>VZTY01022953.1:0-148964 GCA_013400935.1 Turnix velox
CAGGTATTGAGAAACTACTAAGAAGTCGTCCCTCTTCACCTGGCTGAGTAACCCCAACTCCTTCAGCCTGTCCTGATAAGGGAGGTGTTCCAACCCTTGGATCATCATTGTAGGCTTCCTCTGGACCTGCTCCAACAGATCAGTGTCTTTCTTATGTTGAGGGCTCCAGAACTGGACACAATACTCNTCCTCTGGACCTGCTCCAACAGATCAGTGTCTTTCTTATGTTGAGGGCTCCAGAACTGGACACAATACTCCAGCTGGGGACACTCCACAGCTGCGGAGGGGGGCGTAAGCGCCTCTCTTGCCGTGAGGATTACACTTCTCTTGATGCAGCCCAGGATTTGGTTGGCCACTGACACCACTGACCACCATCCACTGACCACCACCCACTGACCACCACCACGTGCAAAGTTGCTGAGGGTGCACTCAATCCCACTGTCTATGTCTCCAACAAAGATGTTAAATAGCACTGGTCCCTTGTCCTGATCCCTGAGGAGCACCAGTCATCACTGTTTTCCACTTGGACAATGAACCATTGACTGCAACATTTTGAGTGTGACCATTCAACCATCTCCTTATCCAGCAATTGGTCCATACTTTTCCAGTTTGGGGACCAGGATGTCATGCGGGACAATGTCAAAATAATATCAAGTGAAAATGAGGAATTTTATTTGCTGGTTGTGTAAGCATCATTAAAGCGGCTTAACTATTTGCATGGTTTAGTAGGCTTGTCTTAAACCAATCTCTCAAGTACAAGAACATGACATGGTGGGTATGAAGGGGCCATACAGCTTGGAGGAAACATCACCCTTTTTATAAACCTGCTTTCTTGAATAAACTGCTTTTTCAAAGAAATGAAGCAACATATAAAACACTATATTAGCTATGCAATGTAAGATGTGTTATTACTTTCATCTATTTATATTTGATGTTCCATAGGATAAAGTGTTTTACAAAGTTTTAAAGTGCAGTTCAGTTAGAAGTTCTGAGACAAAGGAGAATGTGAAGATTAATTAAAATGCTTGGATTTGTAAAGTGGAGGAGCAACTGAGAACACTTTCATTTGCCATGCTATTTAGCATATATTTTAACTCCAGGCGGAGTAGTATCTCTTTATATATGGACCTTTCTTTTCAGAGGAAAGGAAATGCAAAAGTATGAAATTGGGGGTTTTTCTGGTTTGGTTTTTTTTTTTTTTTTATCTGCAAACTTTAATGACATCTGCTTTGATCAAAAAGGAATTATTACATGAAAGGGCTGACAATAGCAGGACTAGGGGAAATGGATACAACTTGAAGGAGGGAAGATTTAGGTTGGATGTTAGGGGGAAGTTCTTTACTAGGAGAGTGGTTAGGTCCTGGAACAGGCTGCCGAGGGAGGTTGTGGATGCCCCGTCCTTGGAGGTGTTCAAGACCAGGCTGGAAAAGGCCCTGGGCAACCTCATCTAGTAGATGTGTTTGTTAGGTGCTAGACAGGGGGATTGGAGTTACATGATCCTTGGGGTCCCTTCCAACCCGGGTCATTCTGTGATTCTGTGATCTGTGATTCTGTGAAAAGTGAGGTAAGGATGTTAGTGGACCAGACATTACTTAAAATCTTACATGATGAGATGCTAACGGGTTAGAGTTACAGTACCATTTGTAATTGGATAAAAGCAAAGCTCACCATCCCCTGCATTCCTGTATGACCTTACATACTGGTAACAGATGTACATTGTGTTAAGTAATTGATTTACTATAGCATAATTACAAGAAATCTGCATTTTAATGCTTTTTTTTGTGAGGTTTATGAAGGAGCCAATAAACCAATTTACTCCTCTTAAAATCAAAACATTTCAGCCTGCCAACACAAGCTATTAGCAGTTGGAGAGGACATATGTATATTTAGAAAGGCCTAGTTGAGATCAAGTTCCTTTTAGAATAACAAGTGTTTTACAGAAATAGTATTGAAAAAGATAGCATTACAAACTATCAAAAAGCTTGTTGCTACTTCCAGATACAAAGACCCACAGTTCAACAAAAACTTTGTCTGACTACATAACGTTTTCTCATTATGTTTCTTTATTAATATAAACAATTTACCTGTTACAAGGAGTGTCCTCCATTGTGTGAATGGTAGAATCACAGAATAATATAATAACATAGACTACTTCAGAAGTCAACAGGACTACATGTATCTGACACTAATCATAACTTCTCCCCAGTCTCTTCAAATCTAACTGTTAAGTACAATGGGAAATATAACAAAAATCTAACTGATAACCTTTCTTCTTTGTGATAATAGCTGAAGATTAGTAGCAGGTAGAAGCATTACTGTCAATGGTCATTTTTAAATGCTTATTTATTTCCAAACATCAAAATACTTATGGAGAGTGGATGACACTTAAGCTCTTATTCTTTCCTGTAGAGAGCAGAAAAGAAAAGAAAACATCATAATTTAAAAATTAATGCTTTTGCTTAGGAAAAGAGTGGTGTCTGACAATTTTTCTTTAAATCACTATGTGGTAATGCACAAGTCAATCACAACCACACAATGAGATGTGACAGTCTCAGTGCTCCAGCAGAACCTTCAGCTGCATCCCCTCAGGTACCAGCTGTGCAGCCAAGTGCTCATTGTGCATGGCCTTCAGTGTCTGCGAGTCTATGATTAAAACATGATCTAAATTGATGAGGATGTTTTCTAATGGTAGGAAAAAAATATATAAATGCCATGAAACAGTATGATGCCTCTGCTTCAAAAAATCCAATGCTGGAAAAAAGTTCCATAAAACACTTGCTCTAAATTAGCATTTTGCTGTGATCAATTAATAATAACTACAACACACATAATTACAATGATGATTCTATTGGATGTGTGACTGCTACATGACTATGTTCTCTATAGCTTAGTGGAGTGGAAGAGGAACTGGGTTGTGACCACTGCATTTGTTTGCCACTGATTTTAGCTCAGTACATTATGAATAAAAGACATGAAAAGGATGCATATGATACAAAAGAAAATACAGCAAAATCAGAAGTTCTATTTTTTTAAAACTTCTACATGAGAACAAAATTGCTAAGCAATTTACACAGATAAGCACAGTAACATATTCTTAGATATTCATATTGAGTTTCATTTTTTATGTAAAACACTTGAATTAATTCAAAGTACTCATAGTTTGTGTTTTATTTAGGAAAAGTTGGAAGTATTTATCTATTTTGTTTAACTGTTTTTCTATCTTCAAAAAGTTCTGTTAGATATCTCTTTTCAGCTTTATTTTTAACATATCTTTGATGGAACTGAAGCTGTGAGAAATTTAGTTATCCCTCTTTATTTCCTTCCTAATTTCTAATAATAAAATAAACGTAGTTACTAAGGCCTCATAGGAGTTGCTAAAATTCATAGCAATTCCTATCCTATCTACATTGGAGAAAACATTCTTTGTGCATTCCTCATCTGGCTATACTGAATATATGGTATAATTGGAAAATTACAGGGAAATATGATAATACACAGAATCTACAACAGACATTACATCATCACATGACAACTGGTGCTTGCCCAGAAAAGCCCATTTACAGAGCAGAACTGACATCCCAAAGCTGTGTGCCTGAGCTCACAACACTGGCAGCAGGTCAAGCTCATCAGCTTGGAGTTTACCACAGTGAGCAGACAATTTGCTTGCTTTGAGTAGTTTCACAAAGATTTTCCCTGGTATCTCAACTTCTCCAGAGCATTGAGATTTAATCCTGAATTTCAAAGAGACATCCTTTCCACAGATTCATAACCCTCCAGAAAATGCCTGCTTGCATTTTCTTTTAAATCAAAATATTTTCTTTTAAATCAAAATATTTAAATATCCATTTATTTATATTAGTATATGGCTGGCAAAATATCTGAGACAGAGAGCACCATTCAGATGTTTTTGAACTTTGACACTTGTGGACAGGTATTCACTGTTTTTTGGGCCAAGGATGTAAAAACCCAAATCTTTAATTTATGAATGGAAATACAAGTCAATTAGAATGAGTTCAAATTCTGATTTCCATTCTAAAATATGCAGAGAAGCAAAATGTGTGCAGCAGCACGGACATTTATTTGCAGAGAACCAGAGGGTGAATGCCTTTGTGAGTTTGTTGATGCCTTCCATCATATCCCAGATATGTCTGTGACATAAATTCCCTGTTTGATAGATATATATGAGCCACATCAGCAGTGAAATATATACAGAAAGAGCAAAATTATGACATTAACAAAGATGATTTTCACATATAATACAAAAGCATGCAAATTCAGCAGACCAATAAATCTTTGAAGAGGAACAGGAATATACTGTTTCTCTTCACCCTACAAGGAGATAATACCATATGTCCCATTATCAGTTTTCAGTCTGTAATTGTCTTTCTGAGCATTGTATCAGGGATTTCTGTGACTATCACATGCAATCACAGTAGGATAAGAAGAAAACACTCTTGCTTTCTCAAGCATTCTCATTTTCTTCCTATGAAGTCTCAGGAAAATGGAGTCCCAAAGAAATGAAATTATAACTATCAAAGAAAAGCAACCTCCACATATGCAGCACCTATCATGCAACTTCAAGTTCCATATCATTATTATCAAGTGTAGCTATACCAAATAACCCAAGACACTTCACACCTATAACATATGAGTCAAATTCATCAGGCAACTTCTTTGATGTATCATTATAAATACTCCTTGCTATATATCCTTGCTATATCCTAAGTATATCTTTGCTTTACAAACAACAGACTTGTCATATCCAATGCAGCTTTTACTAGAGACACATTTATTTTGATTTTCACATACAAAACAACATGCTTAACATCTATGTTAATGTTAGCTGTTAATGTCCACACTAAGTAGGCAGCTTTTCAGTGAACTTAAGTTCATATATACTGTCATAGCAAAATGGGTTTCAGTCTCTTGAACCTATTGTGCAACCCAGAATCAAAGATGTTCACATATGAAGTCTTTAGTGAAGCAGAAATGTCTGGTTACTTGTCTGTATAGTTTTGATTTTCTTTGTTTTTTTATTTTAAATTTTTTTTAATGCATCACAATTGAGACTATGTATTAAACTGTGGTATCAAAGATCAACTATTTTACATAAAAGTGATTAAAAACACTTTTCAGGCACAAACAGTAAATTTTAGACAGTAAATTCTACAAATCAGTTAATCAGCTAAAAGTTTGACAAGAATGCTTGTAGAATACAACCAATTTATGTCTCCAAAAGCCTTTGACTGGGATCGATAATTGCTGCAAGAGTCGGTGAAGGCCAAAGACAGCACAGAGAACAGCATCACTTTAAATTTTCTTAAAAGTAATTATGTCACTTCATATGCAAGCAAATTTGATTGTCCTCTGAATTGGTTAGGCTTCAAGGGGTCTCTGAGCCAGGGAAAATAAAACTTCAGTATTTTAAATTAAACTATAAGCCTTCAAGGCTTGGTTGGAACAAAGAGAAATTTAACAAGTTTGTAAAGAAGCTTCCAGCTATTGAAAGAAGTTTTTAATCGCTTTAAAATATTGTTCTTGATTTTTTACATGTAAATTTCTATATGCACTTTAAAGACTTCTGCTCTAAATCTGCTTTAATAGTTTTGCTCTTTTCAGGAAGACAAATGGGACAGTTTTTGAAAAGTTTTTATGCTTCAAACCACAAAGTTTGCACCTTACTATAGCTGTGCATACAATGACAGGTTAGCTGCTTTTTTAATTTGAGCATTTCAAGTTTTCCTAGTTACCTGTAATCAGTATTTACATAACTTAGTATCAATAACATTTTTAGCAATATCAGCACAAAGTGTTTTTTACTGACCTATAAAGTATAGCATGCATGTTCTGATCTTTTCTCTCTTTCTCAGATGCTACTGGCAGTAATTTTTGGATTTTGTTATTGGTTGCTTTCTTTTTTTTCCACAGAACAATCAAAACCATACTTAATCGAAACATAAATCTATGAAAGGCTACCTGACACCTCCACAAAAAAGGTTCAAAATTAGAATTGTTCATACATTCTCTTATTTTTCTGTTTTAACTAAAAATGTTGATAGATGGCACTTGTGTGTATTTAACAGAGCAGTTCTAATAACTTTATTCATTAGCATTTCATTTCCCTTATTTCTGAACAGTCATGTAAACTAAAGTTTTGTACATAGGAGTACATTCCATGAAATGGATCTAGTCCCTGGGATTTAAACTTTGACTGAGAGAATGCAAATATATTCTTTAATGTTCAGTTATCATCTTTTATGAAAACTGCAAAGTCATCATGGCATTTGTCCCCTGCTCGCACACCACATCATGTCATAATGGTCTGATTGATTATTATCACCTGATTAATATAAGTATAATTGAGAGGCCAGTGAAAGACACTGTAAAGAGCAGTTATTTGACCTTGTAATACTTAAGACAGCACCGTAAAAGCTGATGTTCGGGAACACAAATGATATTTCAAAGCCCTGACTTCACTGTTGGGATACATACCTAGCAGCTCCAGTATCCCTTAGCAGTGATTCAAACTCAGTTCAGAGACTCATTATCTCCTTTGCTAACTGCAGCCAACTTCAACAGCTCTTCAGATGGAGCAATCACTTCAGTGATTTTTGACCCTTGAAGCAAAAGCCTACTCCCCCTTTATAACTCTGAAGTAGTGTTATAAAAATTAGAATAGGAAATAAAGGTCATTAGTAATCAAATGAATCGTATACCTGAAGGGGGCCTACTAGAAAGATGAGGAGAGACTGTTTGTCATAGCATGTAGTGATGAGGTGCAGTGGTTTCAAACTAGATTTAAACTAGAGGGAAGGTTTAGTTTAGACATTAGGAAAAATTTCTTCACTATTAAGTCAGCTAGACACTTCAAGGACAGGCTTGGTGAGGCTATGAGCAAACTGATGACTATGACTATGATGTAGTACAGGATCTCCCTCCTTAATGCTGGGAGTTGAACTAGGTGATCTTTGAAGGTTGTTTCTACCTCTGTGATTAACTCTTTGCATGAAGAGAATCAGAAGATTTAAATCCTGTATTACATTTGAATCGTTTCTGTGAAAAGGAAACCTTCACAGTAAACTAATAAATCCCATTTTGATTTAGTCTCTTTGAAAAGTGCACTTATTATATTGCAGCATTATGCATTTTAGAGCAATGTGCAATCAAATGAATTATAACTTTGTTTATGACCCTGTGGTGTCTATATTTGCTAGACCTTCTTAAAGAAAAACCTGTCAAAAATCAACTTTTCTGCTACAATCTGCAGACCTGTCTGAATTTTACAAGAAGATCAAGTAGCACAATCAAAAAAAGAAGAAAACACTTAATGTATTTTAAAATCAAGCTCTGACTATGTACGCTTAAGTTCTTAATGCACTTCTGTGAAAATCAGTGTTTTTCTCTTTCATTTTTAGAAGATTCTCTCTCCACCATTCACTAGAGCTAAATTATGCACTAGCAATTTCAGCATAATCAAAAGGATTCTGAAGAAAGAAAAGACCATCCTTCTAAACTGTCATTGTTACCGACAATGGGGTACTCAGACTTCAAAAGTTAGATTACAGCACTTTGAAATGATCACCTGTTCTTTTCTAAAAGTACTCCAGAGGAAAAATGATGGGACAAGCAAATCTGAACGCAGATTTTGAATGAACTGAAGAATGGTACAGTTCATGTGTAAATTTAAGGCTCAAATTATGGAATATGGAATTGGCTTAGGAAGACACATTTTTCAGGGACATTTAGATTCTTCTAATATGTAATTTTGGCATCAGGCTGATATGATTATAAGATAATAATCTAGTATTATGTGGACACTTCTTGCTTTACAGAAGAAACAGAAACTTGCTTAAGGGATAAATCATAAATCAAAAAAGCATCCCCCACCCCATACTTAAATTAAATACTTTTTAAAAAAAGTTTCTAAGAAAAATTGAGTATAATTTGAAACACTTAGAATGCTTCAAAATTATTGCTAGTCCCTACCAATATTCTGACTGATTAATAAATTTGTTACTGCATGTTAATTAAATATTTTCTTTTTAGTGCTAAATATTTTGATATTCTACATAATTCCATTTGATAAAACAGATGATGTAAGGGATCTGATACCTATGTGCATGCAACAAGAATTAGTAATAACTTTGTTTCCTTCTGTTTATCCTAGTCACATTCTGTCAGAGTTTTATTGGGTCTCTCTGGAGTCCTTGTTGACACTTTTAGTTAGGGAATGCTATACTCAGATACTCAGAGAAGTGGAAATAAAAAGTCATCTGCAAAATCCTTTTTTCAAATAATATGATTTGTCAAAATGGTTTGAATTTTCATTTTATGAAATTAATATTCATTATTTTTACCTGGAGAGACAAGCAAAATCAACATTATGTTACCTTATAAGCTTTGAATATAAAAGTGAATTATGGAAGGTAATTAACATTTTGTCTAATTTGCAGATTTAATTTTCCCTTTTTTACTCACACATTCTGGATAACCAGCACAACTAGGAGACTTTGTTTAAGATATCTCACATGCTTTCCTGAAGAGTCAATTTCAACAAGGAAAAAATGCTAAGACACTTCAGAGAAGGAACACAAATGAAAATAATTTGTTCTGATAAAAGAAAAAGGATAATTTAGCAAGAATTTTGTGAGAAATTTAGAGCAAATTAGCAGTTTTAGCTTCATATTATCTATTTGAATGTAGCAAATAAGCCTTGTGGTACTAAACAATTATGGCACAATGAAAGTGTGAATTTCTTCATTTATGATCTTAAACTGGTCAAAACAGCACACATTAGTTTTTTTCTCATTGTGAAAACACACAAAACACAGGAGTTTACAATGCTCCTTTGAGTTAAAGCAATATTTTTATTAATTTTACTTTCTACTTTTAATCTCTAGTCTAGAACCAGCTTTTCACCTTCCACCATTTAAAATATCTATAAGGAAGAAGTGATAGAACTCTTGCTAGCACATCTGAAATACTGCTAAAGCTGATATTCTTAACTCCTGTGGATCACAAAATCCATTAGGTACTTACCACAAGAAGCATACTGGAACTGGAGGTGGCTCCTAAAGAACTGAAATACCACTGCAGGTGCTGGTCTTTTCCTTCGTTTTTTAGCAAATTTGAAGGGTTCTAAACTCTGAGAATTACAAAATGTACAATATCTATAGCTAATTAGGAAGCAAAGGGACTGGATGTCACAGACTGACACCAGAATATAAAACTAATCTGTATTAATTGAAATACTGAGTCCAATTTCTATGCAGCAACCATAACAGTTTTCTATATTTTAAAAATGTTCTCAGAGCACCTATTCCCTAAGAACCGAAAGCCTATTTGAAAAAAATTGAGCTGAAGATCATTAGAATGAAAAAATAATTTAAGTTAAAAATTGTCACTAATCAAAGAATTATTATTTTGCTTTTTAAAAAGTGCTATGTTTAAGGAACACTGGCTGAAAATTTCATCCTCATCTGAGTATGGAAAAACCTACTCTGGATTACCCTGAAAATCGAGTTATAGTTTTGATTTTAGTGTTAATTTTTATCTCTCTTAATGATGTTATGTTGTGCAATGCCTAAGAAGCCCAAACATCAGATTGCTTTAACAATTACATAGAATGGTATCTGCCTCATTAATGAGAGATCAGGATTTGTGTGGATGGAAAATCTGATATGTAATTTAAAAGACTAAACTCAGAGTTCAGGGCTAATAAGCCAGGGCTTGATTTGTGGTTTGGAGGTTGGTTTTGGTTGTTTTTTAACAATGGAATAGTGACATAAATGAGATAAAACTGCATCAATTTGGAATTTGGTGTTTTCTAATATGTTTCTCAGGGACTAAGAAAAGTATTAAAGAAAATAATGACACTAGAGTCTCCACCAACCCAGCCACAAAGACTTATTCATAGAATTATGAAAGATGAATCAAGCAGTCAGAAATAAAAACATCTCAGTGCTCAACTGTGGAAAAATGCTGCCATTACAAGTAGATTTCTAGAAAAAATTTAATGATGACATAGCAATTTTATGAAGCCAATTGCAGCCAATATAGCTCATTTTTTGCAAGAAATTTTTCAGGTGCTATGTCGATAACAGCAGTGTGCAGGGGGAACTCATTCTTGAAATCAAAAAATGCCACAATGAACTAAAGAAAAATGATGGAAAAATAAAAGGATAAGAATGGAATTGGAAAATTAATACTAATTTTTTTTAATTTCATCCTCTGCCTTCTTTGATGCTTCTTTTTTTTCTTATTTCTTATTTTGCCCCTTAATTTTTTCCTTCATCTTATTTTTATATGTTTTATTAATATTGTTCTATTGTTGTGCCTGAATTTTTCCATGTTCTTTCTGTGGGTTGTTTTTCATAGCAAATAAAAGATAAAAGTTTGCTGTGTTGCACATTTATTCTATGATTTCTTTTGTGTTTGACTTTCTTTATTTAGAAAATCTAAATAATAATGCTAGAGTAATATTTCCATTTTGTTGATTCTTTGTCTAATTGCCATCCTTCGTCTATGACTTCAGAAACACACAAGTCCAGATTGACGTCTTGATTTTTTAAATGTTGTTATTACTTGTTTAATTTTAAATTAAAACAATGAGTTCTGTAGTATTGCTTTCAATTGCAAAATGTTAAATGACTTTGAAGACCTGAAGTGGCAAAACATGGCCCCATAGAACAATGGTCATCTGTTTAATTTAAAGTTTTTTTGGAAATGTCACATAGTAACAAACTGTTATCATGAAAATTGTTGTTAATAGAGAAACCAGTGAGAAGAAAAAGGGTGAGTCTCACAGATTCATGACTCAAGGTTTAACAGAAAAGTAAAAAATTTAAACATAAAATCATGGATATGAAAACAATTTATATTAGAGCTCTGAATTTTAGAAATGCTCCTGTAGCTGTGATAAAGTGACTAGTGGAATTTCTAGGAAAATAGAACTTGGTAGGGGAGGAGGTGATACACTTTACTTAATAGATTCATTCCATATTAATATATGTTGCATGGTACATATCAACTTAATATCTAGAGTGTTAAATTCAGAAGCCTTGAACTCCCACTTTTATCCTGTACCCAATTTCTGTTGTGATTCTCAGTGCAGGTAGCAAAGTTTCAAGCCAAAATTTTGCTTCATTATTGCCACTCAATAATTTATTATTGCCTGTACAGAGATGGTGGAAATTACTTTGAATCCATAGAGTATAAAGAATAGAAATTAGGAAAATGCATTCTGATATGGATTTCTGTCAGTTCATTCTGAACTGAAGGACTGATTTGCTTGCAAAATTTTACCTGTATTGATCCTATAGCAAAACACTACCCAGTAGGATGCCCTGTCAGCAGCATGACAGAAATTTTTGGCATGTGATATCAGTCGGAAATGGTTTTAAATGGTAAAATATGTGGTAAAGCTATGCTCTTTTGATTGCTGAAACCTAGATACACAGATCTGCTTGTGTCAGGAAGCACATATGTTTTTCTCTTTGTGCTTTTGTTCCACAATTTCTATTCTACATCTCTGACATTTCCATCTCTGTTATCTCTGAAAAACTTTCTGATATTTTTGAAATATGTCATCATTAAATATGTCACATTCAACACTTCTTTTAGCTTTGCTGATGTATCTGTGTTCTTTAAGGTCTGGCCTAGTATTCCCTGAAATATTTTCTCATATATATTCATTAATTTTTTATGGCCTCCTTTCCTCCTATTGTAAATGTTCCAGAATGAGTACATGTGGCTACCTCAGATACTCACAAAACTGTATAACCTGTGTGATTATGAATTTCTATTCTGGAATTGTATACCAGACCACAGTTACTTGGTCTTACTGTATTGCTACATTGTTCCATGTCCAACCATGGTCATTTTGCCATTTTCTTTTCAAGTAGAATTTTGTAACTTTTAAACACCCACTATCATGTAACAACAAATGTTTCAATAATTGCTGGAGGTTGTTTTCTCAAAGATGTGCTGTGAATGTTCTTTTCCTGTCATTGTTTTCTGCCTGTTGAATGACAGATTCTGAGATCTCAAACCCACTCCCTTATGAAAATCTTCTGCATCAGACACTCTCAGTACTCCTTTGTAAATTCCGATGACTCAATACAGAAACAAAAATAGTTACTGATTTCTACTGCATTTCTCTCTTTAGTCTAGACTCTGTTATACTTCTCCTTGCTGCTGCTGTTACTGTACTCACAGCAGCTCCATGTGACAATTGACCTCAGTTAAAATCAGCAAAACCCCATTTTGGTAATATCTAAGTCTGCAGGATTTGTTGTCTTTTCACCAATGCGACACCATGCATTAAATGAGCTTGTAGGTGTTGGCTGAGGTCTCTGTTAATGACATCTGGAGAGAAAATTCAACCTTTCTTTGCAGCAGGTGACAAATAATGAGTTTTAAAAGTTGACTCCTGCAAAATTCTGATTGCTCAAAGTAAACTTCACAGTCTCTGTACACAGGTAAAGAAAACTGTTCTGTAAAACTACAAGCCTCAGTTCTCCATATAATAAATGGATGTAGATGCCTCCTAATTGAGGTGCTCTGAGGAGTGCTTTGGAAATGCCTACTTTTATTCTTTGGATATATAATGAGTCTAAGCAATTAACTGAGGCATCTAAATTAGGTGCCTAATGTAGACACCATAAAAAAATCCTTCCCTAGATACACTGCAATGTGAAGATCTAATGAATACCTTTGGAAAAGACCTCAGCTGGGGAGAAAAACAACAGGTTTAAAACAAGTTCAATTTTACATTCATTTTTTTTTTTTTCTTTCTAAAAATAAATCAGGCTGTGAATTTCCAGCAAATATGGAATTCTGCAGAGCTGACTGCATATAATCACTAGTACATACATATTCTATAAGATACCATTTATGTCTGTATAGAAATCCATTTTTGAAGGTCATCTTTTACTCTTCTCTGATACTCTAAATGATTCCTATTTCCATGTAAAAGAGTCCTTATATTTATATCTGGAGGCTAAATGATGTCTAATAGGCTTATTCTGTCTTGACCTAGATTTAGTTAAAGAACCCATCAGAATCTTTACCCATTAACAATACCAATTATGGAACAATCCTATTATAATACTGCATAAAGCACTGCAAGCTTTGGATTTTTTTGTAGTATCATCACTGTAATTCATGCATAGATAGATCTAAAAGGCATAGGCTACTGTAAATCATGCAGGATGCTTGCCAGGCTGCTCTGTGGATGATACTGTAGGTCAGTTACACATTGGTTTAGTGGGCAGCCATTTACTGCACTCATCACTTCTGCCAATACCTAACCACATGTCTAGATGCACAATAAACACAGTTTCTGTGTGGGATTGATCAACATACTTTTAAGCCTGCAAATAGTTTTCTTTTAGCTTGTTTTAAATCATGCACAAAAAATAATGACAGGGATTTTAGAGATGGGAAATAAATAGTAAAAAAGGGAATTTAGCCTAATGCAAGATAAAAATGAATCTACTTTTTGTTCCCAAAGAAAATTTATTCTTTCATTAGCAGCAAATGCTAAAGAAGTCCAAGAAATGGATACAAATTGGAAGAGGGTAGATTTAGGATAGATATAAGAAATAAATTCTTTACTGTGAGGGCAGAGAGACAATCAAACAGGTTGCCCAGAGAGGCTGTGGATGCTCCCTCCCTGGAGGTGTTTAAGACCAGGCTGGATCAGGCAATGAGCAACCTGGTCTAGTGGGACATATCCCTGCCCATGTCAGAGGGTTTGGAACTAGACAATCTTTAAGATCCCTTCCAACCCAAACCATTCTATGATTCTGAATCAAAATTGATCTATAGATGTATTTTACACTTCACCTGTATGGATATGTATGCTCCAGTTAAAACCCTTGCCATTAGTCTTTGCACACTGTCTGCACATAAGCAAAATAAACCTCCTGCTTTATTAATGAAATAATGCTCTTAAAAATTTGGGTTGGACTTTAAGCCAATACTTAGAAAATAAAAAACTAGTAGGAATCTATTGTTTGGCTTTTGTACAGTGTTTTATATGTCATTGTAAGTAAATTTAATCTGCATTATTAGTAACTGTCAACAGCATACTCTGAGCAGAAGGCAAATACAGCAGGTGGTAAAAAAAGAAGAGATGGCTGAAAGCAGGAAAGCAAAACTAATGATTGCCAGGAACCGCTAATCTAGTTATGCATAAATTTAAGGCAAATTAAAATGCATGCAAAGCTTTCACTGAAGGTGACAGAAAAGGAGATAAACTGACCAACTGTTGTTATAAGTCTGTTTTCAGAAACCTTGAATGCTAAAACCCCTTTGTATCTTCTAATTGCTTTAATGCAACTTCTATAAGCATAACCTGTCAGACATTTTGAACCTCGTAAGTCATGGCTCATTAGACAATGAACTTATGGCAGAGGGGACTTGCTTTATTTACTAATACATAAAATAGGTGACCTTTTCAGTTTACTATATTTTTCAGTGGTAAAAATTTAAATTTTTAAAATGTTTTTGTGGGTAATTAGCATCCATATTGTATCTCTAGTGATAGGTAAAACATTTTCAAAAGGCTTAGTAAGAGTTATAAAAATCATACTGGCCGAATGTTTAAATGTCATCTGTTTTTCAAAAATCTATCCAAAAAGGTTATGCAAACTAAAAGGACTTCGACAAAGAGGAAAAGGCTGTTAGCTTCTTTGCCTTGTCTTCCATTTCTCATGCTGTATGGGGTTGGGAGCCAGTTCCTCAGAGCCTGAAGGGCAATTTATCTGGTGCATGGCACAGAATTTCACTTTTCCAAAATGTCAGTTATTCCTCATGCCAGATATTCAAATTTTGGCACCCAACAGACATGCCTTCAAAATAAATGGTTATCATGGGGACTGAAGATAACTTGACCTTAAAACATCAGGTGGGTGCTGCTAAATGGTTCTTAAAATTCCTCTATTCTCAGTGGAACTAGTGACAGACTTGGCAGTGCTAGGGTAAATGGTTGGACTTGTTGATCTTCAAGGTCTTTTCCAACCTAAACAATCGTATGATACTGTGAATCTATATTTATTCTTTTCAAAAGCAAAGAATATTCTTTGTTGTGAGAAGAGTACTATTTCAAATATCAGTTGCATTGAGTCTGTAACTAGTTACTTGAACTGCCACTGGTGACAGTAGGAGCCAGGGCAGCCATTAGCAGCATAGTCGAGATAACTCCAGGATCCTTTGGAGCTGCTAAACTTCTAAGGAAAGGAGTTACAGAAGAACTCCACAGGAGTTCTGCAACATGCAGGGAACCTGGTGTTCAGATACTGCGGCGTAATTAAGGCAACTGGGACACAATATTTCATGTTGTTTTTAACAAAATCCTAAATAAAGTCAGTTTTGGATTAATTTTTGCATAAAAGTTTTTCTCTTTTGACAGTTCAGCAGGGTAGATGATCTCAGAACTGTCACCTCTACAAAGAACTTGGTAAAGAAATCTTCTTTCATTGTGATGTCTAAATTACTAATCTTACTTATATTTTTAAAATTTTAGAGTTACAATTAATAATTAAGTAAGCTGAGAAGTTTTATTTGAGGACTGTGGAATAAAAACTTTTATCCTACTAGACTTCTAACCTTAAAGCTTACCCTCAGGAATTTTAGTCTATTGAAGGAACAGTTACCTTTCTTCTTTTTAAGATTAATTGTGCTGTATGTCATATGAGAAAGAGCTTTTTACTTTACTGATGTAAACTATTCATGAATGCATAAGTGAGTGTGGGGATAGCGAATAGTCACACAAGAGATACATCTCCATTCTCAGCTTCATCTGAGTTAAGAGTAAAAAATTTCTGCTCTTGTTAATAAATTCTTCTACATTTTAAAGTCTACTTATTTTAGATCGATATAGCTGAAAAAAAAATTAAAGAATCATTCAATGAGCTTCCTACCACTGTTAATCTTGTTAGAGCTGTTGTGCCTTGCAGCAAAGATTTTATGGGATGGTATCAATCTCTTCTATTAAAGAAAAACAAAAAAGAACACTTTTGCAGTTTAAAGCTAGAGAACTTGAAAGGAGAATAAAGAGAAACAAACAGCCACAGTTCCTTTTTTTTTCATTAATAAAAAAGTACTTTTGTTATCTGTCTTTCATGTGGATACATTTCCCTATACAGTTTACTGTTAAATTGTAAGTTTCCAGATAATATGGGGACACTGAAGGAAGAAAAAAGCAATTTGTTTTTTTGAAAGTAACAACTGTTTCATTATTATTTGCAAGGCTTGTGCCTTAGCAAAAATGAGCCCTGATAAAAAAGAATCTAAACTTACTATTTAAAGTGTAACTTCTCCTTGTTTCTATAGAGAATGATTCCTATGCAAACAGGTTTGATAATAACCACACATGATAGTGTATAATGGAATGGGGAGGATTCATCTTTCTTTAAAGTAGCAGGTATGTCTCCTTCCTTTCATAGTATCAAGTCTAGATGGAGGTAGTGATCAAACATGGTGTGACAAATTCTGCAGTGTCTCCCTGTGGGAGCTATTAAAATTCAACTTATACACATAAGAAATTTTGAGTGCCTAGCCTGGTAAAATTTGATGTCATCATCTAGAAAATATGGAATGAAATCTTGCCAAACTAAAGAAAACATATTTCATAGGCAGTTTTGTGATTTTTTTTTCCTTCACTGAAATAATTTTTTTCTCAACAGCTTTCTATTAGCTAGTTGAAAGTGATGGGTTAATCACATCTCCAGGGTCTAAGCCTGCAGCTTCCTCTTTGTGACATCATCACCTTCATACTCTCAGTTCTAAAACCATCAAGACAAATTCATTTTAAGAAAGCAGAAGTTAAATGGTTGCAGAGCAAATAAAAGAAGGGTGACATTCCCCAGGCCTTCCAGGACCAGCTTACCAAAGCACACTGTCTCAGATTTCAGATCTGCTGTGGTCAGCTGGATGCTTTCTTGCCTTTATAAGGCTACAGAAAAGCACTTTGAATTTGAGTAATAGTGAAAGAATATTCTTAATGAAAAGTTTCTAATAAACAGCAGTAACTGAGAGTTTACTTATTGAAGTCCTTTTCTTAACTCTCATTGATAAGCAAAGATCTAGTGCAGACTCTACAAAGAATATTTCATTAGAATGCAATAAACACATTTAAGACATCGAGTTTTATCTGCATTAAACAATAAGAGGACTTGAAGAGGAAACACAATAGGTAGGGACATGAACTGGAGGTCTATATGTGATATTGTGCACAGCCCCAGGCTGAATGACAGCCCTTCCTCTAGTCTGGGAAGGGAAAGGTATTCCTGAATTCTAACTTGAGCTCACTGACATTACTAATTCATGATATGAAGGGGACTGGACTGTTTTCTCTGTGGGAGCAGAGGGAATAACCTTACCCCATCCTCTGAACTGCTCCTTCACAATGTTGGAGGAGAACAGAGTACAGAGCCATGATTGAGAAGCCAGCCATGCAAAGTTGATCCAGTCACTCATCTGTTTTAGAACCAGTTCTATCAAAAAAGCACATAAGGTATTAGTAATTAGAAATTACTTGCTTAGAGGCACCAAAGCATCCATCTACCCTCCAGACAATGCCACTAGAGATGTTTGCAGCCTACCAGGACCTAATATTCATGATATTGCCAAAAGCCTAATAAGTCTGATGAGTAAAATAGGTTATCATTATCTCCTTCTATTCCATGTAGGATCAAATGATACTGTGATGAGGCAATTTAGAACCATCAAAAGAGACTCCATGTTCCTCCAAGTAACATTAAAAGGATCTGGAGCGCAGGTCTTGTTCTCCTGCAGTCAGAGGAAGAAGCAGACAAATTAAACAGGAGAATGCTTTGCTGAGTGGCTAGTGCCATAGTGAATGGTTTTGTCTACTGTAATCATGGACTGGTCTTTGAGAAACGTGTTGAGAGCTGATGGGATTCATAAGTCCAGGTGGGGCTAGAGAGTTTTTGCCAACAAGGGGAACAGACCTATAAGGAGAGCTTTAAATTAGACTTAGCAGGGGAAGGGATGGATTTTTGAGTCACACAGAAGAGCCAGGCATTGTAGATGTATCAGGAACTAACAGGAAAGCAGCTATTAATTCCTTTAAGAAATTAGGACTCTTTCCTCCATAAAAGATGGCAAGATTGATAGCTCAACTAATGTGTCTCTTTACTGACACATATTGGTTGCGAACAGGATTTTGAAGCAATTGTGTGCATAAAAAGCTGTGTTGTAACTACTGTCATTGGGATGTGGTGAGACAAATCACCTATCTGGAACACCACAATAAATGGCTGCAAACTGCTCATTAGGGACAGACAAGGAAGGAAGGGCAGAAAAGGGATTGCTCTTGATGTCTGGGAAAAACATGAACAAGTTGAAATAGAGCTTGTGGATAAAAATTAGGGGCCAAGTCTTGTGGTTAGTGCTTATTACATGCCTTCTGATAAAGGAAAGCCTTTAGATGAACCATTCTTACTTCACCGACAGAAAACACACACGCTCAGATCTTTCTAGAAGACTTCATTCACCTTGACTTCTGCTACAAAAGCAGAATAGCAATCTGTGTAATCTGCATTAAACACTTAAATGAAGCACTTTCAAAGATGTGGCATTTAAATGTATGCATTTTATTTGCAT
This sequence comes from Turnix velox, assembly GCA_013400935.1. Lineage (NCBI taxonomy): Eukaryota > Metazoa > Chordata > Aves > Charadriiformes > Turnicidae > Turnix > Turnix velox. The sequence continues at coordinate 18,634 of VZTY01022953.1, forward strand.
TTAACTTGATTTGGAAAAATAAATAGAATGATTCAATGCATCAATATAATTTACTGAAATGCCAGCTACCTGTGCATGGCACGTTTTAGCAAGAAGTGATTCTGATTCCATCATATATTTGTTAGAACATAAATAAAGCAATTTATTTTGAATGTTTACTTGTTAACTACTAGAATATATACATGAGCATTAAAATGCAAAGCTGTAGTTGACACTTTGATCCTGAACATGGCACTTTACTGAAGTAAAACAAGTCTTAACTCTATGTGCAACCACAAGGGCTTTTTTCTAGATTTATTCCTTATAGCAGGAGTTTCTGTGAAGAGTACCAGTGGCCACTGTCATGGCAAAAGTACTGGAAACAGTGTAATGCTCCTAAAAAATCTATATGAACTGAAGGCTTCAGGTATTTTGATGGTGTTTCAAAACCCACTACAGAATAGATTTATGTTTATAAACAGCAACGACTATGAGAGAATGATTTCTTATAGCCATCCTCTAATGATGGTGGCTAGTGTAGAAATACTATGTAAAGTATCTCTATTAAAAATGTTATCTGCAGTTATTACTGTAGTCTGGCCATTTCCTCTCAGTCTTTGTAACCCTGGAAAACACTAATTAATTTTTAGTGTGCATTTCCATAAATTTTATTTCATTTCTAAAAAAAATTTATTGTAAAATTACTACAATTCTTTTTATCTTGAAATTTTATTAATTTTACTTTAGCTGTATATGGCAAAATCTTGTAAAACTGTAAAAAAATCCACACTATTTATTCTTGAAGATGTGAAAAGGCTTTAAACCTCACAGAACAGAATATTTTCTTAGTCTTTCTTTATTTTTTTCAAAGGTAGATATTTTAATCATACTTTTTCTAATGAGACCAGTCAAGGAACTGAAGTATTCATCAAAATCTCACTGGAAGAATTCATAAGAGCTTTTAGAATTTTAGTGTGTACTCTCAAATTGGTCAAGGATTGGGAAGTCTATTTTGTATAAATCTACACTTAATCAACTTATCATTAACATAGGCAAAGATACAATGCCTTACAGAAATAATTTTAATGCTACAATAGTTAAATTCCTAAAGAATTTAAAACAGGTAAATTTACATATATCTCAAGCTTATTTGCAAAACTCACAGATTTCCCCAAATCCTAGACCAATTAACTTATAAAAAAGCAAAATATCCTGAGACCAGCGTTAGATAGAAGATTTTTATTAGACAGAGGAGGTTTTTATTTTGATTCTAAAAATTATTGTTGTGATTTAATAGAGATAGGCTAATTACAGCCCTGCATATAAATGTGCTGCCTCCGGTCCTTAACAACTGTCACAGAAGGCTAAATGCCTTATTAGTGATCAAACAAAACTTCTAAATTTAAGATTTAAATATCATACTTAAACCTTTTATCATGCATTCATCATGATATTTAACAGAGGTTTTGTAATCTAATAATCTTGTTAATCTAAAGGAACAATTTTCCAGAAATTTTCACCAACAAGAGTCAGATTGTCCATCCAGGGATTCTAAATCAACTGTTGCATATTAAAAAAACAGTTTCATTTTCAGGATTTTCTAACATGCTCTCTTTAAATATTGCTGTATCAAGGACTCCAGTCTCCAATGGCACAACTGAGGTCAAATCAGGCATCTGCTTTCTTTTGTTTTCCTTTCATTTTTCTGCTGCTCAATATAATTCTAGAGCATCACTAATTTGCAGATTCTGTAATTTTAATTGAAATAAAATTTATTTTAGAAATTACCCTATGTTAGGTTTTTAATGTCAGTTCTGTGTAGATAGGTAGAACTTATGTCTATTTGGCATTTTCTACTTTAAAAGAGCTTTTCCTACCTTCTGACTAGTCACAAATATTAAACTTGCCTTCAAAAATTCCTTCTTGTTGCAGCTCAAATTTAAATATGCTTGACTTTTTACTTTCCTGTCTCTGAGATCTAAGAACTCTTCATAACTTTTGAAAGAATTAAAGAACTAAATTAATGCCACAATGTTAAGAATTTCAATAGTTGAGAAATTAATGTACAAATACAGCAACTTTTCCAGGAACCCTTTTCTAAGGTTATTAATGCAAAGGATTCTTAGTTTAGTTTTTATTCCAATGATGGCCACTGAAATGCCATTGTCTTTTCTTAGGTCACACCTAGAGAATCCTTAATGACGTAAAGCAGTTCAGAGAAGGTCACGAATCCTACAGTTAACAAGTCCCTCATCATAATCCTAACAGTTTATATGACTTTTTATTTCAACAGATGACAGGAAAGGACATATGATAGAATTTCCTCAATACTTTGCTTTAATTTGGTGAAGACATAGATTACAATAACATTGCAAAGGGTGAGAATGTAGATCATTTGCTGCCACATTGTCTTTCCAACATTGATCACAGTTGGATCATTAGGAAGAAACAAGACTACTAGTGGCATCACTTTAAGGATACTGAAAAATATTTCATATATTAAATGAGATTTCACTGTTTTTCCTAAAGTTTTAAGAAAAAAAACCCCCAACAATAAACCCCACTAAAAAATCCCCACAAAACCCTTTAAATTTAGGATTGGCTGATAACTTACAAAAAGAAGTTTGCATAATTATTTTCCAATATTTGTTTTCTCATACTAACACATAAAGCAAAAGTTACCATAACTGAAATCAGAATGAAGAGTTTCATTTTAATTTTCCTCAAGTTTGAGATCATCATGGAGGATAACCAGTAGTAATATTTTCTTACAAATTTTGCATTCATTGCATGAAATATGCAAATTTCCTTGCTTTGAGTAACACTGTGTTCAGTGGTTTCACCAGTTCATTGTATGCAAAATAAAAAGATATTTACATACCTCTGTTTTGAGCTGTGGCAATTCAGTATCAGTTTCTATACCTTTTTTAAAATGAAACATTTAAAATGAGAAAAAGGAATTGTATAGATCAATTTAAATATTATTGTCCTCTTCCTTATTTCGTATTTCTTTATCATAGCATAGAGTGCTATCCTCAGCTTTCAGATTAACTTTATGAAAGAATATTTCCAAATTGCTAATATTTGTCATCCATAGGAGTTATGAAAGATAGGTTCCAGCTATCTTTTCCAGAACATTCTTAATGTTCTAATACATTCAAATTTGGGGTGTTTTTAAAGGAAGAATGAAGAATTCACATTTTTTCCCATCTAAGAAGGAAATTACATATTTTCACTAGGAGTCAGAGATCATTTAATTAGGATTTTATAGTGTAGAATTATTCAATGTAATATAGATAACCAAATTTATTCATACAGCTGGTGCTGATATAATTCAAAAGTTAAGTAAACAAACTCAAACTAATATCCATCTGATGTGAAAATATTGCATTTATTTTTAGAGTTTTTTGGAGATTGAAATATTTTCTTAGATGATAGTGATTTCCATAAACACGTAATTTTTATTATTTCTGAAGTGTTTCCAACCTCTATTTCTAGTGAATATACTCTTCCCATTATATTTGTTTTCTAGATTCTAAGCAGTAACTGGGAAGAGATTTTCCTACCTAAATTTTGCAAAGATTGTGTTCACCCTTAAGGGGACTTAGAGCCAGCTTAATGCTCACATTGTTAGAAAATGAAGATACTCCAGAGAAAATGCAACAAAACAAAGGCAATCTTTCTTCCTCTTCAGATCATTTCTTCCCCGTAATTCACTGATACACTCCCAAATCAGTCTGTAAGTATTTGGACCTTTTAAACTAGAAACTTCAAACTTGTCTTGATTTCAATTAAAATAATGTAATAAGTCAGTGGAACTATTTCCCCCTGAGCCCCCTTTTTGCTCTTACAATGAAATATTTATATATATATAGACTAAAATAAAAAGACGACTGTTGAAGTGAAGCTCCATTTGATGAAAAAATGAGTTATTTACAAATAAAAACAGATTATTAAATCCTGATTGACATATTTTTCTTCTTTTCTTAAATATTGCACAGTGCTTAAGAAAACACAGAGAAGTACTTTTAAGTGACAAGTATGGTGCTTCTTTTTCTTCAGCAAATTGCATTTTCATTTTCCTCCCATCTATTCTGGTACATGCTCTTAGGGAAGAAGCAAACTGATAAATGGAGGTGCAATCCAGAGGGAATTGTAGGAGGAGAAATTTTATTTTGTCTGCACAGTTCTGTTAGCTTCACGTTGTTTATTATTGCTTTAATGTTATTCATTACTTCCATTCTCCTGGCTCTTATCTTCTAACAGCAATCAAGACCTCTTCATACTGTCTCTAAAAGCTTATTAGAATAATAGATCAACAGAAGGGATTTACATACATGGATCTCACAATGTTAACCTTTCCTGATTTTCTAACAAAAATTAAAGTAATTTTGTAATTTAATTATGAAATATGTAACCTCATTTTAGCCTTTTGTAGTGTGAAAACTATTGGAGCTGACACTTCAATTGCATTTACCCATGGGTTGATGAGCTCTGAGAGTTACACATAGGCAACTACGAAAATACAGGCATCTTCCCAGGTTCTTCATTTCTAATTACTACAAGTAGAAAGTTTCCTCCAGAGAGAAACCATTTTCATTCTGTATCTGACAGGTAGAAATTAGTTGCCTAGTGGAATGGAATAGTTCTGTAGATTGAAGGAATAAATAAGCTTTTTTAATTTAGGCTTCTTTTAAATTAGATTTTAATTTTGATTTAAATATTACTTTGGTGGCATAAGGGAGTTTATTTTGAATGTTTTCCAATAACTTCATATTACCCCTTGACCATACATCTCATACCTGTTTACTTTTAGCTAATAATGACAAATACTTGACTGATGTTGAAGTTCTCAACCAACTGCAAGTGACATCATGAGCTAAATAGTACAAGTGACAAAGTCATCAGACAAGAGAAGACAGTTCTGATTTCCATGAACATTTTTTGGAAGGCCATATAACTTGAACATGTATAATATGATAATCTAAAAAGAAAAATATTCCTGCACAAATAAAGTAATTGTTGATTGATTTTTTATTTAGGCACATCCCTGAGTTAAATATGGTGCTGTAAAAGTTCATGACTTCTGAGATATCTTCTCTTTAAAACAAGATGTTGAAGGGTAGCTGCTACTCTTAATTTAATTTCAAATAATGGAAAATGACCTGTCAAATTACATTTATTCATAGTTTTCCCTCTTATGCACATATTTTTTATTTTCTTTCTGATGATTTCTCCATTTATTTAGCCTTATTAAAATGTTTCTGAATTTATTCCAGTGCTTTTGCTTTAATATGTTAGGTTCTGACAATAAACCTTCAAAAGAAGGAGAACAACTTGCACAATACATACAAAGTTTTTAATTTCTTTTGCTTTGGACATTTGTTCTCATATCTGGCTACAGTAACTTGTTCTTTCCTGTCCTATTACAGCCTCTTTTATGGAGCTTTACCCTCTCATGTATCTTTCCTAACCTTAACAATATATTAAATTAACATTTCTTATCTGTGAGATATGAAGCTGAAAGGAGATAGTTTTAGACTCAGCATGTCCAGGGGATGAAATTCTTTCAATAATATTTCATTACACAGTTTTTATGGAGATACTCAGCAACATTTCTGATCAATTTGTCTAGCAATATTTAAGGAGATAATTGGTCTTGTCTGTTCTTTAAAACAACTGTTTAGCTTGGTTAGGAAGTAAGACACTCTTTTCTGTGTCTGTGAACCAGCAGAGACTATGCCATAAAGTTAACTTACACTATAAAGAATCATAACATGCTTCTGATGTATTTTCTGATGGTCATAATGTAGAGAAAAAGAATGACCTTGACATTAGTGAAGGCATCTGAAAAGCATTGCCTTTGCTCCAGCCTTCTAAGCTTCTATGTTATGTCATCTAAAGGGCTATATAATTAAAATATTAGGCAAAAATTCTACCTATCTTTCATTGTTTTGTTTCATCCTATTTTTATAGACACTTGAACAAGGAAGTGAAATAATCAGGACAGTCACTTTTGCACATAAACTCAGAAATATCATTGAATCACTCTTATAAGATATCCCTGGAAACTGTTGGAATACAGAGATTATCCATGCATATCTATCTATATCTATCTATCTATAGAAATATCTTTTGAGATGCAGGCTTCAGAATGGGAAAAAAATCAAAATAAAACTTTGTAAACTTGCACCACTGAATGTGACTCTTCCTAGTCAGTGCTAGTTTCCAGAAATTTCTTCTGTGAGGCAGTCTATTAAATAAGCACAAAATATTTGCCCGTGTTGCTCTGGGAATTGTGAAATCTCAAGAGTCGAAATACAAGAACAAAAAAAAGGAAAAGAAAATGGAATAAAAAATTAGATCTGGTGGAATATTTTCAGATACATAATCTAACATGAATTTGTGCCAAGTCTGATAGACGTCATGTCCTTGAGAAATCTTTGGTTTTCCAAACATTGCAAAGCAAACAGAAAGGTTTCTTCAGAATCCTTGATGAGAAAAAAGTAAACCAGCTTCAGTGCTGAAAGGGAATGAACAAGCCAATAATTATTTCACAAAAACCAAAGACATTTTTAACTCTGGTAGCTCCTGATGGCAGAAAAAGAGGAAGGACATATTCCATGAAAGCAAAAGTACTTTTTCACAAACTAAGGAGGCAGGAGGGTGTAAAAAGGTCTTTGTCTCAGGTCTTAAGACATTTGAGGGTGAGAAAAGAAAGGAAATAACACACCCTAAGTATGTTTATACTTAGTGAAAAGAAGCATTAATGAAATGAGAAAATTTAGCTAGGCAATGATCTTACGTTTCATGATTAACTGACATGAGAGAATAGACCAAAGAGGAACACTGTGGTTTAATTCTAACTCCAGAGATGGAAATTAGCCCAGCTTCCCCAAACAACTCGTAAATATCTTGTGACACACTGCCACATCTGTAATTCCCTGCTCAACAACAATTCCAAAATATAATCTTCCATGCTAACTGAAATGGTCTAAGCCAGTAAAACAAGTGAATCATCTGTCACTAGTCCCATTCACCACCTAGTCCTACAACTGTCCTCCAGACTTGAAAAAATCTATCAATTCTTGGAATAAAAATGATAAGAATGATGATTTTGCCAGAGGGGGTTTAGCTTTTAGTATGATAATATGTGACAATTTTACTTGTTAATCTATTTTTCTAGCTTAGACCATTTTTAAAAACTTATTTTCAAGGAATATAGTAGATGCAACCCCACATTATAAAAGACACGTTAATTTATTTAATAGTAGACTTCTGTATATCCAAAGGTTACATATAAAGGATATGTGAATTTTCAAATAACCTGAGCTCAAATGACAGCATTTCAATGTGTACTTTTCATTGAAGTTATTTTAACATAGAACTTGGAGCAATCAAAAGGAAAGACAGTCTTGTAGGTCCAGACCTTCTGCTCCTTCTCCTGGGAAAGCACAGCACAGCTTGTCACAGCAATTATGACATCAAAGTATTCCAGCGTAACTGAAATGCTTTTGAAGAAAATGAAGTGTTTCGGATGTGATATCTCTCTTTTTATTTCTTTTTTTTTTTTATTTCTCAGCTAGGACATTGCCAAATAACTGCCACAACAAAACAAAATTATATAGTCTGTAATACAGAAGTCTTGATCTCCTCTCAGATGCTGATCTTTGTGTAAAAAGGGGAGAGAAATGGCAAGTATCTAATTGTGTAATCATTCAGAGTCCTTCAAGTATCTTCAAACTTTGTCAAAAGCAGCAATGTGCTATATGGCTTGCGGCACATGACACTGCCCTGCATACAATTAACCAACTTGCTTTAAGTTGGGATATGTCTAGGAAAGTATGGGTCACTTTCTTTTAGTATTATTCCTTTAGTATCCCCCTATGGCAGGGAGGTTGGAACTAGGTGATTTTAAGGTCCCTTCCAACCCAAATTATTCCATGATTCTATGTTTCCTCAATTGCTCTTGCACAAATTTCAGGTCAAAGAAAAACAGAGAAATTAAGTATCAATTCTATCTAAATGGTTCATGGATCCAATAACCTGGGACCTCAAAGGACTCTGCAGATCTCTGGAATTTCGAATTTTATTTCTAATTTTATTTAGCCCCATGTGTAGTGTGGTTTCCGAGCAATATCATTTTTTTGGAACTGTAAGATATCTTACTACATCCAAATCATACTATAGTTTTTTCTCCTGAAGCTTTCTAGTTTTCATTTAATATTTTCATAGTTTTAAGAGAGAACTTCCTAAAGCAGAATGGCAACCCCACAACTTTAATTTTATATAAAGTTACAGTGCAAATAATACTATTTGCATTAAAACATTATTGTGTTTCTCACTTTTTAAACTAAAATGAGAGACTAGACATCACCAAAAGATGAAAGGATGCAATTAAGTACTGAAATTTTCTGTAGCTATCAAAATATTCTATTTCTCTTTCTTTTCATAGATTTCTTCCTTCACAACCTACAGAATTTATGATAAAAGTATAATGAAAACATGAAAAATTATATTTAAGGATATTTAATGTTTTTATATACACAAACTTTAAAAACTGAAATACTGTGTCAATCATCTGATTTTATTTCTATTTTGTAAATGTAAAGAGAAATTGGACTCCTTTAGGCAGTCTTGATTGAGAGCAATGCTATCGACTGTAATATAGAAGAAAATGGTAAGAACAATTTGTTTTGGAGAAAGAAGTCTCTGTGTGGGTTTTTTTTCCTTATTCTTGCTACTAATTAGGAAGTTTCCTTGCTTCTCAATTCAGATTGGACAACAAGAGCATTTTAGTTGTATTAGCTGATGATTCATTTACAACATTATACTCCTTTAAGATCAAACATTGTGAAACAGTACTTGTGAAGTTGTTGCAATTCTAAAATATTTTCATCAATTATGGAAGGGTCACTGGTGACCTAAGGAAAATAAATTGATATTGAAGACAAGGATTTCTGGAACTTCCCCAGATGCTCATATTTTCTGTCCAACAAGAACATTGTAAGCTCTACTGGTAACTAGCTACTAGGAATATACAAAATTTATTTCTTTGTTTTTTACAGTAATGGCATAAAAATATTGACTTTGCCCTCTAACCTTTCTGAGAGGAAGCTGAGTTTTCTAATATTTTAATGTTCCTAATAAGTTCTGGGCATCCCAGTACAACAGATGCATGGAACTCTTACAGATCATCCAGAAGTGATCAAAGGGCTCGAACATCTCTCCTATGAAGAAAGACTGAAAGAGATGGAGCGGTTTATCCTGAATAAGGGCAGGCTATATGGAGACCTTGTTATAGGCCACTGGGTCACATATGAGGGTCACTTATCGTATCATCATCATACGACTTCTGAAATTAAAAACAAGACTTGTTGGAAAGTATTTGTAACAAATACAATTATAAAGTATATTTTTGACACAGACTTAATATTATGCATTTTATGGATATCAAGTGAAATCTGCACTTTACCACATGGCATTGTGTCAGCAGACTTCTGTTCATGGAACTATGTCAAAATAACTAAATTGTGAGAAATTTGAATTCTATGTCCTGCAGTCATTCTTGCTTACTCAATCTATTCTCATCTCAAGAAAAATACAAGCACATTTTCCCTCTCACATATCATACTCGTGATTCATATAAAAATTCAATAATGCTCAATTAACACTCAAAATTTTCCAATAATTATGCTGAAGGCAGCACCAGCACACACAAAGTGATGAGGGAGCTGGGGACTAAGCTATGCATAAATTTACTAATAAGATAAAAGGTCATGGGCTGATATTGCTGAGATTTGATTAGATTTCAGATCCATGTGGTAGAAATCAATGCTTTTTTGGCTTCAGCATTTCTCCTCAGGAATCAGCCATTCCCTGGGTCCCTGAGTCTAATCAGAGTCTGAGCCAGCTTTGCCTCCTCTCCTGGGGACAAAGAATCATAGAATCACAGAGTTGGAAGGGACCTTCAAGGGTCATCTAGTCCAATCTCCCTGCAGTGAGCAGGGAAAAATAAATACTACAGGTTCCATGTAACCTCACTCCTCCCACCCCCCCTTTTCCAACCCATTTTGTCCCAAATGCTGAGCACCTGGGTTCCACTGGAGTCTTCCCCTTCCCTCCCCAGCTGTTCCCACTTCACCTCCTCCACCCACTTTCCTATTTCTCACCCCCAGAGAAGATCAGCAGCCACCATTTGCCCCCCCATGGGGTCTGAGGGATGCTCCTCCTGGTGTCTGCTCTCCAGCGCATCACTGGTGAGTTACTTTGCTACATCCCAAGGGAACGTGGTGGGAGGAGAAAGGCTGGGGGCCTGCTGGCCCCCCAGCTGGTTAGGCAAGGGGAGGGATGTCCTGAAGGGATGGTGACCACCTCAACATCATCTGAACCCCTGTGTGCTATCGGGACAATGGCTGGTGTTCTTACTGTGGACCATTAACAGAATATCAGGGTTTGGGAGGGACGTGAAGAGGTCATCTTGTCCAAAGATCTGTATACTCAGTACTGCTAAACATAAAGCAGGCAACAGTCTAATTCATAATAAAGTTTTTTTAAGCATAAGTTATGAATTTTTCCCATTTGTTGTAAAAATTGTGTTTGAAGATTTATTTTTTTTGGTTGATATTATGGCATTTAAAATGTAATGAAAATATTTTGTCATGCTACTTATTACTGAACTATTCCTTAGCTGTCTAGGCAATCTCTTCCTCGTTAAGTGAGAGAATCCTGTTCTCCTTCCCCATTTTCAGCAGTGTACAAACTTTGGCTAAAACTTTCTTGTGCCATGATACGGGTCAATTTATTTATTGTTGTGAAGAGTACTGTAGAGTAATTGGCACATTCAAAGCAGAACAAGATTTGTATTTGCCTTGATCTCAAGCCCCTTACTGCTTTATTGAACTGGATTGCTACAGACTACACCAAGACAGCGAGAAATGGGAGCCATTCCTGCTACTGGGTTGTTAGGGGAACTATAAGGGAAAAACTGCAGCTGTGAAGTGAAGTAACTGTCATGTTGGTGAATGCCCACAGGAAAGGTAAAGCCAGTGCCAGGGGTTTTACATCTCTTTGATAACTTGTAGTAGCAATCTAGTCAAACTAGGACAAGTCCACAAAGAGCTCTTCACATAAACACTGCAGAGTGATTACAAATATGGGAGCTACAACTTGAATTTAATCCCACAACTGAGAAGCCACAGAAGGCCCCTGAAACAGGCTTTAGATAGATGGTGTTCCTAAAACATGAAAACTGACAGATAACAAGTAAATTATAAAAGCTTGCTAACTCTGCTGATCCATATGTTGTTCTGGGCATGAGTGGGAGTCTCTCAGCTTCTGCTTTCCCACTTTTGTTTGCCTCTGCATGTTCAGCCAAACAGTTAAACAGATAGTCAGGTGTACAGTGCTGAGGTAGCAGCTTTTCATGGGAGAAGAAAGCAAATGAATGGATGAAAAAAAAAAACCAGCCAAAAAGAAACTTCTAATTGTATTTATGACTGGAACTGTTGAAAGACTGTGTTATATGAATATAAAATTGATGAAGCAGAGGAGTGGATTAGGCCTCTGAAACTCAGAGAAATTAATCTGAGTACAAAAATGAAGAAAAAATATATTCCTCTCAGTCAAAGAATCATCTCCTTCTCCAAGACTGCCTTATTGTACAGTGATCATTACTGTCTAATCCACAATCCTGAAGCACAGAGGCTTAGAGGTAAGAGATGAACTGGGCAGTCCAAGTTTTGGGAGATGAAAAGAGGACTTATCACAGAGGGGACTTCATAGAAAATGTATATTTATTATGACTTGCATGAAAAAAAATGACCTGCAAAAAGCAGTATTGTAAAGCAGTCTTTTTTGTGGTTAGGATTTACATGCAAAGCAGACTTTGGCCTGATATTTCCTTCTCTTGGATTGACTGTCAGTTTAGTGGTTTCTGTTCAGACACCACAGAAGTGGACCAAACACTTGAATTAATTGAAGTTGCCTTTGGAACCTTATGTAAAACTAAATCAAGAGGTTACATTGTAGAAATAAGAAGCTGCATTTTTTTATCCAACTACATATAGCATAATGAAGAAGACTTTCCTGACAGGCACTACCTCTTTTTTCTATTTGTTTTATGAAGGAGATAAGACTAATATTTTTATTGAAATATTCTGGGATGTGCTACTGAGTCACTAATAGGCTCAACCTGGTGCTAAACTATATGAAGGGTAAAAAAACTAATCGAACAGTGAAGCTACAAACATCGGACAATGATAACTTAGAAAAACTTCCTTTCTTCAAGTATTGCTTTTCCTTTCCGTATCTACTGAAATACATCAGAGATTTAATTTTCTCTCTTTAAGGCAACATTTCATCGGTAGCCTTATAATGTTTCTAGAGTAAATGGATAAAAAAATGACACAAGCTACTTGGAGTCATGCTTCAGATAAAGACATCTATGTATATTGAATCATATAAAGAATAATCTTATTTTAGGTAAATTATGAGATTTGGTAGACCAAGGTTCTATTTTAGTTGTATGATCCTGACTTCATGAAAACCTCTTAGAGTTTTACACACCTTAGCTTGGTAGCATGATTTAAAATCTTTCAGGTTTTTTGAGAAAATAATTAATTTTTGGGAGAATTTAAAAATGAAAAAGAAAAGATAGATATAGGGGGAAGCAAGGTTTGTATTTACAGTGAAGAACAACTGAATAGCAATGTATGAACAAAATAATATAAAATTTCAAAGGTAATAACATCAAAATGTTCTATGTATTCATTATACTCCTTCTGCACCTGTTCAGTTCTCCCTAACCTACAGAATAAACTTCTGTAACTTGAATTTCTATTAAGTGACTTCTGGCTTGACTAATCTTTTCTGACTGCTGTCAGCTCCTTACAGAGCCAGCTTTAAAGTTCTTCAGTCAATATAGCTGAGCAGAAATTATAAATATTCTTTGACTAATGCATAGCTGATTATTAATGTAAACAATTATTTTAATGCTTTTCAAAGCCAGTCTCCTTAAATTTAACATTTTGTGTGTGTATTGACTACTCCATTACATTAATTTTATTAAGGATTTTTTTTAATTGGACTCCTGCCTGGGGAAACAGAGTAGGTATTATTTTAGAAGTAATTTTCTTTGTATTTTGGTGACAGAAGAGAAGGCAAGTTTTTGCCTACAATTAGATTAAACTTCTACTGAGCATAATGCATCTCTAAGTTATTTTTTCAGAAGACTTCATCAAAGTGTGCCTTCGAGTTTGGGTTTTTTGTTTTGTTTTTTTTTTTTCAAACTCTGATATCAAAGAACAGATAATAAATTATATGCCAAATAAAATCTAATATTTGTTTGCTGCATCTACCTGCTATGTTTGTAAGTAGGTGCCAATGCCTTTTTAATATACACAAAATGTATTAGCCTACTAGAGTTAGGAAGTATTTGCAGTGATTTTGAGGTTTTGGAGAGCTTTTCTGGACATTCAGAATCAGGACTTGAAGCATCACTCCTACTCTTGTGCACCTGGAGCACAACAGACAATTCTCCTGATTCTTTGATGATGAAATGACACGTATTTGGCTGGAAAGGACATCTTAGGAGGGTTTTGAGCAGCAGACTGCTGAATTTTATGGCAGGCTAGAGAATCTATCAAAAGGATTATTTTTTACATGGTTCATTGAAACCTATGTAACTAGCCTAGTAAAAGAGCTATTTTAATTTAAAACAAAGGTATATATTTTAAATTGCTTGAAGGAAGAACAACAGTTTTCCCTCACAATTTTCCTGTTACTTTGATTTTGGTATTATGAGGTTTTTAAACCTTAAGGTTAGGTGTCTTAAAAGAACTGACGATACATGGTTATCTGTTTCTTCCTTGGTATACAAAAGAGTCCAGTTTTTGTTCTTCCAGTTACAGACTAGTTAGCAGGAAAGTCCAAGGCTGAATAGAGATATGAATTGAGACCTCAAAAGTTAGAGATATGGTCAAAATAGACAAAAAATTCCCTGATAGAGCCTTCTCACAAGGTGGCCCTCACTGAGTTGTGGAGCTTTAAGTATCAGCTGAACCACCATAGTGAGAATGCAAAGGAAAATGATCTCTCTTTCAGGAGAACTGCCTCTTGTGATGGAAAATCCTGCTGGTTCAGACATAGCTTCTTCTCATGCATCTAAAATGAACAAAGAATATCCACTATAAAGCATGCTTATTCCACCTTCAAACCACAGGGGTCTTTTTCTTAATCTCTTAACAAGGAGACCAAGCTAGGTCCTCACCTTTCAGCAAAGCATGTCCTGTGCAAACAGCTTTGCTTAGTAGGTGGTGCTGTTCCGAGACATAGTTGTGTTTTCTCTGCTCCCTACCTGTCCAAATACCCACAGAAGTCTGCTAAAGCTATGGTGATTCTTTAAAAATGCTTATAGGCTTGTTCTCCAAATTGCTGCAGAAGATGAGGTATTTCAGCTCCAGGTTCTTAAGACAATAGCAATTTTGATGTACTTTATTCAAGGTAAACTTCACAGAACTGATTTAAAGCTTGTTATGCAGCTCTTTTTGGCCACTGGGAAGGTATAATCAGGGTGGGCATAAGAATTTGAGTGCTGGTAGCTTTCTTCTTTTCAAATGCTCTTTACATCAAAGCTATTAACAAACACTTGCTGTAATAATTCCCTTCATGTTTCCTTCCTGATAGCTTTCATGTGTTTCCAGCTTTCACCATCATTTGCTATCAATCACTGAATGTTTTTTAAAAGTTTGGTTACTGCTTAAAGCACAGAGGTGAAAGACTAGTAAACAGATAAGTAAATATTTAAAGCACTCTATTTTAGACACTTGCATTGACTTGTCTCACTTCTATGCTGTCCTGTCATGTATTCCTCATGTTATACTGTCCCTGAGTAGTTTGCACAAAAGGTTAACTAAGGAAATATGATAAATCAGGATTAAGTATAGCTATTTTCTGCACTGAACCAGCCCCCTGCTGTTTACAGACCAGATGCTGTTTAAACTCAGAGACTACTACTTGAAGTGAGGTAGTATTCAAGCATTGTCTTAAGTACTATTCTGAGGATTGGTAAAAGAGTTGTACTCAATCTGTAAAAATATTAAGAGATACAATGGATGTGTGTGTAATTAATCTTTAAAAAATAATTAAAACATAATCTAGAGTAAAATCAAAAGATGTATTATGTTACCCTTGCCTTTGTACCATTATACTTATTGGGTACATAAGGGATGGATAAATTTGGCTCCTTACTTTTTATTCACACTTTGGAATTTGTATTAGACTTTGAGGATATTGTGGATTTCATTTCTATGTATGCAATAGAATTCAAAATCTGAAAATACCATGAAGTACTTGGCACTGTTTTGCATCATTCTAAAATAGCATATATAGCAGGTTTAGGTTATGTACAGTTCTGGTACTAAAATAGAGTTAAACTTAAACAGGCATGGCTTCATAAGGTAGCTGTCCTGCATTGATCACATACAAGAACCAGAAACAATGAATATAGCAAAGCCATGTTCACATTAATGCAGACCACCAGCTATTGCAAAGGTTGGGAGTAAAGACTGAGTGTACAGCAAGACTAATGCTTTAAGCTCAGTTATGATGACTGCCTTTAAAGCACATACGTGCTTTGGATATACCAGACTTATGATTTGGCTATATTGGTTCTGCATCTGTCCTCATCTTCCTCCTTTGACACTCACTAGGACTCTGTGCTGGTGCTGTGGAATCATGATGTGGCACAGTAACAGATGGTGATGCTGCTTTAGTTTAATCTCAATACATAAATATGGAGCTCTTAAGGAAGAGTACATTGTTATTTACAATCCAGCACTTTTCATACACTATGGAAAGCAGCAGTTAACTTTCTGATCTTCTGACCAAACTGTTAGCTTGAGGATGGAGGCAGTCTCTGCAGAAAGCAGATGGCTATGCAGGTAGAACTTTTGACACTGCTAAATAAGTTTGGGATGGTTTTTTTAATTTTGTTTTTATTAGCTATTTTCTTTTTGGTTTTGTTTTCTTAATCTCTTTCCTTTTGAGAAAGCTTACCCCATCCCTTATAAGCAGCTGCTACTTCCATGACTTCCAAACTCAGCTTGGAGTCAAAGCCTACAGTGGATATGCCAGCTTCATTACATAGTTTAGTCTCACTCTAGGAGGTGGTACTAGTTTTGAGAATTCAGGTAGGCATGTTGTTCACCACAACTAAGTATTGTTTCTCCCAGGACATACCATTTCCCAGCAAAATGTCATAAGGCTATTAATTACAGCAATTACAGTTAAAACAGGCATAGGAAAAACCTGCCTCTACTGCATCCCAAGAAACATGTAAATGTTACTTCCATAATTTCTGAGCATTGGTATGATATTGCATTTAAACTGTGACTTCATCCACCCTGCAAAAGATCATTGCTTGAGGTAATTCAGCTCACCTCAAAGATATTTCTGTGATGATTAACTGGAGGTCCTGTCCCAAAGTCAGATTAATTTACACTGTGTAGGCAATTACTATATTATCCCAGAAGAAACTAGGGGAGAGGCTTCAGGTCTGGAATTTATTTCAAAATAATATGCAAAGCAGTTTAAAATCAGAATGAACTTTTTATCATTTCTTTACAGCAATATATTTCTTTTTTAATACCCCTTTGTTAGTTGTTGTCCACACAGAAGCTTCCAGTATGCAGATACAGGATGCTAAAGATGGATACGTTTATGGGTAATGGCATACACATTCAATTTCATCTTGTCTAGGTGTGGTAAATCTTAGCTTGAACAGGATATGGTATTAGAGATAAGGTATTCTGTGCTTGAGCCTTGCTTAAATCACATAATTCATAACTGTTTAATGCCTTTGTATTTCTTTTATTGGAACTTTAATCACACAACACAGTTACATATTAAAAAATCTTCTTAGAAACATTTACTGCAATACTACTCCCCCATAGTTAGACACACTGTTTTCTTCCCTCATAAAGTCTATTTCGTTCAGTCAGTCCCTCTAGTCTACATATAGGAAAAAAACATAAAATTCTATATGCAATAAGCTATATGTTCAAGTGTATTTTATTTTTTAAAAAAGTTGTGATGTATTGTGACATAGAATAATTTCTACAGAGAAAAGCAGTATGTTTCTATTACTATTATTTTAAGATAGTTTCATTTATTGTCTTGGAGATACTTTGAGAAAATAAGAGCTCTTTTTCAGGCATCTTAAGGAAACAGCAGACTATATATGTATTGATGAATGACCAAGCATTTTTTGATTAAAATTATGATTTTATTTTCATTCCCTCTAAGAATTAAACTCTAATGGTAATATTGTAGAAGAACCTCAAATACAAGTGATAGATTACTTGACATTACAGACAATGACTGGATGTTAAAGATCTGCAATAAATATCCAGTGGCATAAAAAAATAGCAGATAGGACAGAAAACAAACAGATCACATATTACAGCTAATTTTCTGTTTTCATGACAACTAAAATCCTGGGAATTTGGCTGAGAGCGGTTCAGTGATATGAATGAGATGTGAGAAATGCAGATTAAAGAACATACTCTGGTATCTTGCAATAAGGGCAGGTTTCTTAATTCCCTTTTACTGTTATTTATAAATATGTGTTGATTCATTTACAAATAGGCTTGGCCATCAGACTGAAGAAGGAACCTGAACTTGGAGTCAGTTCATTCTGTGCCTTTGTCTTACTGTCTGGTCTTCCTGTTCTCCCTTTCCCTCAAAAGGTCTATTGTGGCTCTGACAGCTACTACTTGAAATCAGTCTCTCTGTAGAGAAAGTTGTGATTAGAGTAAAGTAGTCACCTGGGGGAAGGAAGGCATCATCTGTAGCATTAATTGAACTGTAAGGAATTATTGCTGAGTGACTCAGTAAATGAAAAGTGATGTATCTTGCTGGAAAAGTGTTGGACTATCTCAGAAGTCTAAGAATTAAGGTAGGAATTCTTTTTTTTTCTTAATTAACTGTACATTTATCATGCTAAATACATACACTGCATTAAACTTCTGGATCCAAAGTGTGTCACTTTGTGACTTCAAAGGCTAGTGAACTTGTTCTAAAATATCTTTTCTGAGCAGAACTTGAATCTATTATTAAAACAATCTTTAACACTCAAAGAGAACAGCTCCTCTGAGGGTATCATTTTTATATAAGCAAACATCCCTTCACAGTTCAAAGTCAGTTTCTAGACTCTAACAAGCTACGACGGAGAGTACCTTATGCTACAAAATTCCATGAGGGCACTTCTCGCCCTCATTGCCTTCTATGGGCAATGAATGCCTTTCCAAAATCAGTTCTCTGCAGGAAAAAGGGATTCCATCATTTTTCAACTTCCTGGCAGGGGCATCATATTCTGGCAGAATTTGGTTTGATTTCATAGAACCACAGAATCATAGTTTTGGGAGATGATAAGAGGACTTATCACAGAGGGGACTGCATACAGAAAATGTTTATTTATTATGACATACATGAAAAAAAATCTAACTGCAAAAGGCAGTATTGTAAAGCAGTCTTTTTTTTTTATTAGAATTTAAATGCAAAGCAGGCTTTGGCCCGATATTTCCTTCTCTTGGATTGACTGTCAGTTTAGTGGCCTTTGTTCAGACATTGCAGAAGTGGACCAAACCCTTCATAGGCCATCTAGTTCAAAGCCCCTCCGTTAAATGGGATTATCTAAATCAAGTTGCTCAAAGCCTCCCTCCAATGTTTTCTGTAAAACCCACTCATTTTTTTCATACAGAATTGTCAGTTTTTTTCCTTATCACAGTTATCATAAAATTCTTATGCCCTCTAAAATATCCACAGCACTACTGTTGGTCCTTAAAGCCCATCTGCTCTTCTCTAGTACTTCAGACCCTTCTTTCAAGTTTGTAATTTCACCATGTCTTCGACCTCTGCATGTAGAGATATGCATGCATTAAAAACAAACACTAGAAAAGCTAATGAACTTTGCCAAATCTCATGAATAACAACAGCAAAAAGAATCCAAGCAAGAAAACAAAAACTGCAGATCTCCCAGTTTTCATTTATTTTCTTCTGTTGCCTGAAATGTCTTCATAAATGTTATTTTCCCATGCAGAGGAGGAATTCTGTATTTCTTGCATTGTAACATAACTTAATTCTGATGGCTTTCAGCTTGGTGCTTTTCCTTACTGTTAACATTTTACAAGGCAATGAGAGTTCAAAAGAAAAATAAGTCTTTTGGGTTCTTTTGCATGCCTCTTTTGTAAGCTCTAATTATTCTAGTTCCAGTGATAAATATCTAATAATGCATATATGCTCTAATGATTCAGCTAAGCTCTTAGGAACTGGCTTTTAAGGAAGCAGAATGCTGTAAATATCCAACATGTGGTACATGTATAATAAAATTATCTACTGTTTAGCACTCCTGACAGGAGTAACCCTAAAAGGGGTGAAGATGAAATGGGGTCGTGGTCTCCACTCAATCATCAGAAGCAGCTAGCTGTGGGAAGTAGTGTGTGGACAGCAATTGGGGAAGGCGGCAGGAGGCCGTATTCCCAGCTAGGATTAGGAGTTGTGCAGAATGCTGTACTTACATGAGTCATAATGCCACCCAGAGCACCCGCTAGAGTACTGCATATCCACACCATCTCCAGCATGGACCAGTACCTTAAAGGGTCAGCTGGACATTTCTAGAGTGACAAGCTTGGAAAGGGAGTTAAAGGAATAAACTACTGGAGATAACAATCTCTGAGGGAAAGCAAGAAAAATAAATAAAAATAAAAGAAAAAAAGGAAAGAGAAAAATGAAGAAGTTTCTGTGAAGCAAAAACTCCTTAAATATTTTTCACAATTGAGAATATAGAGGAACCTAAAGCAAACAGGTAAACACTTTTTAATGGATGAAGTTGAGGTGCAAAATGTGAGTTTACAGTAATAACACAATGCCTCTCCTAAAAACAAAGTTATTTTCTAATGTGTAACACACTAGCTATTGAACAGATGGTGAAGTTATCCTTTCCTAACTCTTTAATTTTACTTTAATAAGAGGTTCATGTTAGGGTCCTTTTTATAACATGAAACCAAACCTTCAATGCATTCAAAATTTCCTTTGCCATTTGACACTGTTCGCTATAATTTAAAAATTAGGAACACTCCGGCAAAAAGATAATTGGTTTCCTAATATGAAACATGGTTTAAAAGTTGCGAAAGAGAATGCACTGAATACCACAGATATCACTTCTGAAAAGAACACTTACTGCACAGATATTTCTACAGGTGAATGAACTATTCCATGGACTGTCGTCTTCCATTGAAAAAGTTTTTCAACATGTACCATTCACAGCAAGAAACTTGTGCCCACAGCTATCTTGGAATAAAAATTTACCACACAGGAATGGCCATATTCCTCACAAAGGAATGATTCTTTTCACAATTGTTTCGTTTTTGTTTTTGTTTTTTTTTCCTGGCTTAATTCATACACAGGCAGGTAATATTAAAAAAATTTATCTGAATGAAGCTGTGTACACAAAATAATTTGGAAGTAAATTTTGCTAATTTAATTTCCATAGGGTACAAATACTGGTGACATGATAACTGATGAGTGCAAAATGATTGAGTGAATTTGGTAAATAAAGCTTTTCAAAAGAAGAATGTTTAAATTCAACAAAATCCAAACTAATAAAGTAAGGAAAGAATGGTGCCAGTCCAGTATGATGGCTCAAGGGAGTGGCGTCTCAACAGAAAAGCAACCTCCTTACAGATTAGTGGGGATCTGAGGAAAATGTAATCTGCCAACCAAATGACAGTTTTGTTGCAGAACTCCAACATAATCCTTGGTACGACAAGTGGAAATTCCCAATTTATAGTAAGAGAGTGTCCTGAGGGTGATTAAACATGCACTCAAACAGGACGTACTTTTTAGTATCAATATGTTGAAAAAATTGACAAGAATGAAAGTCCCCCAGTTCTGGTTCCAAAAACAGGGAAGAACTTTTATAAGATAATGGATATAAAATATCTGTGGGAAGACATCTCCTGTCCTGTCTCATTGTCCTCATGTACCAAGTTAGATTCACCTTAATCAGGAAACAGAAAAAGTATTATTTATCTCTTATGTCTCTGGGCACCAAACAATTGGCTTTCCATGATGTGAGTGATGGCTTTCTGCTGTAACATGAACTTCAGCATTCTTCTCCAAAGCCAGCTTAGATTTATGATTATACTGCATGTATAATCATAATCTCTTAATTATCTCCTTAATCTATCTGGACTAGAGTGAGAATGACAAATTAAGTGAAGCATCTCCAAAACCAGAAAGCCATAGCATTCTATACCTGGATACTGATTCAAGCAATCTAATCTCAATTTTTCCTATACAGTCTGCATGTACTGAAAAAAAAAAAAGGGAAAAAACCCAAACAATAATAAATTGAAAACATTCTTGCACCCTAATAGTGATAGCGCAAACTTCTGCCTTCTGGATCTTGCTTCTCTGTTAATAACCACATTTTATTCTACCTCTTCATAGGTCCAATGCAAACTCCAGGGCCAACTCTGTACACACTGAACAAGTGGATGATAGGCAGCTGAGCTGAGACTGAAACTTAATCCTGTTATATTGAAAAAAATTGAACTTTCAAGGGGGGAGAAAAGATCTGCAGAGAATATATTATTCTCAAAAACCTGTGCTTTATATACATGTAAATGTTTGGCCCTCATTTTTTTGACAAGCATTGGAAAAAGATGTTATTTTAATAAAAAATTGGTACAGGTTTTCTGTTTGTTTCTGGATTTTGCCTAAAGGTTACTAGTTTTTGGAAAATCATTTCTTCTCTGAGAGGCTAGAGACTTAGAACCGTGTTAGGGGTTATCCATGCAAAGCTGCTGTAACTTCTGATCATTTTAATTCTCATTTTTTCAGACTGTAAGTCCAGGACCCAGCATGAGCACATCTCAAACTATTTCTTTGCTATGAATGCAGATGGCAAAAATCTTTAAACTGGTGTGTTTTTTCTCAAGTAATGAAAAATTATTTTTATATTGTCTTTTTTATGGAGACATGGGAATGTTTTCCTCTCAGTAGCATTTCATCAAGTAAACAACCAGAGGCTGCTTCCATTTTCCTCACCCTCCTGGACTAAGAAGCACTTGATTTTTATTATTCACACCATGTTATTTGTAAACATGAGAAGGAAGTAGAATTCTCTGAGTACTGCATCCAGACAGTTCTAAATGTGTGTTTTACCAGCTATTCAGTGCTTTCTCTGCAGTTTATAATTACTTGTGTTGCCTCCAAATCTCTCTACACAAAGCAAATAATGATTTTTGAAATCTATCTCCAGAAACAGAGTATCTTGTGTTCATTTAATATTAAAATACCAATAAGGTTTGGCACATGCAGTAGAATACATAAGGAAAAACATTAATAAAGGAGCAAAATCACAATAAATTCTTACTTAAGGGGGAAAATCTTCTCAGTTATTTAAGTGGTGATATTATCTAGTGGACAACTCTATTTTCTTGGAACGAACTTTCACTGAAGAGTGGTGTTCTAGAAGATAAAATCTTCTCCGGGTGTCAGAGACAGAAGAATTTTAAGATCATCTAGCTATCTTGAAATGAAAATTTATTTTCATTTCAAGTATATTTTACACTATTTATTGGTACTGTCAACTCAGTTATGCATTTATCACTTCTTCCATCGATCAGGTTTTTTCACAAAGATGCTTAAATAGGTTTCAGAAGCTAATCACAAGCTATTTTTATTACTCAGCCTGCATAAATTAAATTGCTACGTGCATGTCTGCATCTTAGCCTTTTTTTTTAGAAGACACAGTCTGACAACTTATTACTCTTAATTTTTATCAGTGGACGTGCTAAATGGCAACAGCTTATATTTGAACAGCACTGTGGAATAAATTTTCCTTGGGTTTCTACTGCCATCACTGGCTCCAATCCTAAAATTTATATCACTGTGTACCAGTCTCCAACTCTAATTTAAATATACGTATCCTCTTTGTAATCTTGGGCTGGCGTCTCTAAGGAGTTCATAATGTGTTGCTCCAAAACAGTCAACTTGAATCTGGGGAAATCTATAAAAAATGTAGCCATCATAACTATTTTTTTTCAGTTAAAATATCCTCCTTTAAACTGTTTCACTTTTTTTCCTTAAGTTTCCTTCTGTAAATTTTGTTTGGGAGGATTAAAGGTAACATACCAACTCAAATAAATAAAATGCTTCCCCAAAGAAGTCTGATGAGAATGTACTACTGATATTTCTTTATTCACTCAGAAAAGAATTTATGTCAGGACAACATATATGGTCAAAATGCCTAAAATGTTTTTGTTACATTCAAGGCAATGCTGAGTGCCAAACTGTAATCACTGAATTTTCTGATTTCACATAAAAATTATTCAACAGACTCCTTTACCTTTTTTAACTTCTTTTTTTTTTCAAATTTGAAATAGCTCTGTTAAAAAATGTATTGAATGTAAAAATCTTAGACATGCATTTCAAGCTGGTCTAGATAGCATTTTAGAATTAATTTCAGCCTTTATGAAAATGTTTTCCTCATGTAAAGAGAATCATTGCAACTTGCTAGCTATGTTTCCTTGGAACTGAGGAGCATGTACAGTACTGTCAGAGAAGAACAATTTTATTTAAGAAGTTTAGCCAATATATTTTTTCAGTTTGTGGAAGAGACTTATCTCTCTTTTGAGAACTAGATCCTAGAAAAGCCATTAGAACAACTATCCCAGATGACTTTGAAACAAGATAGTATTCCCTCAGCTCTATCTCTAGTTGCACATGTCTGCATTTCCCACATTCAAACCTCGTGGAAGAGATAAGTGGACTAAGCCATACGTTCACTGGATTTTCAGTACAAATCTCTTACTATTTCTTTATTTCAAAAATTAATCCAACTTGAAAGTAAAACAAAAATAAAAAATTCTGCAGGAAGATTACTTGAAGCAAATGTTCCCAAAAAGCAGGTGCTTTCCATTGAAAATGGCAGGTTTTGAGCAAACAAAGAAAAAATGTCTTTAGCACAAGCTTTTTTATTGTACTGCAACATAGTATGACAATAAAGAAGTAACATGATATCTCTGGGTATTTTCTCTATGTTTATAGTTCAATTTCAGGAAAAGATTTTGAAGCATTGATGGGAAGTCCTCCTTTGCAGACATGTCAGGAATAGCGCCTACAGAATACAGGCTTCACACTGAAATAGCAGGCTTCACACTGAAATGGGAATAATACTGCCCTGTTCTAAACAGGAGACAGCTCTCTTCCAGCATTTCCTGTGTGGGAGATATATAGATTTGCTGCTAGAAGAGTAAAACTGTACACTAAAAAAATGAAGGCATATCTGACATATATTGGATAGAAATTTGAATCCATGTTTAATGGCTTTTATACAGTGTCAGTTAATATTTTTTTAAAGCAGTGATTCTAAATCTGCAAGATGCAGTAGCTGAGAAATTCAAGGCATTATATGTGGCTCACAGAATTGACTGTTTTATCTGTGTCAACTCAGTAGTGGAAGATTTTTTTTTGGTGCTGATAACCAGGTAGCTTCTAAGGCCAGAAGCAAGTGATGAGCAAGAATAGCTCATGAAAACAAATGTCTAGTCATGGTATAAAAGTAAACCACTCTGATTTAGGGATTCAATTTAGTTTTAATTATTATCAATGCAGTACAGCTATTCTGTTGTGTTGTGGTGTACTGTCTTCTCTGTAGATGAACACACAGTGAGGTTATTGAAAGCGGAAAAAGATCTTGTTTCTCTCGGTTTTACACTACAAATCATTGTTCAATCAAGTACTTCACTATTTCTTCCTGACTTTTTCATTTACGTGTTGCTTCTATTATGAGGTACAAACAATTCTCAGGGGTTAAGCTAGAGCAGATGAATGTCGTTTTCCCATGTAGCTTGCACATAGATCAGGCTTAAGCATGTTGTAAATTAGCAAATAGATGATCTGATACTATAATAAACCTTTTGATTTATGTGTCTTTCTTCCAGAGTGTCAATCATAAAGTTCCATGAGAATAAGAGTTTCTATACATGGCAAAATGACAGAAATGCTTCTTTAAAAATTTTTATAGTAGAGGAATGGAATTTCACAGATTGAATTTCTTAAAATATAAATCAATTATCTATAGTATCATCCCTACAATGTACAACAAAATGATTCTGAGTCAGCAAACACCATGTTTTCTCTGAACCAAATACAAGAACCCAATTTGGTGACATAGTAATGATCTCAAATCCTGTATCCATCCCTGTATCCATTAGAAAAATTAAAGTGTCCCAAATACCCTACAGAAACACATTTCTTCATTAATTGTTCAGAGGATTTCTTAGGAAAGATAGGGGAGAGAGGGCAACTAAATCAGACATGCCAAACTGATGCCTACAGTCTTGAGTGATGGCATACCAAGAGTAAGCAGTATGAATCTCACAAAAATTTGAATGCTGTTCTCAGTGTTATTGTTGTTTTCATGATATTTTTGAAAAAAAAAATTAGTCTTTCAAGTAAAAACTAAAAGTAGCCAAACAGAAAACAGCCCTTGACTCTTGCATTTAGGCCAGTGACTGCCACATCAGGACAGATGAAAGGCTTTATTCTTCTCTTATTTTGTGTCTGCAGGTGACCCTGAACAGATGTCTAGAGGAAAACACATGATTTTAGGAGTCTCCTAGTGCAACTTTCCTGAAATGCTCTTTGGACTTCCAGCTGCTTGTGCTTTAGAGACTGTGAAGGTGGAAGAGTATACTGGGTGAATTTAGCAGCTGGGTGAAAGCAGCAGAGACGTTAGCTGAGACAGTGGGGTTGGCCAAGGCAGGTGTGGTGGCCATGCAATGAAATAGTGTTAGAAAGATTATGTCGTCCCAGGAGCTGTCTGAGCAAAACCCATTGCAGTGCACTGAGAGAACAGTATACATTAAATTTGTTGCTTGCTTTTGAAACATTTGGCCTATTTTGGTAAAGCAAGTGGACAGATAAAATTAAGGAGGCAGAATTTTAATCCTTATTAACCACTTTTCTTGTCCTCTGCTGCCTGAAGAATAGTAGGTATTTTATACCCTAAGCAATATGCAAGCTTATCTTTCTACAGTGGTAGTGTGGCTGAGCAACCCTCATCCCAGCCAGCCACAGCAACTGCCTTTAATATACTTTTCAGCTTTAAAAGTTTAATCAGGGGAAGATTCTAATGGGATGTGTCTCTGCCCACGGCAGGGGGTTGGAACCTGATGATCTTGATGGTCCCTTCCAACACAAACTATTCTATGATTCTATAACATTCTCATCACAAGTTACATGCATTCACTGAATGGTGTGCACCTTCTTCTAAATGTAATACAGTAAAATTAATTATAATAGTTTGCATCTAGCATCAGATTTTTAAGTACACTGATCTTTTGACTGTCATAACTCTGAAAAATTTTAAATGTCTTAATAAGACATCCATGGGATGCTCTTTGCAGAAAAGGCCCAGAATGCATAAGCATACATTAGAGGCTGATAGTTCAAATAGTAGGTTTTGGTCATATTTTGCAGAGAAATGCATAAAAGGAAATGCCCATTTTGTACTCCTATTGATTTTGAACAGGTACCTGGATAATTAGAAGTCTATCTTTCCTCTTAGTACAGACATAAAACAGCTTAATCTCTGTTTGTTGTGAATCAAGACATATTTTTATATTTATTTATATTATATTTATATTTTTTTATGGGACAAATTTTTTGTAAGCCCTCTGAATAAATTCTGAGATATTTATTTTTACTGAAAGCTTATAAAAGCTTTAGAAGTCCTGTCTTGAAAATAAACAACTCATAACAACCATATATATTAAATACTTTTCAATTTTAACAATGCATGAATTATTAAAGAACTCTGGAATTTCTGTAGTAACAGAATACTTAAGACCTCTTTATTCACAGCTGCATGAACTTCTGTTGCATGAACAAATTGTGATCTTATCCCTTTTTTTGGATACTCCATTCCAGCTGCTATTGGCAGAGAGGTCTCTAAGGAATCTCTATGCTGAAGAAAGACATGAGACTTGAAACCAGTCCCTCTCCATTGCAAAGGAAGTTTTATTCTATAATGACCCTTTCTAAACTTTTGCAATGAAAGTGTCTTTAAGCAACTTGAGAGAGGAAGGACTCTAAAATTTTCAGAACAGCAGCAGAAAACATACAGGAAAGAATAAAAGATCAGGAAATAAGTTATTAGATATTAAAATTTGCCTTATTCTTAATACACTTCCTTTGATGAAATTTCTAAAATAATTTTACAATGTAAGATTAAAATACAGACCCTTGGATTTCTCTGATTTATATTTCTATATCTCTATTTCTCTGAGTAATAAATTTTTTTAATTCTTATCACCTTTTACAGAGGCAAAATTCTCAGCTAGAACTGCAAAATTCTCAGCTAGCTCCACAAAATTATGCACTCTTCTCAGTTTCCTGGCCTTTGCAATAATTGAAACTCATTTATTAGAAAAACTTCAGAGGAAGATCAAACTTGTTTGATATGGTACAACTGTCTCCTTCACTTCATGTATCCCTATATTTTCCCCTATAACTGTTGAGCTCAAAGTAATGTTTTTGTTTGTTCTGTGTTAGATAACGAAAAATGGGGAAAGGTAAAAAGAAACCCCTTAGGACACAATTATGTTACTCAGCTTCTGAAAATCTCTAACATCAAACATCTTGAAAGTATTTAAGAAAGGGCGAAGTCATAAGGAAAGCACATATTCACAATGAAACATTTTACTTGCAAGAAAAAAAATTACTTCACCTAAATTGTGTAATCACAGAAACACTTCAGAAGTCTTTAAATAACAAAGGCAAGGGTTAAAATAATTTCTTTAAAGGCACTTCTAATTGTTTTTCCAAAGGGTATTGAAACTGGCAGGAAGATTCATTTGCTGCAGCTAATCTGAAGGATATACATGATAGGAATACTCTTGAAGACAAAAATCAAAAATTCTTCATTTCATCTTGGTAGTCTGAGTGACAGTATCATTCAGACACCTCTTTAAATGAGATTTCTGATATTACAGTTTCAGCCACAGTGATCATTCAAAGGAAGAAGATACTACTCGTTAAAGAGGAGGTATAAAATGAGTTCACTGCTATGATAAGAACTCATCAAATGAAACCAGTCCTTCTGTAAAAAATACACAGAATTCCACATAGATAACAAATAGGTAGAAGTTATTTCAAAGTTAGTCTAAAAAAGAAGAAATAAATTCATTCCAAACTCAATTGAAAACTTGTAAGAAAACTCTTGTTGGTACTGCCAAGATAGACGACACTAACCCTATCTTCAAAAGGCATAGATGCAAAATTCTTTATTTTGTCCAAAATTAGACTTAGGGTTTAAAATTGAGTAATTCAGTAATGACATCAGAGGTACACAAATAGAAAAGACACAACCAGACAAATTTACAGAGTGTATGGGGAGGAATTTTTCTTATGACGCAGTAATTACTGTCTGCTTTAGTAATCAGTTTTGCATGATAACCACTGCCTTGTCCTACACCCTTCCCACCCCCCAAAAATAGGTTAGAAAGTCAGAGCCTAAGCACCAGATACCAAACCATAACACCACCCACAAACACAAACCTATGGTATTCTTAAAGTCCCATGCTAATTTACAGTAACATATTATTTGTGATGGCTATAGTCCCATGACAGAATAATGCTCAAATTTTAATTTATTTTTATCTTTAATAATGAACTATACCACTTGTTCCCTTGCACTTTAAAGTAAGGAGGAAGGAAGGAGTCTATCTTCCACAAGCAGCTGAAGTAGAAATTAGTTCTTTTCTTTACAATTAACATTGTTTATTTCAGAATGTTCCCAGTTTTGCCTTGTATCAGCCTGTCACATCAGTGAATTTCATTCAATTGCCAGCTGTGTTCTCACTGCCAGGAAGAAGTAGGTTCACATAGATATGGAGCCAGTCCAAAGTTCTGACTAGATAAT
This sequence comes from Turnix velox, assembly GCA_013400935.1. Taxonomy (NCBI): domain Eukaryota; kingdom Metazoa; phylum Chordata; class Aves; order Charadriiformes; family Turnicidae; genus Turnix; species Turnix velox. Next base: position 47,606 of record VZTY01022953.1, read on the forward strand.
GTTCCTAATTAGCCATTCCCAGGGGGGTGATGTGCAAAGAGGCACCAGTTTAACGCTGTTAAAATTATTTCTGAAGAGTTCCCTGCATCTTTACAAACGAATCAATCAAAAATGGCTTCAGAAGAAAATGTAATTACTTTCAAGGATTAAAATTTTAATCAGGAGTATTCAATTAGTAGTTAATGTTGAGATCCACTTTTTAGATTTTTATGCAAATGTACCATTCTTATATTCAGTCTTGAAGATAAAGGCAGTTCATAGCAAATAGAGCTCTGTCTCTCAGCTCATCAAGTCAGTGATACTTTACTTTGGAGAGTATTTCACACTTGCTACATTTTGAAGTGTGGAAGTCAGTTCACTTTTGCCCCTTCTGCTGTAATTAATCTTTGCATTAGTTATGTGAGGCAGCTCATAATATTTTCCTTCATGTGCATCTGGTGGTTTCAAAAAGATCAGATCAAAATAAGATAAATTATATATGTTAACTGTGTAGCCAGAAGTAAGATGGAACAAGGAAGAACTTGTTCACACATACTTTTTGAGAGCAGCTGTTCTGGAGTGGAAGATCCAGAACTGAAAACTACACAGTTGGTAAGATTCAGATATGTACTGGTTAAAAGGTTGAAATCCCTTTTTAAACTCTTCCTCTGGAACATAATGCGTTCTGAGAGTAGGGGACAGTATAACTTACACATAAGTAGATTAGAGATCATAGAATTATAGAATCACCTAGGTTGGAAGAGACCTTTCAGACCATTAAGTTCAGCCATCAACCCAACAAGAACCTTAGCTAAACCATATGTCTAGATACTGTCTCAACCACCCCTCTGAGCAGCCTGTTCTGAAATCCTATCTGTTATTACAGAATTATGTCAATATATTTGATGAAAGTCCAGCCATAGTTTTATGAAGTAGAATTTCAAATTCATGTTCAGAGATAAATTCCATTATCTTGTATTTTAAAAAATTAGAAAATGTTACATTTACGTTTGCTTGCTTGAGGTTTCACAATATATCAAACATCTATTAATTAAAAACTTCCCACAGGGCATAGAAATGTATGAGACCATTTCCATAAAGCTCTTTGATTTTCTGATATATATCATACAATATGCTATTTTATCCTTGCAGTGTACTCTGTAGATATCAGGAAAAATGAGAAATAGTTAAATAATTCAATTTTTCCTCAAAACCTGCAGGCAGTGACTGTTATAAATGCCACAATCTATTTTTACGGAGAATTTAAGACAAATAGATTTGTTCAAAGGCCTGAACAAGTGAGAAGAATTCCACTGGAGTTAAAAAGCTTTAGATCTGATCCTTCTTACTGTCCAAATTACATTTCAGTGTTATTTATGTCTTAGTGTTTCCATTTTTATTTGGAAATCTGTCATGAATATATGGCCAAAGGCACCAATGCATACAAGTTAGCTTAAGCTGATTTGTGTCTGAAGAGAATTTGACCTTGGGAATTTCATTGTCTATGAAGCTATAAGAATTTATTCTATTAAAATGAAACTGAAGGAAACATGCAAACAAGGCATTTCCTTAATCATTACCTGAATCATATCTTTAATTAAATATACATCAAAAGTTTATACAGTGATTGGCATTATTTATCACTGCCTTTTTGATTAGGAGATAAGTGCTTATAAGCACTGAGTAAAGCTGATCAGGCATAATGCTGATCTGCTCATAGGTTACTTTTGCAATATGGAAATCAGACCTGATAGAACAACAGTCAAGGCTTGTCATTGCTACAGCTTTTATTTTTTTTCTCTCTCTCAATGTGGGTTGTTGATGACATTACTGACAACATATTCTTCTATCACTATTTTGGAAAGGCAAAGTATACCACCTGTACACCACCATAAAAATCTGCTCTTCCATCTTCTTTCTCCCTGGGTGCCCTTCCCAACTATTTATTTTCTTTCTCACTATTTTTCTGCTTCCTTCTCTCTCTTAGTTTTCTTTGCCGAGCACAATGTTATATGGTATGGAATACCCATGAGATCAATTTGGGTCACCTGTCCTGGCAATTCTACCTACTAGCCTTTTGCATCACCCTACTTATTTGGGAGTAGAGGAACATGACTATTATCCCAAGTCTTACGTACCTTAAGAAAACAACTTAATTACTGCCTGTTGTTAGTTACTACTTACTATCAGTCATAGTTCAGTAGTCTAATACACAGCTCATATTCAGTATTGCAAGCTTATATACACTGATGTGAAGAAATGAAACAGTGGAGAAGGAGAAAATGGAGAAGGACTTAGGTTTCCTCTGATTATTAGCTGGATGAAGTTTGGATGGAGACTAGAACCACTGACTTGATTTCTTTTTCCCAATCTATCTGCTGTGCAGTCTCTTGCAGTCCTTAACATACGGGGTCCCTAGTGATAGAGCGGATCTGCACTTACAGAAATAGTTGTGTAGACAAAACCTATATTGCCTCATGTACTGCTACAAAAATGTGTAATACCTAACCTGTTAATTTAAAAATTCTAGTTCACAAATGTTTTGTGGTCAACACTTACAAGCACTTAGAAAATTATTACTGTAAGTTGTCTTTGGGTGTTTGTTCTTTGAAAAGAAAATCCTATATAAGCAATATTTACAGCTTTAAAACAGCATGACTACTTCTCATTTATCAAAGGAATTCAGGCATACAGGTTTGAGTTGCTTGGGAATATGCTCAGCATGTTCCTCTTAACAACTAGTAGACCTAGAATAACATGTATGTTAATTTACTAAAGTGCATTAATAAAGGTTAAACTGGCATTATCATAAAATAAAAGGATTGATTTCAGTGTTTAAGCTGATATATAGCTGAATCTATATTGCCAACTGTAGGAAAGTTCTATTGCCTGAGTGATACTTCAAGTTAACATTCAAGCCATTATTTAGCACTTTTTATGTATGGTACATATATATCAAACCTATTTCACAATGCATAAACTTATTCAGATACTCAGACGAAGTTGGTTTTATCTGGCATTTGATTAAAAGAATAAGCTACTTAATACATTAATGAGTTTACTTAGTTAAAAAATAAACGCCAAACAACTGAGACACCTTTTCTCCCTATGACAGTTGTATTAGTTTTTCACAACGGACATTTCATCCTATGCTCCAGTGAAGCATAAAGTCAAAGGTAAGCCTACTTTACAACACCAGTACAGAATACACACACCACAGAGTAGACTAGATAATGACATCCAATGAGTGTTAACTCAGTCCCTCCATTCTTCATTAAGAATTTAGTATTACGATGTGGTTGTATTGTCTAGCAAATTGGAAGCAGATCCTGATTCAATAATGAAGACAGGACAATGTTTTGCAAAGCACCATTAATCCTTGAGATTTAAAGCACAGAACAGTCTTGTTTGGATCAATACTTTTTGGAAATTTCTAAGAATACAGAAAAAGTATGTTTGTCAGGGAGGCTACAATAAGTGCCAAAGTCCTGGTAACTTTTTTCTAGGTTTTTATTTAGTAAAAATAACCCTAATTTTAATTTTCTGATTTTACATGATTTATGTAAGCAGTTCTTTCCATGGAAATCACCTCATTTTTAATTCAGTTATAAACTGCTGAAAATATTTTTATATGATGCCCTACTAGAGTTAGAATTATATGGGCCTAATTCCTCCTTGAAGACAGCTTTCTTTGGGGAAAAAAATCTAAGAGATGGATCAGCTGATTGAAATTCATAGTATCAAGTGTACCAAGCAACTGTGAAGACCAAGGAATCAAGTTTGTCTCTTGCTGAAGTTATTTAAGATTAACTATGATCACCATCTTTTACAGTGGGAAAACTATTCATGAATTTATTAATGAACTTTGATTTTGGTGGTTTTTTTTTTAATTTATTTTTGTGTTGTTTTTTTCTGGTCTCAGTCCAGCCAGATCAGGCAATGTGTTTATTAAGAACAAAACACTGTTAGGTTTGAAGAAGGGAGAAGCAAATGCTACTGTGCATCATGCAAGTCTCTAATTTATCACAAGTATTGTCACATTATCACTCTGCTCCCACATCTTACTGACCTGCAAATATTGTGATTAGCAGAACCAGGCATTCTGCAATGTTGCTTCATTTTACTCACAACCATTCCTAAAGGTCAATTTTGATTATTGCTAATTACCCATTTTTTGTTCCCATAATTTTTCCTGCACCAATCAGAGAAACTAAGTCAAATAAATGCATTGAGAAGACTAAGTGAAATAAGTAGCAGAATAAGTCCAAGGTACATAAAGTCTCCAAATATGAGTGTACTTGTAAAGAGACTCCTCCTTACCAAGCACATTAATTTGATACTATCTAAATACTTTACCAATAGAAATAGCCTCTTAATAAAATACTTCAAGAGCTTCAGAAAGAAACAGTGCCCAGCAATGGCTGATATTCCAGTATATTCCAAGATAAATAAGTATAGAAATGCTCACTGCATTCAATCAAGCTACCCACAAGGTGTCAATATGGTTTCAGAATAATCTCTGTAGGTATAAACAAATTGTCTACTTGTTGAAAATAGAAATTTGGAAATGACAACTTACAGATGCTGGTAGCATCTCTTCTGTTCCAAATATTTAAAGAAAAAATATCTTTCCAATTTTTTTCATCAGCAATTTAGAAACTGCAAAAATTCCCTATTTCTTCTTTTGAAGACACTGAAGGGTATTTTAGTAATATGTTTATCTACAGCTAACAACAATAATTAGCTTTAGTTACAGAATGCCCCAAATAAATGAAAAGTAGTTTACAGCAATTCAGAAGCACAGTGTGTGCTGGTGCTGTTGTGGTAAATATTTGCAGAAAATATTATTTGCATCATTTGCAAGTTACATAAACCTTTATAATTATGGCCTAAAGTATTATGAAAAAGTTATTTAAGTAATTCCCAAAGATTGCTACTCTGCACCAAGTATTAATCATCTTTTATGTTTATTATAAATACAGGAGCAATTAAGCAGATCTGTGATGAGAACAGGTTATTGACAGGTTAATACAAAAGTATTTTTCAGTGTTGTCATTACTGATGATGATGGTTTTCTTGGTTTTTTTTTGTCATTTAGAGAAGAATAAAAGTATTATTTAATTCCAGAAACACTTGAGGTGTTTTAAAATTAGGGGTGAAACAATAGGAATTTGATAAATTATATGACAGTAAACCTATGTGAACAGTTACATTGCTTTTTAAAAACCTGAGGCTCAAATTTTACTTTTATTTACAACCATATATATCTGGAGTGATTTCAAGATCATTAAGATCATTCCAGATGCAGTTACAAAAGATTAAAATGCACACCACAGGAAAAAATCAATTCCCACCTCTCCAAAGAAGTAGAAAAAAATTAATTTGTATGTTAAAAAATTGATATAAATCACTGCCAGTGTTCAGAAAGCGTTCATAAGAATATCTCACATGCAATTACTTTTTGAGTCCACTGCTTGAATGTAAAACCTACTGTCCTTGCCTTGAATTCACTGAAGGGAATGAAAATTTTACTTGAGTGAAATATAATAAAAGACTGGCTATCAGGCAAGTGAAAAGCTATTACAAGAGGAAACAGAAAGAGTGGAGCAGAAGTACAGTAAGCTAACATGTTTGCATGCATACTTTAACAGGCTACCGCCTCTCTAATGGAAGTTTTCCTTTGCTGAGCTTGAGTAACTGGTAATAATGTACTCCTGCTCTATGAAATATGGTTTGACTATCATATGAGGGTTCTGGCACCTTGAAACAGGCTCAAATTGCTTTTGCTTCTATAAGCATATCCTTTCTATTGGAGCATTAAAAAAGTTGGTGTTGCAAGGAGAGGAGAATCCCCTGCTGAATATATTGTACAAGATACTCAAAACCGGACAAATATTAAAAGACATAAATTACAGTTTTATTTAAACACCCTATAGCTTGAACATGCTCTCTTTTAAAGTTCTACTTAGATAAGGGAAAAAGCCCCATCACAAATGCAGCTGTTGGACTGTCTCATTTAGGAGCTCATAAAGGTCACACAAACCTATCTGCCAGTTATTCCAAGATTACACTGTGTTTTTTAAGTTTTGGATGCAATGTATAATTATGGTTTGATGGCGCCATTGCCTGCCTAGTTCTAGTTGGGTACTATGTTCTTTCATTAACTCATTTGAAACAGCTGAAAAGCAAAACTGAATATAGTAATAAAATATGGGCTCTTTCTCCATAAACTTGATTAGAGTGATACTACCCATATTGTCTTCAAAGAATAAGAAAAAATTCAAATTAATTTAATGTGTAATTATCTGTAATCATGGCCTGATCAAATTATCAGTACTATAAGGAAAAAGAAATAATTGAGAGACAGAGTCTTTCAAAACATAACATGACTGAGCCTGTTGTCTCACTAATGGCTCCAGGAAGCCATTTGTTTAGTTGAATATAATAAATTTTCCATTAGTAGCTGATTCCTTACTCAAGGTACAATGCATTATGCATAGACAACTTTCTAATTTTCTTAATGTAACCTGCAACAAGCAAATCTACATCAGAAGAAAATCAAGGCAATTTTCAGATCAACGAATCTCTCTCAAAATGTTCAGTAAAGATGGGACTAAAATCCTCACTTATGTTTGTCTTGTAGTTATCTCCCAATTACAAAAGCAATTAGCTGCATTTTACCCTTTTCTTGGTTGCTTCATAGTCCATTATTAGAAGAAATATAGCATAAAAAAAATAATGAAAGGTATTTCCACTATAGTGAGCAGTATGAATCTGCTGCAAAGTTTGTCCCAAACATTCCAAGGGAATAAATAATATTTTATATATTTGCTTTTTGGAAAACCAAAGATTTGTAAAGACAATCTGTTACCTGTGTTTTGATATGATTAGGAGAAGTTCTAACAAGAAGAGGAGCTAGAGGTCAATGCAAACTCTGTAATCAAGAGGTGTTCACAGACAAGTTGAACAAGGTGTCTCCTAGTAATAACATATAACTAGGAGATGACACTCTGAAGCATGGAATGACCTCAACACCCTTCTAACTCTCTGAGTCTATGTATTGGCAGAAGCAATTTTATTTAAAAGGGCAGGTTGACTATTCCTTTATATTGTAGTACTTGACCTCCATTCATTGCTCTGCTTTCCTTTAGGGACTGTAAGAAGGAAAGAGTAAACAGAGGCTATTTATATCAGTTACTTTTTTCTCTTGTACAGCAAACACAAGGACCAGATTATATATCTATATCTAGAGACTGCACACAGCATAAAAGCAATGTCAGGGGGGTGGACTGAGATTTTAAAGAGATATTACATCCCTTATGGTTCTTGTGACAGGAAAAAAGCATCTGTGTAATAACACAGATTCAATGGATAAAATCCACGTGGAAAACTATAAAGAAGAAAAGGAAATAAAGGCAGTTCCAAAGATGCATATCTCAGACCTTTAGCTGTCAAGAGGGACGTGGAGACACAGTCAGCATGAACAATGTTGTAGAAATTATCATATGTTGGAAAATCTATATTCATTTTTAAGTTTTCCATTTGAAGACTTCTTTAAAAAAAAATGGTGACATTTCCTGTACCTTTAGCAAGCAATTCCATAATAAACAGTGTCAAAGACTGATATTCTGCCACCAATGGCAGTATGACAATATCCCTCTTGATTTCACTACCACACTGCAGCAAATTGCAGCTGTTCTCGTTTGAAATAAAGAACACAAACCCCAAATCTAAACAAATCCAAAATCTAAAAAAAACCCACTAGAGTTAAGATTGAGTAGATCTGGAAGATCTGTTAGTCATACAGAAACAAGAAAGAAATGGAAGATAATTAGAATAGAGAAAGCTTTCAACAAAAAAAATATAATAAATTGGAAAATGCAGTTTAGAAAATGGTTTTGCACATGGTTGATTACTGTGCTTTTGCTGATAATAGAAAAACTCCGCCTACCATACCATATATACATAACAGGCAACCACATGATGTATAGGCAGGAAAGGATTAATGCCATCTTACTCTGAAAGTGCCCAAGTAACTCAAAAGCCATCTGTGTGTTTTTCCAATGTATGGGGAAGGTATTGTCCAAGTGCCAAATTAGAACAATGCTTAAAAGTAGTTTAAAATGCCTTTCACATGTTACAAGATTCTAGTCCCAGTCTCCAAATGTATAACATTATTGCCTTCTTATGTGAACCATACAGAATCATAGAATGGTTTGGGTTGAAAGAGACCTTAAAGATCATCTAGTTCCATCCCCTCTGCCATAGGCAGGAACACCTCCCACTAGACCAGGTTTCTCTGTGCCTCATCCAGCCTGGCCTTAAACACCTCCAGGGAGGGTGGCATTCACAACCTCTCTGGGCAACCTATTCCAGTGTTTTACCATCCTCACTATAAAGAATTTTTTTCTTGTATCTGGTCTGAATCTACCCCCTTACAATTTACATCCATTATTCCTAGTCCTTCCATCACATATCCTATTAAAAAGTCCTACCCTTCCCTTGTGTAGGCCCCCTTCACCTATTTGTAAGCTCTTAGTTTTCTGATTGTCTTGCAGATATGCTGATGTATTTATATTTTGTCTGTTCTGAAGTAACACCTAACTGAACCCATGTCACAATTTAATTTTTCGTACAGATTACTCAGATTTCCCAGAAGAAAGTTTATGTACCTGAAAGAATTCACTGGTATTCACACACTGTAAGAATTCATTTATGCTTAGACAGTTGCAACCTGTGCACTGTCAGTAAAAATAATTTGTAGCAAGGTTTCAGTGTTCTTGTCACAGTAGAAGACACTATAGCATCAGAAAGTTTAGAGGGAGCTCTGAGAAAACTCTGCACTAATAAAGACTGCTCTAAGTTTAAACAGATATAAATATCCAAACAACAGGATTTAAATATCATACCTGCTTCTTGTTATGATCAAAGTAGCAGTGAAAATCACTACTTCACTTAAAAAAGGAAGGGAGAACTTTCAAGTACAGCCAATAGCTAAACATCTTGAAACACCTCCCTCAATTCCTATTCCTTTAGATAATCTTTGAAGTCTCAAAAGCATTGAAAGATTTAAAGGTAAAATATTTTAAATAAATTCATAAATAAAGTTTAACACAGTGAGCCCCTGATTCTCAGAAAAAGATGCACTGGATGTTTTAATACAAATATTAAATTCTAGAGAGTCAAGACATGATTGAAAACAAGTGCAATTTCTCCTTACATGAGAACTAATGTGAAATAATTAGAAATACAGCACCCTAAAATACCAAATTAGGCATTACCCAAATTAATTCCAACTGTAGAACATATAATTTGACTGCTCAAAATGTAGAGAATACCAGGATTAAGACATATTCATAATTCCTCCCTTCCCACTGCTTATGGCACAGTATTTAACTGCATGATCACACAGAATGCAACCTGCATATGACTTTCACCCTGTTTAAGACAGGAAGTTGACAGGAAATAATACAGAAGTAATTTTTTTTTTTTATTTTGTCTGTGTTTTGCATGTGCCCCCACTATTACCTATATTTGTGAAATGTTGCTTATTATATAAGTATTAATTTTTTATGGATGTCAGTTGTCATTCATCAAAAGCCTGTCATTTTTATTCTATTAATCCACTGAAATTGATCTTCAGCTTAAGCTGTGAGATAGGATTACTCCATTTAAAGATGTAAAAGGAGGACACAATTGTCACTAGTAATATTTAAGGCACTAATTTGTTTTGTTTTCATAAAGCATATACAAAGGCCTGATCATCATTCTCCCACTTGATATTTCCCTTACCCTTTCAGAGATGCAGTTCATAGCTCCAGTCATTTTGCTTTGCCCTTGCAAACACTGAAAAAGTCTGAAGCCTATTCCCCTCATTCTGAACCTACAAAGTCAGTCTCACAAGTTATAACAATCTGAAAAATAAGATAAAATATCCATCTCAACTCTTAAAGGACTTCTTGAGAGAAATGGCATTGATTTTCAATCATAATTATCTATTCCTTTTGAAAATTCATTTGTAAGCAACAGCTTTGCAGAAATAATTTGCATCAGTGAAAATAAGAGATATCATATGAGTAGATGGAGCTTAACAAGTTACAGGATATTTCTTGGCTGTGAAGGACCCAAGGCTCTGCAAAAGGCTTGAGAATATTTCATTGGGAATTTAAAGAATGGCAAAAGATTTTGATATTAGCTACACAACAGCCCTAATTTCAACTACTTTCAAAACTAATGAAATCATTTCTCCTCTGAAATTTTCTGAATATACTGCCATGTAAAGCGTGAGAAATTTATAAGTGGCCTAGAATGAAACCACTGAAAGAAAACTATGCATTGGCAACTTCATATAAAGTGCTGGCAAACCTGAGCCATCAAGAGATCCTCTTGGGTTTTAGTGGTTTTATTTTTTTATCAGGCTTTGTAAAACTATATGCCCATTTGTTCCAGAGATATTCTAAGTGCTAAGAAAAAGTTTTGGTGGAGGCAGGGGAGAAGGAAAGTTTATATGGAGAAGAAAACCTACTTTGGAGTCATGGTCTATGCAATTTAATTTTACTAATGGCAAAAGTGATGTACTTCGAAAAACCAGTTCTCTCTCTATTCATTGTAAAAGTCTGTACTTTTTCCTGTACTTTTGAATTAGACTAATAATACAAAGAGGAAAGTTTATTATCTTAGGTTATCTTAGCCTAAGGAAAGCATTAGAATCAATGTTTCTTTCCCTGAAACTGAGTACTCTAGATGTTATGAAATAAACCCCATGAAAATAAGGTAAGATTCTGGATCTTAACAGTAGCACATTTCACATATGGTAGCAGAGATTTGAAGTTTTATTTGAACATGAGATGAATATATTTCATGATAAAAAGTTTGAACAAATCATTTATTTCCAGCAAGAGTAGCAGAACTTTAACATTCTAAGAATTCCTGTTAAGCATACTTTGAAACTAATAAAATACAAATCAGTTCATGCCATGGAAAATAAAACAGAACTATCAATGAATACTTTTTTAAGGTTAAAATCCCCTTTTTCTGCATCTAATTCTGTTTTGCTGCATTCCTTGCATTTTTTAATACTATTTGCTTGTGCAATTAGTTCTTATTAATTTCTTGCAGATTATGCTTTTATAATTAGTAATGGAAATATTTCTACCTAAGATAAGTGCTTGACAGAATTATGTGTTTTGATGTGTATGACATAGTTAATTGCATTCTCTAAATTTAGGTAATGTTTTGGGGAATAATTTCAATTAGTTTGCTTTTCTTCATGGTTATTAAATTCTTTTAAGAAAAAATAGAGAAAAAAAACTGATAGGAGAGTGTCAGGAGTTTGAAAATAACAGGCTACAGCTTAGTAGTAAAACTGCTGGAAGCCGTCTGAAGGTATAACCATATGCTAAGCTTTTATGTCTTTTCTTTAGGGGAAAACAAATAAAAAGAAAATGACTAACAGTCCCATAATAGCTATATTCTCCTGTCTCAAAGACATTAGTGTAAGAAAAACTTCAAATTCAGTATTATTTTTCACATCAGTCCTTAAAATGTAACATTGTCTATCAAATAGCAGTCTTAATTAGTTAACTAAGAACAAAAAAATTAAAATAAAACATTTTCGTCATGCTGCAGTGGCTACTAAATCCTCTCTGCACAGCCCAAATCAAGACAACTGGTCAATGTGATAAACAAAATAAAACTGTGATGTCATTGGAAGTCTTAAGATAGTAAGCTTTGTTTCACACCAAAGGTCTTCAGAGTAAAAGGCTAAATGCCGATTAAATTAAAAATTTAGGATGGTCACGTGAGGCAGAAGAAATATTTTAGACTGGCTGTCATTTAATGTAATGGGATTTGGTACCTAGTTACAATCTGTTCCACTCAAAAAAGTAATTTTGTTAAATTCTGTGCAGAAGCCTGGAAGAGCTTGCAATGCACAGATAAAGGAATCTGTGTAAAGCAGTTGTAAAGACTCCTAGTCAGAGCCAGGGCCATGGTGTCACAAAGTTTTCTGGGCATCCTTCTGACATATTCACTTGCTTGCTGCTCCTCTCCTCATCGCTGATTGAAGGGATATTGCTAAAAGAAAGTTGCTGGGACCTTTGCTCTGCTCTTGCTTGCAGACTCACCTCGAGGGGCTGCAAAAAACCCTCAAACAGCATTGTATAGTAACTGGGCAGTCTGTGACACAATACTTTAATAAATTGATCAAGCTGTGTTGGGCCTGTATGCCTGAAAATTAATCGACATAGCTAGTATCTAATACTGTCAGCTGTGAGGAGCTAACAACCGTTATAGTCACCCTAACACTCCTCAAAACTTCAGAGAAAATTCTACAGGAGATTAAGGAAGTGGAATGGAAAGCAAAGTAAAAAGCCAAAGTTCTGTAAAATTAAACTCTCTTCTTTTTGATAAGCAAGATTTTGTTAAAAACTTTATGAACATGACAATGTCACCACAATAAATTGTCATCATGTCATGATGTAAAGGAAGATGAGAAAGAACTTTTTCATGGTAAGGGTGACAGCACTGGAATGGGCTGCCCAGAGAGGTTGTGGAGTCTCCTTTTCTGTAGACATTCAAAACCCATGGATGCATTTCTGTGTGACCTAGACTGGGTACTCCTGCTCTGGCAGGGGGATTGGACTACAAGATCTCTCGAAGTCCCTTCAAATCGCTGCTATTCTGCAGCTCCTGCAGAGTGGAGAAGACAGTGATACAAATTTGCTCATCTCTGCTGGAATAAGACACACATGGTGAAAAAATGATAATACAAGTTTCTGAATTCTGTAATGGTGAAATTCCTAATTTCATCCATAAACTAAATTTACAATACAAGTTTTAATTTTGTGGTAGCATTAAGTGAACCTTTCCCAAGCGCCCACCTTTGAGAAATGCTCCCACAGCTATAGTATCTTTGATATTTACTTAAGCATCTTTAGAATTAAATCCCCAGTCAGTCTCTTTAACTGCTACCTCACTCAAGCTCTTGCTACACTCAGGATTTCTGGGGTTTAAGAACAGCAATCAGATTTGCACAAATAATGTTCAGACCTGCCCTTAGCTTTCCTTTTGAGTGCAAGGAGATGTAACTGCACCTTGTTCCACATAAGAAAGGAACCAGTTTGCTGCACATTTTGGCACAACTTGAAGCACTGAGGGCTTACATGGCCTCCAATAGAACTTTGATAATAAGACTTATAAAATTACACCAGGCATAGGCAAGAAGGATTTGTTCTGTTGCAATTTAAGTTTTAAACTTATGCTTTTCTTAAATATAGGAGGGTTTTTTCTTAATAGTTTTTTCTTAATGATAGTTGGTTAATACTGATATAAATAAATATGATAGAATCTTCTGCTTGTGGATTACCTTTTGTTAACTGAAAACACTGTCTCACTCCCTTGCTACATAACAACAGAAAATTTCTCAGTGCTCTACAAAAGTGCTGTACATCTTTGGAGGATGTTAGGAAGAGGATTAAAGACACCCAGAGCAGTGAAAGCCCTGCCTTCCAGTGAAATCCTTTTGACTGTACAATGATCTAGCTCTTGATGAAAGTTATCAGCATCTTTACACGGGCAGAACAAAAAGGGAGAAGCCGAAGCATATTTTAAAAAGCCATGCTCGAGAGCTGTCACACGCAGTGAAACCAAGGGCTATTTCTAGGTCATATCAGAAGGGGGCAGTAGTTATCATCGTAAAAAGCTAGAAAACGGTTCCCTCGGTAAGAATCTGAAAGAAATCTCACATACCTTTCTCTTACAGTTTTCGTTTCCTTGTCACTGTTTGTTCACTTTAAGCATCCGTTCACTAATAAACAGTCATTAACAAATAGCTATTAGCAACTCGTTTTATTAAACCTCCGATATAAACATTTTACTAGGAGGACCTTCTGCATGTGGAAAGATCTAATTTTGCTAATAATGTCAGTTAAAATGACACACATGTATGATGATTTTAACAATATTTTAAAACAAATGTAATTTGTGTATTTCAGTATCTCTCTAAGCAGCGAGAAGGATAATTACAGAATTGCAAACTTCCCATACTCATCAATACATACCTTTAAAGAGAACCAAAACAGGATGCAAGAAAAAAGTGGAAGATTACTGCCCTAATAAAGAGAAAAGGTGAAATATTTCAGATAGCTGATACATTTTCTGAAGCTAGTTCTAGTGCCTACACAGAAAATAATTTAGTCCTTATTCTGGATCCTAATGAACCATTTCTATATCTGTATAGCATGTTATAGAAACCCTGTTCTTCTTTAACAAAAACCCAAAGGAAATAAGGCTCTGAACTGCCAGGAACATTTTGTGGCTGTTTGCCTAAGGATCCTTAGACTACATTTTAAAAGTTTTTCAACAGTAGATCAGTTTCTCTTTCTTGTTTAGGAAGCAGTTTTAATTTCAATGAATTTTCTATTGATGTCCCCACTTCCCCAGGGTTACTGTTCTGTTGAAGTGCTGAATACCATGTCTATGTGCTGATTTTCACTGACAAGTGAGGGAGAATTTTGTGATTGAAGAGGCTGAATGCTCTGTTTCCAGAACACAAGATTATCTCATGATCTTTGATACACAAACTCTGACAAAGCAAGAAAAAAAATTCAAATACCAAAATGTCTGCTGAATCAGTTGCTAATCTCTTTCTGCAGGAGTTCAAAGGCAATAATCTACTTGAAATTTTAAAATGGAACAATCCCTTAAAATGAATTTGAAGTTTACATTCTGAGAAAAAATTAACATGCACCAAAAGTCAGCCTCAGTTTGTAATTTCTAAATTTCAGTAGCTTCCATTTTCTTTTCTTAACTTCACAACAAGATTTTATCTTCTCTATCTTATATCTCAATAGCATTCACTATTAATGAAAAATTTTTTAAAAGTCTTGTGGGTCAGTTTTCCAAACTGAAGCAAAAACTTACATATTTAGGAGTAAAATGATAATATTGTACCAGGAGAGCTGGAACATTATGTCATCTTATTTCCCAAATCACAGAAGCAGAAGGAAGAAGTCATTATTGTACATTTCACAAGGATTTCATTCAAGGGTAGGAGAGCAAAAAGGAAGCAGAAGAAAACAGACATAGGAAGACATCATAAAAGGTCTACAGAGGCTTAAAGATATTCTTTGTTCTGGAGTTCAGAATGATTCTCTGCAGATCTTATGGTTCTTGTGCCAAATGCCTCATAGGAAGATGTAAGTATGTTAGTATGTTATAGGTAGATAACTCTACATGATGGTCTTTCTCCTATGCCTGTTCCAAGATATCAAATTATTCCCTGATGCAAGAGCTTTTACATCTCTTTTAGTTCCCATTAAATATTACTTTTACCCAAAAATTGTTATCTCTCTGGTCTGTGCAGTGATCTGTAGCAGTAAGTGCAGCATAATTCCTTTAGAATGAAAAAGATTTCTTTTAAAGGTTGTGGTATGTCAGTCTTCAACACTGTTAGGCAACTCTTCCACTCTTTTGGAAAGACAAAGAAAGTGAATTTTTTCAGCATCTTTGTAATTTACCTTTTTATTATTAGAAGATACTTATAAAGTAAGATTAGGAAAGCTAGGTAGGTTGAGATATGCATAATGTTTTCAAAGCATAACGTAATAAAAAATATGGTTTTCTTCCCTTGTCATTCTATGAAAGGATTATACATAAAAGTTAATACTTAATTATGAATCCTTTAAATGCTTGTTTCCATTTATCTGTGTAATTAATAGTGAGTATTTTTTTCTAATCTTTATTTGCTGACTTTTAAGTGTATTATAAGGTTTTATTTTGTACTTAATTTCAGTCTTTTCTTCTAACTAAGCACCTTCTCAAAAGGTTGTCAAACTTTTGTCTTACACATTTCATAATGCATTCAAACAGTTTAATTTATTAAGGTGTTTTTCTTGGTAGGAACCATTACTTGCAATTAAGTCTAATCCTGTTAAAATTTTCCCTTGATATTTATGGAACAAAGAAATATATGTAAAGCAACATTAATACATGCTTTCTTGTCTAATGATATGCATTTCATAAATTCTTGATCCTTGTGTATGTCATGTCCAATTTAGATCATGTAGGTATTAAATAAGTCTTATTTTTTTGCTCTATGACTAAATTTAACTGTGACAATAATGTTTAACCTAAGAACTGAAGCCTCTATATTTAAGAAAGTATACGAAGTACATAGTCATGGGAGAAAGAGTCACACTATTATTGGCTATCCTAAAATGAGAGTTTACTTTGGTTTTAGAAATCACCAACTGAAATATTGAGTCTTCCGCTTGATGGAAAAGAGAGCAGACGTTGATGAAGACAGCCAATTTCCAGTTTCAGCATCTGTACAGTGCTCTAAATTTAGGAAGCTTTCTTCCTGTGCATGAAAGAGCCAATCAGTATGGAAAGACTTGAATCAGAAGAAAAATCTAGGCCAAATTTCTTTTTATTATGATTTCCTGATTCTCAAAGTCAGTCTGATTTCTTATTGAAAAGTCTCTATTCCATAAAAAGTGAGAATGTTATTACTGAGGTCAGTAATAAGATAAAGAATTTGAAAAATAAACTACACAGTTGAATAATCACATTTCCTACTCTCATTTTTCCCAGTGCCTGCTTTAATAGGAAGAATAAAGAAAGAAGATTATGTGATACATATAAATGCATATGCATACTGAAAACAGATGAATAATACATTAATTTTAGTATACATTATCTTTTAGAACAAATACATGTTACAGATATATTGCTTTTGCTCTCACATCCTTAAAAGTTTCTCATGTATCTTGAATGTATGTATGTAAATAGTGCAGAGGTAATGTAAAAATCAAATTTAAATGTTATAGTAATAAAGGTACATAGCTTTTTTCCAAGTAGTTTGAATTGCTTAAAAAAGGAAGTTTCATACTGGAGAAAAAAATCTAGAGAAGAAAAAATTATATGAAGATAATTATAAAAAAGGAATTTTGCCTGAACTTTTTTTTTTGCCTGTACTGTATGTTGCTGGTATTGTCCAGCTTCTAAACTAACTGAATCAATACATCCAATACTTTCTTAGTCTTTATATTACAGTGGCGTCTTGTGCCATGATTCAAGTTACTTCAGAGGCATACATGGAGGAGAGGATATATATTAGATCTTGGTTCAATTTCAAACTGATAATTTTTCCTAAGCTTACCTATGACTTAAAGAAAACCCATGACCAGTAAGTATCCAGTGACTCCGTAGGACTTTTTTAAACAATTACCCAAATGGTGGGGGCTAAATGCTGATGTCTCCCATCAAGTCTCTTATTTAACTCTGAAATTTTAGTACAATGGTACTGGGGTTTTGTCACTTTCACCTGTTCAGCACTTCAAATAAGATGACAGGAAATGTTGACATTGAATAACAGAGATTCACAAGTACTAGAAAGGCTGCATGATTGCTTTCCATTATCTTGAAGCATTGAAGACCCCCCAAAGCAAGCGTCAAAAAAAAGACAAGGAAAAAAAAGCTGAGTTATTAGCTTAAGTGCAATTCCAGTCTAGAGAAAGACCTCTAGTGGAAGCTAAAAGTTTTTGTACTGCTATTGTGCAAGTGCTAACACATTAAGTAGCAAGCTAATCACCATGTAGCCCATTGCTCTTTAAAGGAAGAAAACAATAAAAATAATTAGGAATATGGATCAATCCTTCAATTTTTAAAAATGAAAGTCAACAGGATTTGGTGCCATATGGTTTTCCAATAATGTCTCAGCTTTTACATGAGCCAGTAAGATACCATCTCTATGAAGAAAAACTCTAAACCGTGTAAGTGTGCTGAAAAATACAATGGTGTTCTTAGTAGTACATACTGGTAGATACTAGTCACAGCAATCATATCTAGTATTAGATAATAATTAGACTCCAGTAGAGTGATCACTTGCCAAGAGCAATTCATGAAGGAAATTTCAGACCCTTGGTCTGGTCTGCTGACAGCTTTCTTTTCCCTGGCTGCACAAACAGGCAATGGCAGTGACTTTCCTTTGTGTTTCAGCAGGGAAACCTAGCACCTCTGACCTCTATGAACACAGCTGTTAAAATTAACTTACTCAGAAACAGGACAGGCTGAGAATAGAAGTCATCCTGTCCCTGGCTCCTTTCGACCATCCCTCCTCCAAGTTTTTTGAGTCAAGTTTTGCAGGTTTCACCTCTCAGTTCTAAGAACACTCTGGAAAAGAATCTCAAAAGAAAGCAGATAAGAAGGAGACATTTTTCCTTAATTTGCCTTTATGTATAACACTGCAGATGATATCTATCTATAATTAATTCAGTAAACTGTTTTTCTCCTGCTTTACACACTGAAAATGCATTATGACTCTTGCATTTGAGAATAACAGGAAGAGGACACTGAACTCAAGAATCAGAATATAAATTTGTTACAGTCGTGATCTTTTCTATCTGGATGACTCTAAATCCAAGACATTAGAAACAAATTTGTTATTTGCACAACATTTTGCAGTCCTCTAAGCATTAATGTATGTAACAAACTGTCAAACATGCAGCTAGACTATTACATGTTAGAGGCTTTAATTATGGAGTGCTTCAATCATTTCTTATATTATGCCATCTGGTGCACAGGGACTTTAATGAATTTATAAATTTAATGGAATATGTTCTGCATTCAGAATGCCTGAAAATTGGTTACTAACCACAAATAAATGACAGATTTATCAACATATCAAAAAAGCACTGCTCTTTCAATGAGGCCATTAAATTGCTAAATGCTCATAATTATCACTTAAATAATTCTGTATTTTTTTTTATTTTAAATCTTCAAACATGTCCCAATTTAGAGCTTTCCTCATAATTTCAAATGTAGTGATTATTTCTCATATAATCTATAAATGTTACTAATATACTTTGGAATAAAAAATGACGAGCCAAACTATGAAAATTTTGTTTGTTTCCTGATCTATTTACTGTTTATCCTAAAAAGTTCATGCAATTAGTTTCAGTCACAGTGTGCACCCACTCATGGTGTAGAAACAAACTTTTGATAATTTTTTTATTGTTTGAATGAATTCAATAAACCAAAGTACAATTGTAGATTTCTGGCTAAGTCCAGAACAGTAAATACTAAACCAAAACATATGCTCATAATAAATTACTTAGCTGCAATAAGAAACTGAAATTATGAGAGAAATCACGATGTCACACTGACATGATGTGTTGAAATGTGATTCTCCCCATAGTTGAATGGAAGGTTAGTCAGGCAAACATAAGGACCAACATTGTGTAGAAACTCAATTCCTATTCTGACAGCCTTTTCTATTATACTCTTCCATAAATTTCTCAAGTGAATGTAGCACTTAAAATATTTTAGGATAACAATGAATAAAAAGCCTTTGTCTCCAGCTAATTTTTCAGCTTTGAATTAAGTGTCAGTCAGGAGATAGTTTTGGCTAATGCATTACATACATTATATATTTCTGTCCTCTGGCTGTGTTTATTCTCTTTTGAGTGCAAGTTTTAGTTCTAAATGTATGTCTACACTATTAGAGTAATTTTCCTGAAAATAGTATAAAAGAAGCAGGCAATACTGTTCAAGCACCTGCCCCTCCACATTTACTCACATTTGTCTTCTCCCAGAGTATCACATACTTCCCATGTGTCAAGAACATCCTCTGTATTCTGCAATGGAGGAGAAAATACCATTTACTTTCACCTGAAGAGGAGCTAAATGTAGTTCAAAGTTTTATATAAGGATATGGGACAAGGAAACGAGTTAGTAGTTAGATATCTTGGCACTGACCCAAATTTTTACTATTCATATTGCACAGACAATACAATGTTAAACTAAGAGAGAAATCTATTATTTTAAAAGACACTAAAGATCTAATTGAAAACAATATTAATGCAATAACCATAACATATGGGTTATTAAGAATTGTGTGTATTTTTCAATGAGGCACCACTTCAAGCCAAAACCTATTTTCTTTAATTTCTTTCTGTTTGACTTTAAATACAAATGAGAATAAACCAATTTTATTCTTTTACATCTTCCAACTCTCTTTTCAGAAACAAAATAACTCCAGCTATGTAAATTCCTGAGGCTTATAAAATAACCAGATATATCAATATATCTTAGTAGTGTAATTTAATGTATTACTCAAGAATGCCGAGTGAGCTTCTAGGTTGCCAGATTCCAGACTCTGAAAAAGTACTTGAGGATCAGGAATTCGTCAACTTTGCAATTTGTAAGAATTTATTGGGGAATTTTAAAACTAAGGCATCTCAAATGAATCCTGTTCATGACAAGTAAAATAGCAATTTATAATGAATAACATCAGACAATCAAGTTCTGTTGTTTATTTTCACAAATTAATATTCTGGACTCTACTTTCCAGGCACCAGAAAGCAGACTGTGAGAAAGAAAAGACTCCTAAAAAAAATTCAGTTTTTAGGTGAATCTGAATTTAATATTCTCATTTTCTATTTCCAAAGACTTAGGTGTAATCTTTACAATACTTTAGTGCAAGCAAGAATCATTACTTCAGTGAAGGAGAGTAAGAATTTTTGAGTATTTCTATTTGTGGGAGCACAGGCTAAAAGAGTGCCTCATAAAAAATCCCAAACCAACCATATTTATATGAAAATGAGCTATCATTTTTTGCTTGTAGCAAGCTATCCAAATTGTTTTCTCTACACTTGCCTCTTAAATCCAAGATTTCAAGAACAAGTATTATAAAATATAAATGGGCAAAATGTACAGTCTGAATTTCAGATGACAGTGTTGTTTAGTTATCCTACTGTTTTCTGCATTTTAGGTATCCAGTTGTATTCAGGAGGTCAGAGTATTTTTCATATTAGAACAGCTAGATGGTGTCAAGCAATCTTCTAAAACCATACAGTTTAAGATATCCTGCAGATTTTCATTTTGAGTGCTGGGCCATTACAGCCTTCAGAGGCGTGATTTTTCTGGATAATAAATACTTGTTTATGGTGCTACATCTGTGTATCACATCATGGCAGAATAGCTTCGACACTTCAGAGTGCCTTTTTATTTTAGTGGTAAAGACAGTTTTTTTAGATCAAGAAAGTTTAAGAAACATCAGTGAAGGGACCGGCATGTCCTTCTGACTCTTTGACAGTTCCCTGCAGTCATTGTTGTTGAAATAACTGAGTTTCGTTATTAAGAAACTGTTTTGTGTTTATTTAAGCAAAAATGGTTCCATGAATGTGCATGAGCACTGAAAGAGAAGTAATCCCAAAGTTTCAAAATAATTTGTCAATTTTGTCTCCAGTGTAAAAATTTCAGCAATCCCTACCAGCTCTCTAACTTCATAAGTAAATATAGTTTAATCGTGCCAGCATTATATAACCTTCCTTGCAGCATTCCTTTTGCTAGAGTTACCTTTCACTTCTGCTGCCCATGAGAGGTAATTAGGGAAATCATAAAGAAAGCACATTCCTGCTGATCTTATAAGCAGCCTTTTATCACTTTCTGATGCTAGGACCAAGTGGGTTAGAACAGTGATGTTTTCTGATGTATTTGCATTTTCCAAAGCTTTCCTGTATTTAAATTATGTTTTAATGCTCTTCAAACGCTCTCTATATAAAAAGAAATAGAATCAAAACACCTAATAATTCTCTACCAGTGCTATTTAGGCATTAAAGATGTACTGGAAATGGAACAGATCGCTTTTCCTTTTCAATCCAAGTAAAAAAGCTAAATTGAGAAAACTAACAAAATGCAAGAAAGTGTTGAACTGAGGTAGCTCACCAAATAAAGCAATGAAAGATTTAGATAACCTTTAGGGTCTAGAAAGGAAGACTAATGCTCTCCTTGTACTATACCATAGCTTCAGTTGGGCCAAGCTGAAAAAAAAAATAGAATAAACCTTTCAATTTTTTCAAAGATAATGAAAGCAATATTAAATGTTCTACCTATCTCCTATTCTCAGAGAATATTGGCAAAAATTTAATTTGAAACCAAAAGACTAATGAAAAGACATTTTTGCTGTGGATGTATGGCATGGTTTTTGTAGGGAGTGAATGCTCTCTTTCCCTTGGAGTGAAGAAAGAATCATGTTCTCAGACGTTATGTAATTTCTCCTACATTTTCTTTTTGCATTTTACAACACCAATTCTCACCGTAGAACTAGTTATACTAGTCATTATTTCAACATTTCATCCTAAACTATCAGACAGTTTTTCAAAATTTTCAATAAGTATTTAAAATATTCTCTTCTTTCTTTCCCAGTTATTTTGAACACTCAAAAGAAGTTATAGGACATATGTTCATTTCACAACCTCTCTGGGAAAACTGTTCCAGTGTCTTACATGTAAGAACTTTTTATATCCAGCCTAAATCTACCTTCTTCCAATTTGCATGCATTACATCATGTATCCTATTAAAAAGTCCTACCCCAGCCTTTCTGTAGCCCTGCTTCAGATGTTGATAAGCTACTATGAGGTCCCCCATGAGCCTTCTCCAGGCTGAACAACACCAACTCCTTCAGCCTGTCCTCTTAAGGGAGGTGTTCCAGCCCTCTGATCATCTTCATGGCCCTGCTCTGGAGCCACTCAAAAAGCTCAATGTCCTTCTTATGTTGAGGGCTTCAGAACTGGAGACAATACTCTAGTTAGTGTCTCACCAGAGTTGAGACTTGATGTAGGCCAGGATTTAGTTGGTCTTCTCGACTGCAAGCACACACTGCTAGCTCATGTTGACTTTGTCATCCACTGACATCCCTAAATTGTTCTCTTCAGGGCTACATTCAAGTCATTCTCCACCCAACCTGTATCTGTACTTGGGGTTGCCACAGCCCAGTTGCAGGAGCTTGCACTTGGCCTTGTTGAACTTCTTGAGGCTGGCATGGGTTCAACTTTCAAGCCTGTCAAGGTCCCTCTGGGTGGCATCCCCTACCTCTAGTATATCAACTGCAAACTTGCTGAGGGTACATTCAATCCCACTGTCCATGTCTCGGGCACAGATATTGAATAGCACTGGTCCCAGTACTTATCCCTGAGGAACACCACTCGTCACTTGTTTCCACTTAGAAAATGAGCCATTAACTGCAACTCTTTGAGTGTGACCATCCAGCCAACACCTTATCTAGTGAGTGGTCCATCCATCAAACCCATTCTTTCTCATTTGCATGACCAGGATGTCATGTGGGACAGCATCAAATGCTTTGCACAAGTTGAGGTAGATGTCAGTTGCTTTACCTTTATTCACTGATGCTGTCCATCATAGAAGGACACCAAGGTGAAGCTTGGTGAAGCTATGTTGGTTACCTCCAATCACCTCAGCATTATTTTTCATGTGTCTGACTCACTGAAGCCCTTCCTGTTAAGTCTGTTGTACAAAATGTAGTCGAAGATGTTCTTCCCTTTATTAACTATATATATGTTATTTTCCTTATAAAAGGAAAAACCATTGCTAAAACTGCAAATGTACATAATGAGACAGACAATAATCTCAAGTTTTTCAAGGTCTGTCTGGGGAGCAAAAGAAGTTGTGTCACAGTTCTCAGTGGGTGAGCAACATGTTTTTATGAAATATTCTGGAATTGCTGCTTCAGATGTTCCTTAATTCCCCACTGGTTTCCAACTTCAGATGGCTTTACTTCTCTAATGTGGTAATCCTTGTTCCAGTTTTCCTTCTGAAAAATGTTTCATCTTTCGATGGGCTTTTTAGTCAGAACATACATTCAGCCCCCCTCTAGGATTAAAAGAAGAAGAAAAGACTCCAACATAATTAATGTAAAAATACTTCACTCTTCATGCAGATTACTGAATCTTGCTTCTATCCACCTGAAGTGCTCTGTTTGTCTACCCCAAAGTACAGAGCTGTTCCTTCAGATCACAACAGTCCTTATTATTGCTGTTACAGCTGTCAACATCTTTCAATATTCTTAGTTTTAGCCAATCTTATAATTCTCTTCATTTGGCAGCTTTAGGATGCATTACTTCACAAGCTGCTTTGAAATTACTCAAAAGTACTAGGCTTTTCTAAAAGTAATTTTTCTTGTGGCTTGAGATGAAAGTACCAATCAAGATGCTCTACCACCCCTTCTGGAAAGAGCAAATAAAGAATTTCACACAACATACCTTTACACTGAAATGCAGACCGTTGCTTTATTTATCTTGTCATATCTTGTACACACTCAGCTCCTGACCAGATCTCCTATAATTTTCTCACATTCCTTAGCAAATCCCTTCTCTCCTCATCTCAGCTCAATTCAAAATGCAGTCCTTAGGATCCTGCACTCACAGAAGTCTTTTATACTGGCCTATGGTCACTAAAACAGAATTTTCTTATACTACATTTCCCAACTTGCATTCTGGCATGAAAAAAATCAATATTCATGCAGGAAAAAAAATTAAAAAAAAGAAATTATAGTTTTACCTTTTATGAAAATTCCCCTCCAACTCCAGAATGAAAGATCACTTAGGTTTGTTCTCTTTAAATGTCAGAGAAAATGTTTTATATACTGCAGAATGATCATTGTTGTTAATGACACAAATCTGGGAAATAGAGATCAAGTTTAATAGACTTTTCACCCTTTGAAATCAAGTATTTTACATTCCCAGGTAGCAATATTGCTATAAACCTGCAGAATAAGGTTCTTATACTTCACAGTTTTCTGTCATTTCTGTTATGTATTTCTTGAGCCAGAAGAGACAGATGTGAGGCTTGGTAGATGGGCAGTGGATAGATAGCATGGGCCATTTAATTAGGATGTGAGTTCAAGATTACCTACATCAGTGAGTACTCATCTATTTTAAAAGATAGACTCTGGCAGAAGCCACTCAGAGAAAACTTACATCAGTTGTCAGACTCATCCATGATGCAGTATTGGTAAAAATCAGGACTTTTGTTTGGATGAGGTAAAGAAAAAGTTTAAATGTGTAAGCCCTCTTCTTTTGGGGATGTGCGTAGCCTGGTGGTTGGATTGCTTAAAATAGCAGGCCCTTTTGGTTTGGAGTTTAATTTTTCTGAGGAAAAGCTATTATTACTGCACTTTGAATGGTGCCTACAAAATAAAGCCAAATCCTGAACACAATGTTAATGTTAAGCACCAATGCATTCTCTTACTCTTCTTTCTGCATCTGTTCCTTTCCCCTCCTTCTATAATCTCTCTCTTTTCTCTCCTCTTCTGAGGCAATATTTCAAATCCTAAAACATGTTGTGAATCTGCAACCATAACAGTAGCTAAATGTTATTTTTTAAAAAAAACCAAAATAAACAAAATAAAAAACCCCTCAGAAATTATACTTGTTTAAGATTACTGGTCGTAAACAGGCTAAAAAAGCTTGGTGGTTGTGGTTTTTTTGTTTCTTTGTTGCTTTTGTTGTTTTGTTTTGGTTTTTTTTTCCAATGGAGAAGCAAGCTTCAAGCAAAGTAAGCACCAAGTAAACTGTATTTCTTCTTCCTTCATGCTGATTTTTGTCTAATTTTATTTTCAAGGAACTAGGACTTACAAGCAATGACTGCTTCAGAAATCTCCAACTAATTTATTTTCTGTTACAAGAACAGCAATTATCATGTTGTATCACGATGAGAAAGGCTATTAAACTGATGCTTCTTTTATATAAGTCTTTATAAAGATAAAATAAAAAGAAACAAGTGAAATATGTCTCAATATTTTACATTGCAAATGGTCGTCTTCTTGTATTGAAAAAGGCAGAGAGGATTCTATATAATGTAATTGTTTCCCATTTAAATCAATTCTTGCCAACTCATGTCTGCATTGAGGAACTTGGTAAAAACCTGACATTGCTGGTTAATTGTTTTGCAAAGAAAATTTAACAAGTGAACTAACAAAACTAATAGAAAAAGAACAAGCTTTCAAATTCTTCTTATTTCTGACTAGTACACAATTATTCAGTTCATGAGTTTGCCATTACATTTTTGTGGTCTTAATGTAAGAGAAATTACTTCTTTTAAAAAAATGCTAAAGTACTCAAACCATCTCTAATAGTTTGTTAGTCACATATGGTGATCCTAGCATGAGGCTTGGCAAGAATAAGGCTTGTCCCAAGGAATTCCATGTGTGCAATCCACAGGTGATTTTAATTTTCTGCAAAGAAATCAGTGTGTGTCTTTTCAAATGGATGTTTTACCCTTGTTAAGACCTTTAAAAATAACATTTAAAAGCTGTGGATGAAAAAGCTTTGATAGCCTGTTTTGACAGTGGAGCAGAAGTAGATAAAACACCACAAAAAACTTAATTTTCCCATTAAGAAGTGATGGAGAAAAACAAGCTTTTTCATCCTGCTAACTTCTTACACAATTATCTGAAAAATGGCAGTCAACATCCTCAATTCTCTCTGCAGCTGTGGAGACCCATGCAAATTATTGTGCAGTTTTTGCAGGACGCTTGTGCTATAGTCATTAATCGGTTATACTCTGAGGCTCAACATATCTAAACTCTGAACAAAAATAATGATTGAATTTCTTTTCTCTTATAACACTGATGAGGAAAAAGCCTGGATATATTCGACCTACAACATACTTGCACATTGCCCTGATGAAGTGAGGAAATAGTACTCCTAGAAGTACACATGGGACCTTTGATTCTGAATCACACAACAGTGGCTCTGCAAAATTGAATTCTTACAGAGTGGGTATTCAGGCATGGCTTCAGGGCAGTCACCAAGGCTCCATCTCACAGCAGGAGACATAAGCTAGATTTAAACTAACTAGGTTAGATATTGCTATCAATGTAACCATAGCAACACAGAGCTTAGCCTAAGCTCATCTCTGATCTGCTGCAGAGACATACCAGCAGTCAGAGTCCTTGCTAGTTAGTCTAAAGCCAGCTAGGGTAAGCCAGTTCCATCTAAAGTGCCTATACTAAAAAACTACTCAGGGACTGCTCAGAGACAGGAAATTCTACTTTGAAAATTTTTATGCATACTGGCTATCTTCTGTAAGATTGGACTTTCAGATCAGGTAGCATTAGAAAGAGGAATATTTTAAATACAAATAATTTCAGTTATATGGAGAATATGGTGACTGCTTTTTTTTGGACTGCTTGGATATTCTATTACCATTACTGTTATTGGTTGCCCTTGCTTTTGATGCTGTTGAATAAAGAAGAACTCCAACTTGTTTTCTTTCTTCCAAATACTCACATATATATATGCATAGACATTGACAAATAAACATATGCCCAAAAGAATATATAAATTAAGAGGCAAATCATAAAACTTTAACATTTCACAGGAATTTCTTTACAGTAATGTATTTGCAATTTTGAAACTGTTGAATATTATAGTACAAAAGACCTCATAACTATCCAAAAAGAAATATATAACAAGTGTGGGAAAAGTTCTCTATGTAAGGAAATTTTAAAAAGGAGCATATGATTGTTTCAGCTACAAATTCCACATCTACACTCTTCCCCGGATAATTAATGGAATATAAATAAAACATTATTTTGCAGAACAAATCTCCTTTTTTCCTTTCGTTTGTGGTTCTTCAGTCTATACAGTCCCTTGGGGATGGAATTCATAATTTAATACATCTTAAATAAATTTTAAAGCAAGATTTTTGAGGCCGTTGCAATGTATTGCTCATCTTTAATTTACTTTCTCTACACATCTTTATCTCTGGATAAGGCCAGATCTTTTCCATTGGATCATTTATTGACAAAGAATACTTAGACTCAAAGAGAGATAGTTGTGGAAATGTGCTGGTTTATGCAAACTACATTTTAAAATATAGAAAGTGGTTTGTGTCTGATTAAATATTCTCTTTGACATTTTTGGAACAGATCCTTTCAATTTTCTTTTTTACTTTATTCACAAAATATTAATATTAAGACTTCTTACCTGAAAGAATATTTTTCATTTCCTCAACATGAAATAATAGATGCAACTAGATTATGCATTGCTTTAATTTATTTATAAGTGTCTATTTTTTCCAATATTTTGAAATTGAAAATGCAGTATCTGGAAAATAAATGTATAAAATTAAATAATCTACTAACCTTTCTGCCACACTTATATATCTTTATTTTTATAGAAGAAGTTGAGTTGTCCATTAATGTAATGTCATCATAGTAATTTGCTAATATCTATAGTACTAACTTTATTCTCAAGTTTATTAAAAAGGTTGTGAAAAGGCAATGTTGTTTTTTAATCTGTTATCTTGCTTAAATAAGGATGACTATCCTGCCAAGTTGAAACATGGACAAGTACTTTTCAGATAGATATTTTAAAAAATATATGGATTGTGAGGGTAAACTTGAGTCAAGTTTTCAAGGTTTTCTATATAAACCATTACTGCAGAGGTTTCCAAATTAGATGTAATTCCAGCAGGTGGTAATCCTGGAAGGTGTAGGTAAGAACAGTGAACCTGTCAGAAATTCAATAGTTTCTATATATACTCAGACTTTTACAAGCTCACTGCAAGCAAAGCTAGAAACTCAAAACTCAGTTTTGCATTGCACTTCAGTGTTCTGGAAGCTTTGCTTGTTTCTTTTTTTATATTCCTGATTAACTCATGTATGTTGCTATATTTTTTGGCAAAACACTACCTTTTTTCATCTAGAAATCAACCATAATTGTTTAGTGAATGATAAGATAAGCTCAAAAGCATTGAATACTCCTGTGAAAGCGCTGGGAAAGGCAGGCAATATCCTAGAAGTGGCTGGATATGGTCCTCCACAAAGTCTTAAAATTAAGCTTATAACTCTCCCAATAGCTTTTATCTCAAAACAGTGTGAAACTTCACTATACATTTTTGAATAAAAATTGTGGTCACTGATCCTGAATTCCAGTAATTACGTTGTGAACAAAAAGGTAGCACTTAATTAGCAATCTCAAATAAATCATGATATCCAAAAAACTCACTCATTAGACATACTGCAGATTGCACCCCTGTCAAGAAGTTGTTCCAAAGTCATTCATGGGATGTTGTCCTCTGCTAAAGCTCTATTTTTAAATTGTTGAAGGAAATTGTTAAACCCTTTCTGAGATGTGGATATTAATTTCCTTCAGTGATAGTTTTTTATCCTGGATAACGTTTGTAAGAAAGTATATCTACCCCAGGCTTTTCTGGTGGTGAAAACCTTAAAATTCATTTGGAAGGAGAAATTATGGGTTGCATTTTCTCTTTCATTCGGTTTGGTCAACCACAGAGCCTCCCAGGTAGGCTGGGTGCTTTGGAATGAAGAAATTGTGATACTGAAAAGCTGATTGCAGAGAACAGATTTTCGTGGAGGTAATTTCTTACCCCTTTGATGAAGAAATGTCAGTAGCTAATTATAAGACATTAATTCAGGAATATTTCCCCTCTGTACAGATAAATTTAATTTTGTTAGAGTACACAGAATGGCATTATTTCCTGAATGTCAAGCTTTTGTTAAGAAATTTTTTGTGACAATTGTGATGCCATCCCAAAGAATGAGCCAGAAAATATCTTGCAAATCCCATCATCATGTTAAATAAAGTCTCTTTCTTTAGCAGCTATTCTTGGATGAGGCAGTAGAAAGAAATTTGGAAAGAGACTCCTTCAGATTTAAGCCAGCTCTAAGACTTTTGCTTCAGCTAGCTCTGCAGGGCATGATCAGCAATCACATGCAAGATACAACCAGCACCTTTGCCTTGCTGTCAGGCATCAGATGCCCAGGATTTGGCTGCCTGTGCTCTGGGTCAGCTCTGACAGTACAGCAGCCCAGCCTTGAAGCAGAGAGCTCTTGGCTGGAATAGTTGTGTGAAACCTCTGAGGGATTTTTTTTAATCCCTTCACTGAGGGAGGGAATGCTCTTGCCTCAGCTATTTTGCAGCTGTGCCCATCCTTGGTCTCATATACTTTTGATGTGAAGCCTGAGTCTAAGCAATGCTGGCTGACTGAGTCCTGTCACTAGACCTGCTCTGCACTTCTTGCTAGGGCACCATGGGATTGCATCCTGGGATGATCTGCTGCCAGCCATTCTTCCTTCTCAGCTCCGTGAAGCCTACTGAGCATATCATTTACACACACTATAGGCTGGACTGAGGAGCAGGCAGGCATCTAGAAGAGGCAAAGTTGTAATAGGGGTAAGAAAAATGGTATAGAGCACTCTGAATGGCAGGATGTGACTGGAGGAAATGTCTTCTAGCCTATCCATCACAACAGAGTGACAAGACTGATCGGTGTATTTGGCACATTCTCATCGAATCATAGAATTTCCTAGGTTGGAAGAGATCTTTCAGATCATCTAATCCAACAATCAATCTAACTTTGACAAAAATCGTCACTAATCTAAATCATGTCTCTAAGTGCTCTATCTACAACCTATTAAATTACAACCTGGGCAGCCTGTTCCAATGCTTAATAACCCTCACAATGTAAAAAAATTTCCTAATATCCAGTCTAAACTTGCCTTTGTGTTATTCAAGGGCATTTCCTCTTGTTCTGTTATCTGTTACTTGGGAAAAGAGACTTGCCTTTGCAATCTCCTTTTAAGCAGTTGTAGAGAGCAATAAGGTCTCTCCTCAGCCTTCTTTCCTCTCGACTAAACAAACCCATCTCTTTTAGTCACTATACATGAACAGCACTGCAATCATGAAGAAAGGCTGTTGTGGTTTAGGCTGTTGGAGGTAAAAGCATTTAGGTAAAGTTAGTTCTTGCATTAGCACAGGCAGAGCTAGATTTTAAAAGAAAAAATAGCTCAGGAAAGACTGATCTCCTTCTGTCCACATAATAAAAATAGGGAAACATTTTTGAAGCATTTTTATTGCTTTGAACTTTTGTATCATTAATAATTTAATAATGTCTGTGCTAGCAAAAACTTGAAGAATCTGACAGAAAATTTGAATAGTATTTGGCCTGACTTAGGTAGTAAAATGGAAGTAATTGGGAAAACACAGTTCCAAATTTGCTTGAAAAAGTCATATTCAGAGAGGAATATAAGAATATGGGTCTTACCCAAAATTTTTATTGACCTTTCCCCAAATGCACATCTGCAAAGCAATGATGAGACTGTGTCTTTGCTGCTGTCAGATGTATCACAGTAAGTGAAAGCTCAATAACTCGCCTTTCCAAAAGCAGTAGCTCTTCTGAGTGCTCTTCTTGTGCTTCATATATGCAATTTTTGCTACATTTGCTTGGCCTTTTATATAATTTTCTTAAACAGTTTGTGACAATTTCTTTAAAGGAGACTTTGATCTTTTTTAATTCTGAAGATTTTTTGGTCACCTTCAAATTCGCTTATTTTCACGCATATGATTTTAGCTCAGCATCAAACATATTAACTGTGAAAATTGAAAACATTAAATGGAGGCAAAATTTTAAATATTTCTAATGTGGCAATCACGAATAACTCACATAGTCCCTCAAGTTACATTAGATAGTGCAGTTTAAAACTGCATAAATAATTTGTACCTCTATAAACAAAGTACAAGAACACTGTTATCTATAGTTATCAGGTTAAATTCTTATCACATGGTATGACTTCTATTCAGAATTAGTAGTTCTGTATAGATAGTTTAATAACTGTTTTGAGCAGTTTGCATTACTGGAACTGTATTGTACATATTGAGGTTGTGTAGACAACACAGTTCTCTGACTATAATTAGAAGAACTCAGTTTGTCCTGAGATCCCCAGATATGCCTCAAGTGTCATGCACTCTGTATGTTGTCTGCCACATGGATGAGACCATTTAGCCATTTTGCAAAGTTTCAGGTTTATATAGCTTTCAAATGATATCTTAATAAAACATTTGTGATTTTTTTTTCTTCATTTTATAATTAATATAATCTAAATTACTATTCTGGAAGCTTTTTCTTCTACAAAAAAACTTCAGAAGATACTATGAAGAAGAAGTTCTTCTTCAGAAGAAGAACAATGAAGATAATTATGTTTCTGTACTAAATAGGGCTAGACTGCTGGGTAGTATTAAATTTAAATTTAGGATCCTGTCAGGTCCAAAAATGAGATTCTTGTATTTTTTTCTGCATTTTCCTCCACAGTTATGCTTCCATTTTTTCATGACTTTTGTACTTTTCTACTAGTAAGCTGCACCTGGAGACAGTGAATCAGATAATAATATTAAAAATATACTAAATAGAAGCCAATATTTTATTTCAAAACTAGCATCTTTGTGACCAGGCAAAAGAAGCACATATTAACATTGTACTACAGATTTATAATCATAAAAATGATTAAAATTACTGAGGAAGAAAAAAAATAAAATAATGAGACATAAATTTCTCACCTTTGGGAGAAGAACTGTAGCACTAAACTACAGAATCAAATTCTCTGACACTCTGGAAATTATTCTCACCTGCACACCTGCAGAAGCTATGAATGAGTAAAGAGCAAATGTACATAAATGGCTCAAAAATGCTTTCCCAAGGACTATGACATAAATCTTGTGTTCTTCCACATCAGAAATTGGCAATGAAGGTTTTCTCTACCATGAAGTAAAAACCTCTTTTAATTGGTATGGAGGCAAATACATATTGTGGTTTATTAACTAAGAACAGGAAAAAGGGAACAATCTTTGAACCCTGCCCAAGAATAAAAAACTTATGTTGGTTGTTTTTGGTAAGTATTTACTCTCAAATTAATTCATATGTCTACTACTAAATGGAAATATCCACACCTTGAACTGTTTCTCCTTCAGTGCAAAGTTTAGCTTTCCTGATCCATGTGAATCATTCCATTCATATGCGAACTAAAAATTCAACAGAACTAAAAAAGGAGTCACCTTTCAACCCCTGGAACTGTCAGGTGTCTCTTTTATTAATTGGGAAACAAAGTGCTTCATTCTTCTCGGTTTCTTTTTGTTCTTTACAAATTTTATATCCATAAGGAAGAACTCCAGTAATTCTGAGTCCAGCAAACAGGCAGGGCTGGGCAGTCAGTTCTAATCCTTAGAAATGGAGCTGAATCCTGTAGCAATAACCATATTGAATAAGCCATCACATAGTATTTTTTTTTTATTTCTAAGAGACTGCATTTCGTCTTCAAATTAATAAGAATTATGTACAGAAGCTCTTCTTGTCCAAACCAATTTCCTCTTGCAGCTTTCTTTTCTGTTCAAATCCCTAGCCAGCAGTCATGCAGAGATAAAAACTCCTGAAGCTGGTCTGTTTTTTAAATCCAGTGGCACAGGCAGCACTTCACAGACAGTTTGTACAGCACATACACACAAAAGTGACTTGCTGATTGGATTGACACATTCTGTCCTGTAAGTCAGCACAGAGAATTAGTGATCACACAGGAAATCATCCCTCTAGGAAAAAATCGCTTTTATTCAGATTTGTGTAAACATGCAGAAATATAACATACTGGAAAACCATTTTCATCCTTCTTGTGTTCCTCTCTTTCCTCCAAAGAAGTAAAACTGTAAGCTTGTTGCACTTTCTACATTCTTTTTTTTTTTCTTTTGCTTGGACAATTTCCACCAAATTCCCTTCTATTTATTTATGAATGAACTCTCATAGTCCAATTTCCAAAACACATATTACTTATTTCTGCTGCATGGTGAACAGGTAGCAAGGTGTCACTGGCCTGGTAAGCCTATTGTTTCCAGTGTTACATGCATCCATGTCTAAGCATCTGGTGTAAAACAATAGAGCAGGGAAGATTTCACATAACCTATTGTTTCATACACCATATGTCATATTATTGAAATTGTTTGAGTTCATGAACCTTTACAGAGAAGTGTAATGATATACAGTATTACATAATATATTATGCAATACTCTTTAGTTTAGGTTTGTTTTTTTCACATTTTTAACAGTTTACTGCTTTGCACATGATCCTACACTGCCATCTCTTTTGTAATCCCAGACTGTTGAATTAACATTGCTTGCCTTTAGCATCCATTTTAAAAATTGATTGATGTTATTCAAGTTTAATTCTGACAACGTTTATTTATTATCCCACTGCTTTATGCAGTCAAAATTCCATTGGCAGCAATGAGGGAATATTAGGACTGCTAGAGCTGTTTGTCAGCACTGTTCTTTGTATAAAGGAACACAGGCACTCCTTACCAAAAATAATTCAGCTCAGATATTTACCAGTATCTTGGTCCCATGCTGGCAAAATACTTTTTTGCACAGGGTAACATTCGCTACTGAATAGACTTGGAATGGAAAAATCAGAAGACTTTGTGCTGCCCTCAGAACTGGTAAGGTCAGGTCAGCTAAGTCTGTAAATAAACTAAACAATTATTACGTTACATGATTGTATGAGAGCACTGGGTCAACTGAGAAGAACCAGTAATTCTCCCAAACAGCTTCATCTTGCTCTTAGTTCTAGTGAAAGTAATTTTGAATGATGCATATGAAGGATAGTTCTGACTACAGGCACTACCAGGGCATAATGCATTTAGTTCTCTGAGGTATTTCGGGCAAGGAAATTGCTATAATTTCTGTAACTTATTTTATTATTTTATGATACGAGATATATTTGTTTTTCCCTTGAATATATTTCAGCTAATAATTTGGTAATCAGCTTCTGAAGTTACTTAAATCTATGCAGAATTATATGGACAATATCCTGCCACCCATGTCCCTAGTAAGCCTCAGTGACCTAAGAAGACTCCACATTATTTTCTGTGAAGTAAGCTGATTGCTCTAGTCCATGCCCTCATATGGAAGCATTTTAGATTATTAAAGCTGCTCATGGTTCAGTGCAATTTAGATGGGAAGTTATTTAATAGATTCTGTAATGGCATCTCCTCTCTTCAGGGCTTAGACTTACAAAAATCTCTCTTTTCTTGTTTCTATTTTCCTGTTTTCTTATACTCATGTGAGATTGTTCACATTTTGCTTCTACGAAATGCTATCAGAAAACTATGACAGGTGCCTTAGAAGAACTGAAAACTTAATTGTCAAGATAATCAACATAAACTATCAATGTACTTGCTGTAGATATTTCTAAGTCTCTCATTTAATATTTTTTTTATGAGAAGAGGTTCCCTGGAAGTAAATTTTATAAATGAGTTGCCTCATGTGATTATAAGCTCCATGGGCCAGCAAAGATGCATGTTTCACTGAAGCAGCAGTCAGGAAGCAGCTTTAGAGGGACCCACCTTTTGAGGACAGTGGGAAGGAAATAATCTTTCCAGACAGGATGAATGAGAAGTAAATAGTAAATACAAATCATCTTAATAGATGTTTGTAGGGCCTGTCTGGTACAACCTACAGGAGGACTGCTTTGAAGTGACACCTTTCCTAGAGTAGCAAACAAATGCTGAGATTAGTGAAAGAACAAACAAGCTCTCAGATAACACTGCTCTTGAGATATCTGACATCAGCTGACTGATAAAAAAACCCCAAAAAGCATTTTGATCCCATTAGATACTTCCCCTCCACATCTCAGATATGACTGAAAAGTTCAGACTTCTCACACTGAATTAGATTAAAGTAGTTGAGCAGCAGCAAATACAGCTGCTGATACCCCAAAGATGTCAATGTCTTTTCTGGAGCAATGAGAGGCACTTGGTATACTTCATATCTACAGTGATTTGGACACATACTCAAGGTCTAAATATCGGGAGGACACTGAGACAATATACCTGAGATTGTGATGGTTAAGATGGCAAACCAGAACCTTTGCTTGAGTTGCTGTTATTACTGGAAGTATGTTCTAGTGGCTCAGCACTATTGTGAGCAAGATGTCTCTGGGGAGCACTGGGTATTTTAGCCTGATCATGCCTCTGCAGGCAACTAGGAGAGTCAGCACAGTAATTCAAGGGAAAGGCTGCAGTGTAAATACAAAAGGTGAGTATTAAAATATTCTTATTCTATTTCTCTGTTATGTAGACAATCTTCAAAGAAGAGAAGAAACCTGTTGTTCTCAACAAGAATCATATAGATATTAAGGCTAAAATGAGCTAAGGCTGAATCATTTGCCTTAGAAAGTGTACAAGATAAATTACGTGATTAGCAGGAACAAGACAGCTGTGAGGGAATTTTGAGGTGTAGAGATCTGTAAAGCCACCCATACCTAGGTGATATCATGATAGGCCGATTTTGTGTGAAGAACTACAGCAGAATTTGGAACTGATGAGGAAAAAAAGTAATTAGGGGATTGTTTATTTGGGAGGAATTTGGACATAGAATTGGTGGTGTGAAGGAGGTAAAAAGGAGAGTCCAGAATTAGAAGAAGTGGAAAACACAGTAAAAAAGAACACAAGCAACAAAGGAGGCTGAATCTTTAGTCTGGAAGATTGTGGATACCCATGTCTGGGAATGGAGTTGTGGACCCCCAAGACCACCAAAAGAGAAAATGTCATTGACCACAAATTCCATCAGACTTATGTCCAAGCAACTTGGAGTGAAAGGGTGGAATAAAGATAGATGGATGTGACCATCAGTACTAAGGGGTGATTGAAGGAAGGTTGAGGAATTTGTAATTCAGTAGGAGAAGTGATTCATAATTTCTCCTAACAATTTGTAGATTTAAAATTGTGGTTTATGACATGCAAAATTACTAACTTGGTTTATCGGTTCTAAAACTGGTTTATTTGCTTCTCAACAGTGTGTTACTTGATAAATGCTTCCTCTATTTCTTAGATAGTTACATCTAAATCTCACATTGTAATGGGATAGAATCAAATTCTGAAGCAAAAGGAGCTTTTACTGGGGAATCCAATTACCTGCCAGTTCTGAATCACCTCTCTTCCCTTCAGTCATGAAGACAAGTCACCTCAAACAGCTGGATGCCATCTGGACCATCCAGAACCAATTCAGGCACAAGGCAGATACCTACCTCTCTTGACAGTGATGGGTGTGGAGCCACACGATAATAGACTTTTACCAGGAATAATCATGACATCAAGGTTATGAAATGACCTGACATAAAAGATGTCAGCTTTTAGAGCTCTGCCAAACAAGGCTACAAAAAGGAAAAATGCAGTAAGCTGCATTCCATTCTCCTTTATCACAGCAGGACACTTTTCAAGTTTTTGAAGGTCTGCTCACTTGTCATGGAGAAAAGTCTAGAGAAGATTCATCAGATGACATATAATTAGGATGGAGCAAGAAATCATCTTCAGACAGATTGATGACAGACACACAGAATTGTGATCTAACCTTACAAACCTAGACACGTGAAACTCTAGAAGACTGTTGAAATTCTGAAAACTTGAAAAGAGAAAAGGAAAACTTCCTAACAATAGAAGTGTACCAGTTTCTTTACAAAAGATCTGAAAATAAAGACCACTGAAATAAAAAGCATGCTTTGGTACAGGATTCTTAAGATGTTGGTGATACTTAAAAAGAGGGCAATGATGCAAATATATTTCAGTATTGGATAGAGGTAGTTGTGTGTAGAGGCTGTAATTTCCAAATTTGCCGTGTGAATCATAAAGACCTGTCACTCATAGATACAGGTGATAAAATATGCTTGAAGAGAAAGATAGTAAAGGAAAATTCTAAAAATATAGCATCCCAGTGAAGAAGAACTAACTCTGCTAATCATGATCATCCTTTTCGGGATATGTTGGAAAGATTCATACCTGCAATGGAATAAGGATCTAATCCCCAAGGAATAACCAGAATGCAGACTGAAAAGTGGGAATTGAAAGCCGATACCAGAACTTGGCTTCATAGAGGATCCCTTACCTGTGGAGAAAACTGTGAATGGAGGGAAAGCATGCTAAAAATATTAAAGCCTACCAGCTGCACCACACAGTGTGAAACTGGAACATACTCCTGCACACTCTACATGGGGAAAATTAGCTGGTTTAAGAGCTCTTATATTTTTGCCAGAAGACTAGATAGCTTCTGCACAGGAATTCTCCCTATTGTTACCTTCATGCACTGGTGTTGATTTACAAAAAAAGCCTGAAAATTGTAAGGATTTCAGGAGATTCAAAGACTGTCAGCATAGTTCTAACATTAGATTGACAAAAGGGATGATCCAGATCTCTGCGTGTTGACATCAATAATGTAATACTAATGATAACTGAAATATAGTGGAAGTCTAAACTAGGGACTCTAACATAAGAGAACCAGAAGTTAAATGTGTAACTAATGTCACTCACCACGTTTTTGAGAAATGTATCATTTGCAGACAAATCTCTCTCCTGTTGACAAGACTACAAGTAACTGATTATCAAGCACATCTGACTTGATATCACATTCCATTTTTATTTAAAAGCTTTTATTGTATGAAACAGTACAGTCTATACTCAGTCTATAGTCAGTAGTTCATGAATTAAGTCACTGACAGGAATTAAAATGAAAGCTGGGGTTGGGGAGATATCAGACTGATGTAGCAGCTATGTAAGGGCATAGTTCTAGTAGGATCAGGAGTCATGAGAGATCTCTAATGTGACTTCCTGTCTTTACCACAAGTTTACCTCATTTCTATGGATTTACCCAGCAATCACTGGGCAGTGACTGAACCTGGTGCCATTACTGGACCTGCTTTGCTCTTCTTTCTGGAATATGCAATAGAGTTGCACTCCATGAGGATACTGCTGTCAGATGTGTTGTCATCTCTGGCTCTGAACTCCCTGCAGCACTGCCAGACTTGCTGTTCCTTGATATGATGAAAAAAATTGTTTTTATCTGTTTTCTCTATAGATTTTCTCCTGAACTGCTGCTGCTCTAGAGCCTAAAGTTGCCTCTTTTATTAAGTTCAGATACTACTGTGTCCTCTGCTTATGAAAACATATAGGTTACATTTCTTTTAATGCATAAATATTTCTTTCAATTCCACACCATATCCAGGAGGAAGAATGGTACTTGATTGTTTTGGGATTTTTTCTGTTTAGTTTTGCACCTGTGATCAAAATCTGTAGATGATTGAGAAATTGCAGACATACTTGATAACACTGTCTTTTATTGCAGCTGTAATGAAAGATTTGTTCTGAGCTGAGAGAAAAACAGAAAGATAAAGTAAAAATGTAAATATTATCTAGATTAGAACAATATAAATGATTAAACATATGAGAAAAAAACCCCAACAAACCTAGCTGAAGGCAGTAAATTGTGTAAATCATTTCAATGTTATGGATACATTCTATGGGCTGTCATAATGGGGAACACAGAAAAAAGAAGCATATAAAAAATGGAAGCAATTTTTCACTAAATAAAGCTGGTTACTGATCTCCCTTGCTCTCCAAAATGCAGCTACCAAGGTGGTCCTTGGCAGTGTAATAATGGCTAAAGCTCCTGCTGGAGGCAAACTGTACTGCTTAATATTGCTATTCTCTCTCACATGTCTTTGGAGACACCAATCAATGAGGATTACTTTGATACCATAAGCTCAGTATTATTGTACATTAATACACTAATGGTAGTGTATCATCTTTTCACGTCCTCAGGCAGCTCTGGGGAACTAGAGCCACATAGAAATAAATTAGAAGTGAAATTTAGATGCA
Organism: Turnix velox; assembly: GCA_013400935.1. Classification (NCBI taxonomy): domain Eukaryota; kingdom Metazoa; phylum Chordata; class Aves; order Charadriiformes; family Turnicidae; genus Turnix; species Turnix velox. The sequence goes on from VZTY01022953.1 coordinate 86,878, forward strand.
AAACTAACAGAAGGCAAAAGCCTCCAAACAGAAGACAGAAGAAGCTAGATACAAACAACAGACTCAGCAGAGGAAAAGTAAACTACCTATCTAATATTTAATATAATCTCTAAGGAGAGACACAGAGTTAAGACCACCAGTCAAATTACTTAATATACTTCAAGGACATGCAAAGATACCAAGGTGACAAGGTCAGTGGGAGACCCTGAATAGAATGCCATTTTATATTACTATTCTATTTCTTTTCCTCAAAAAACCAGGTTGATTTTAGAATACCAGAAAAGCAAATTATAAAAATCAGACAAACAAAGGAAAAAAAAATCAAAGGCAATTATCTGGAATACTAAGACATTTATCCAGACCCTGGGAATGAACTTTTTACTAAGTAATTTTTTAAGTAGTGCAGTGTCTGCATCAGACTTTTATTAGTTGACAGGATAATTGCTCCATCAGTAGAAAACTGGAGCTGCTGATGTCCCACTGTGTCCTCCACTGTCTGATGTTCTGGATTTACAAAATGCACAGCACTCAGTTCCATGTGATTGCATATGATCCATTGCAAATCGGACCCAAACATTCTCCTAGAGAGTTGTATGCTTCTGACACATATCTGCAAATCTGAAGTTGTTGCTACTGGCATCACTAGTGACAAGAGTTCAAAGGCAGAAGGGAATTAGCACTCATTCAAAAGATTACTTGTTCTGAATGAAAAAAATAAAGTGAATATTTCTTGAAGGAAAAGAAAAAAAGCATACATATAGTAATCTAAAATTTCCTGATTTTAAGCTCCAAGAGAGAATGATCACCTCTTTATCTGTGCTAGTGCTTCTTCTAACCTGCTGTGGTTTTGATACATTAGTAATTTCTTTTGAAACAGAAATGGCAGCTGAAGTTAGGGTTTATTATAAACTTCTAATAAGGTAAAGTTTTTAAAATTTCAGTAGCAACTTGAAAAATATTATTCTGATTTCTCAGCTATGAATTTGCTGTTCTATTAACTTCTTAGTGCTACTCTTCAATTTTAGGAAAATACGAAGAGCCTCTGAGTTCTTTGCTCATCAAGCCCAACAAGCTGAAGTTGTGATCCAACTCCCTAGGTATACTGTCTGCTACAGAATGTTTATCATGGGATACACAGAAATCTTCATCCCTGCAAGGAGATTCCACTCACCAGGAGTAGGTCAGTGAAGAAAATATTAAGAAAAAAATATCTAAAATAGCAAACCCATAATGAAAAACATATGTAATCTACTAGATAACAGTTGATTTTCTACAATGGTGATGTTATAAATCAGTGCTGAAGTAGTTCTAGGGTGCTTAGAAGTCAGTGAGCTTCATCTACAATATTCTGTTGATTTAGCTAGTATTCTAATAGTGAAGCTGGTGTTTCAACAGCATTAATTGAGTCTTTGCTTTAAAATATATTTTATTTAAATGATACTTAAGGTAAGCCAGCTGGCTGTTTATAGACTTCTTCCATCGAAAGTCTAGAGAAAGACGGAATTTATAGCATTGCTTCAAGAAACAGATAATCATGAAAAAGAAATATGCCATATGTTGCACTATAATAGGGTCTAAAAATCTAAATATGGAAGCACAATAACTTGATGTAACAGAGAGTGACAGGTAGAGGTCAGGTAGCATGTCAAATGCAAGTAAACTTCCCCAACACTTGTCATCACAGGTGTGAGAAAATTGATGTGTTCATTTATACCACATTAACATCTGTTGCCACAGTCCTTAGAAAAAAACATCAGTGTATGAAGCTGGGTGATTGTTTTTGACAACTTAGAAAATATTTGTCAGCTTTAGTCATTGTTCTGTATAGAGCATGAAATATTCCGAGCAGAAGTTTAAGTATCCCATGCTGTTGATTCTACTGCTGGTATTTACTGCAAGGACCAGAAAAACAGAGTTGGAGCAACAGCAAATAAATAAAAAAAAGACATATAAGTTATTCAAACAACATGGAAACTGAAAGCCTAGTATTCTAATGTCACCATTCAAGTTTTGATGAGTGTATTCCTGATCTTCAGGGTCATAGAGTTCTCTCTCTGTTCATCCTATTTATATTCTTAAACTGTAGTTGTGGCATTTACAGCTTACATTTTAGGGCCTATTCTTCCCTGTACACTACTCACTTTTTGCTATTCTTAGAATCCTTCCAGATAAAACAGGCATTTAGATGACAAAGTTATAGATAACGTGGAGTTTCAGCACTAGAGGAATTAAAATCCAATCGGAGCTGTAACAGATGCTTATTTCACTCCAGCGAAATAGTAGTCAGACTTATCAGTGAGAGATGATAAAATAATGGAAGGAAAAAAAGGATTGTAGTGGGGAGGAGAAAAGAAACAACTGACCTAGGCTAAATTGAACATACTGGCTTGACAGATCTCTGGACATTGTTCAAAACACTGTTTTACCCCAGCATAATTACCCCTCTTAAGCTCTTTGAAAAGAATTGATGCTCATTCATCTAGAAACATTTCTAGACCTTGAATCAGAAGTGATGGCATTGAATATGTCTAAACAAATGGGGTGGCTCTGTGAAAGGAAAGAGGACGATGGTTTTCTTGTGCTGTAGGATATTCTGTGATGTGATAATGAGGAGTTCTTTTTGTAATAGGCCACCATACCATGTAGGTATGAGGATTTCACACTTCGGCAAATTTCAAAGAACTGTTTTCAGTATTCCAGGAAATTAAGTGATAGAACAAGGCTTTTTACTCAGTGTGCATTCTTTGCTCTCACACTATACACCTCTAATGCAATTTACCAGTGAATTAAGCATAAGATGTGATTTATCCCACCACCTAATATTTCATGTTAGTCAGTGGGGTGACTGCTTTTATGGCTTAGCTTTATAATGCCATTATAGTTGAGCACACTTCTGCCTTAGCAGTTTGCCTAAGAGGGCCTGTCTTCAATACATGTGTGTAGCTGTTATTAACTTCAAGGACCAAATTCCTCCTTAGCAAAAGCTCCCTGTTGTTGTTAGAGCTAAAGCAGGATTTTTTGGCCTTTATGACTAAGTTTTTTGCTGTCAGCTTTTGAAAAAATTGTTCTAAGAGAACATAAGTTTACACAACTGTTCCTCACAACATATATCAGTAGAAAAAGGGGAGTGGATTAGCCTTAGAATTTCAGGATGCTGTGTGTTAAATCACAAGCTTTTTCTTTTATCTTAGTGCAAGCTATACTGAGTTGCATTGTGTGTTATAATCAATACATGAACTGGCTTTTTATCTCTTTGTAAACTAGATTTTATGACAGAAATACAAAATTCAACACAAAAGAGAAAAAGAATCCAGCATTTGTGACCTGTTCTCGTGTGTCTGTAGACAAAAATATTTTCTTGTTTTTTCTTTTTATTTAGATTCTATAGAATAAGGGGATTACCTGTACTGTAATTGGTATTTTCCTGCAAATGATCTCATGTTATTTTTAAAGAGCAATTTTTATTTTCCTGTTTACAAATGCACTCAGACTTATCTTTGCAATGATCACAAGTCACTTTTTTCAGATCCCACACACACCATGACATTTTACATTATTAGTAAAGGTAATACATTTTGTAGATGCTGTAATATTGTTGTAGTATTGAACATGAATTCAGCACACAGTTGACATTCAAGAAGGATGGAAAGTTTCCACATTGTCCATGGTCCAGGCATTTTTTTGATCATTACTGCTGTCCCATCTACTTTTATGTGTTCTGTGCTTTACTTTGAAAAAGCTAGCTGTAGTAAATTGCAATTGGATGAAAAATAATGGAGTGCTAGTCATGAATTTCCCATAGATCAGAATCTTTCTGCAAGCATTTTGGAATAACAATTTCAGAGTGATGTTTTGCTACCTAAAAGGACTAATGCTCTTGCTTACATAGTCTCTGATATGACATGGTAAAAGAGAAGGTCACTTAATGTTTACAACATCATTAGTTATATTTATATAACTGCAAACAAATTACTAGGCGTTGCTTAGCTGCATTCTGTAAAAAGCTTTCTACAATTTAAATACAGCTGTTAAGAGATCAAGGTCTCAGGCTACCATCCAATGCCTTAATAAGAATGGCTGAGAGTTTTATCCTTGCGAAAAAAAAGCAACTGGTATAAAATCTGAATGGATTTTATTCAAGCTTTCATTGTCTGTGTCCTTTAGGAAGTCATAATTTTTTATAACAGAATTTCCTAATAGCATTACACTCAGAAAATTATTAATTAAAAAGTAAAAAAAAATAAAAATTAAACTTTATGAAGAATAAATGGAACCCATGGCATAAATACCATGAAACTTCTCGGTACTATTTTACAAGATTGCTTAACACTGTGAAGACCTTCCAATCAAAAGTAAAAATTAAGATTTACAATGATCTGTTAAATAAAATAGAAGATATTAGGAAGAAAAGCCAATAGGCAAATTAAATAAATGAAGTAGGAAAAGGGACAGGAAAGACGTGGAGGAGAAGCTAAGATTTGGAAAGTAAAATGTGGAAAAAAAATAAAAGGGAGAAAAATCAAAGACTGGGATAGAAGCAAAGTGAAAGCTGAAGCTGGAGAGATTTTCTTTCATGCTTTCTCATATAGGACATGAGGAAACAGCTCAACAGAGAAATACTGGTCTTTCCAGGCTGCTGTTTCCAAACAGTTACTAATGAGTGCCTCAGAGAAAGGGAATCAGTCTTTATTCTCTACTCTTCCCAGGAAAAGGGGCAAAACTGATGTAGGAAATGAGTATTCCTAGGATGGTAAAAGAGGAATATGGACAAAAAGATCTGAAGAGGGCCAGAAACAATATAGACTCGAATTGCAACTGCACAGTAATGTACCGTTTTTCCCCAGTACTGAGAAAAATATTTAATTTATGGTGCTAGAGATAGACAATGGTCACAAGCAAGACTGAATGTAAAAGAATGCTAAAGGGAACAAAATATTATCATTAATAATGGAAAAACTGTGATGATAAAGCATTAAGAGCACAACTACTTTCCAGAAGAATACTTTACAAGAATTCAGATGAATCTGAGAATAATAACATGTCAGAGAGGAATATAACCTGTCTTGTATTCCTTAAAAGGATAATTTATGTAAATGTCTAAATTAGGAGCCTTGAAAAGCTGTATATTGTCTTCATTTTGTCCCCCTTTTACTGCACTTTTTATTTTAAGAGATGACTGTGAGGCTTTTAAATATACATATAAACTGCACAACATAACTTCAAATGGCCTCTGAAATCAGTGAGGAATTGTACAGTATGTTGTCATTTTCTTTTATTTCTCTCAATTTCCAGCTTCACTGGATTTTAACAAGAGTATTAAATACATGCGTACCATAACAGAGCAGTGTGGATGTCAGAGTCTCTAAATCTAAATGACACTAACAATGTCATCTTAAAAAAACTTACCTCAATTAAAACCTTCAACTAAATAAAATATTAGTTTGTATTCCTCTATTTCCTTGGCTTTGCTATATACATTCTTTAACATTCTCCAGTTTTATGTCTCTCCAGGGATTACTGGAGGGAGGAAAGAGTATCCAAATATGGGGCATGATATCACTGGCAGCTTTAGTTCTCCAGCATGTAATTCCCAAATCTCTCTATCTCTGCTTCCACAGAACTAGAAGACTGCTTTTTGTTTGCAAAGACTGTACATTCATGAAGATCTGTCACCGCTAGGAGGAACACAGGGATACTGTGACATTTGCTCTAAAATATCTCCTCTGCTGTGGTAGCAGTCTGGGAGAGTGACCATGTAAAATCCTGGCTGTATGTCTGGATATGGCATTCATATCAGAGTGTATATCAGCCTTCGTAGCTGCTGGAAAAGGATCTTGGGATGTAGAAACATAGCACAGAGATGTAGATGCTCAGTGTATGATGGTGAGCCTGGAGGAATCTGCAGTGTCCTAATTCCACCTAATCTCAGTGGGAGTTTCAATTAAACATGAGTTGCTGATCATAAGATCCTGGTGTTGATTTCTCACCTCAGTTTACCTGCACAGCATAACTGTCATATGATGGTTTTAGATCATGTTCATCTGTTTCCTCTTACTTCACTTCCAGCACAGGTATTTACTTTCTCTGACCTCAACATTAATTGAGCTTTATTAAAACTTTCTTGTCTAAAATCAAAAACTTTAGTAGAAGTTATAATTCTTGCTATAATGAAATTACTTCCAGTGACATTTTACCTGAAAGGGGATCTGAGTTTAAGAGGATTGCATGATAATCAAGAGAAAATATCATCTTCCCAGATTAGCTTTGTCTTATGAATGCTTAAATGGCTAGACTGTGGCATTTGAAAAGTCAGGTACCATCAACATTTAGATGACTTTTTTCTGTGTTTCCACTCTGAACCTGTACATGATTACAAATATTGTTTAATTTTCTTTACGTCCCCTAGAGCTGTCCTCTGCTGACTTCCACATTGAGACTGAACTCTTGCTGTCTGATATACCAAGCAAAGTCCTTACTGAAGACACTTTTTAAAAGACACAAGAAAATTGAGTGCCCCATTTTGACTGATCCTCTAGTAGAGATGGCTCATGTTCTCCTCAGAGAAATCCCAGATTGGTTGAGGAGGTCCCATGAGCTAAAGTTCTATTTCAAGAAAGGGTCCTCAGTTCATTCACATAGTTTGTTAAACTTTTTTTGCTTGAACAATATCTTCCTTGAGCTCACATAGAGATGTCTGTCTGAATCAGGGCTCAAAGGACAAGACAAGTAATGATTAAAGCACATGAACAGGTATGAGTGGATAAGAGAGCAGATGAACAAAAACAACAGGTGAGTTTGACTGCAAAACAGTTGATGTGGAGTGATGAACAACTTGCCACCTCTCTTGCCTATATCAGATGGAAGCTTTAAGCACCCATGTGGCAGAAATACATAAATATTGCAGAAAAAAGTCTCCCATCAGGACTATTATTCTTCCACATCTTGCTATGGTCTATGGGGCTGTACTGGATGTGGCTCATACATCTGTATCTGCCCTGGTAGGCAGAGAATTGAACTGGCATTTCCCTACTCAGCCACTGTAAATGAACTCTGCAGGGACAGATTAATGGAGATGAGAATATCAGATAACCTATGAACCTGTGATGAAACAGTTTCTTTGTACCTCCCACACCTCTAGTACCTGCCATTAGAGTCAATATGAGATGCTGAATGTGCAAACCAGTTTCTAAGGAATAAATATGCACAGGTTTTTGGAGATGGCATGAGGTCCTCTCCTACTGTTGCAGGCAGGTATCTTTGTTCTTTGTCAGACCTATCATGCTAGATAGTGGTATACCCATGGAAGATATTTGTGAATGCTGTAAATTTTATTCAGAAACCAGGAAATTTCTGAATAAAATACAGATAGAAGTTCCACTTGCTCTTGACACTTTAGAATATGAGAGGGAATATTTACATAATGCCAGCTTTGGTTAGATCCATATGATGCACTTCCTGTAGAGAAGAGATATCCAAGCTTATTTGCTCCAGAAAGTGTAATTGTCACTGATGATAGAGAAAAATAGTACCTGGGTGGAAAGGTAACTAGGCCATGAGAGTGTAAAGCATAATTGCACAGGGATGTTTTGTGTTTTTCTTTGCGAAGGTTAACTTCAGATTTACTGGTGATTATGTCTTTCAAGTAGTAATGCATCCCCTGAGCAGTGGGCAAGTGGAATTGCAATCCTTTAAACTGCTCTTCACAATTAGTATTTCAGTGCACAGATGTCAAATGCATTTACATATAAACACAACAGTCAGAATCATAGAATCAGCTAGGTTGGAAGGGACCTTCCAGATCAGGTTCTTAAGCAGGACTTGTTTATTTGAACCCATGCTGGGCCTGATTGCCTGGTAGTCCTTCATGTGCCACAAAATGTCACTCAAAATGATCTATCTCTTTCATGACCTTCCACAGCACCTTTGACTTTGAAGGATGAGATGATGTAGGGGGTTGTGGTGCAAGATTTTTACGAGTAGCTTATTATAATAGTCATAGAATCATAGAATCATAGAATAGTTTAGGTTGGAAGGGACCTCAAAGATCATCTAGTTCCAACCCCCCTGCCAGAGGCAGGGACACCTCCCACTAGACCAGGCTGCCCAGTGCCCTGTCCAGCCTAGTCTTGAACACCTCCAGAGATGGGGCATCCACAACCTCCCTGGGCAACCTGTTCCAGTGCTTCACCACCCTCTTGGCATCCTCCTGAATCCTCTTTTCTAAACACCCTGAGTGCTGAGACTCACTGGTGGAAAAGCAATAATGGATATAAATGTTAAACAACAATAACCAAAATTAATGATTTTCTTCTGCTCACCTATGTATATTTACTATATCAAGCAATGCAGTGCTTAATACAGATAACTACTTTCTAAGTTAATCTTGATGAGATTTTAGGTGGATATAGAATTTTGCTGAGTAGTGTAAGTGGATGAGTAAGTTCCTATGAATGTTCAAGAACAGTTCACTTTCCTGGAAAGAGAATTTCCTGTTGCACTAACTCTATTTGGATACTAATTACTACCACAGCTCAAAGTGTAGTCTCAAAAATTAGATCACCTGGGTCCTAAATCTGCTAAAACTTCACAACTGATGCCACAGTGAGGACTAGATTTTCTATTTTCATGCTTGATCTACAAGCTGCTTGCAAGATCTAGTATGTAGGAAGTACATTAAATAAAAAGGGGAAAATTGGCCTGTATATTTTTCCTTGCCTCCTCTTAGGAAACCATTGTCCAAGATGTAGTACCAAAAGTCAAATAGCAGTATAGATATGGCAAATAAGGTAATGGGTCAGAGGTCTGTATCTAGCTTTTATGAAGACTTAGCTCAACTTAGAAGATCTTTGTGCCATAGAGAACAAATTTTACCAAAGAATAAGTGGATGTTCTATTACTGTCAACGTTACTATGAACAATGTGCTCTCAATGAAAAAAATTCTGCTTCCCCCAGCATTGCTAGATCTGTGCTGTTGAGAAGTAGTTTGTTGCTAGTCATAACAGCCTTCAGTTCCATAGCTGTCTGCTCATCATTTTTATTAGACTACAAAGAATTTGTTGTGGGCAAATGCTCTATAAGGAGCATGCATTTGCTCCTTTGATAAAAAGAAAGATATTGCAGAAAAAAAGATTGGCAGGTTTTGTTCCTATAATAGGATTGATGATATAGAGCAAACATTAAAACATTATATCCAACAGAGAATTTTGAAAATACTTAAGAAATAATAATGGACTATAATAAGAAGAAATAAAATTGGACTATACTTTGGAAAATGGTTCCAAGTTTGGCTTGATACAGCAAACTCCAGGTAAGATTAAGAACGATGGGACATGAAGTCCTAATTACATATAGTGCTAGACATTGATCCAACAGTGTAGAAGAAAAAATTAGGATTTTCAGTGACTATTTTTATAATTTCTAAGGAGGCTCATTGGCCATTTGAGAATTTCAACTATTAAAAGTGCAATCTTTTTTGAAAAATTGTTTGTAATAATGCAATGTGTGTAAAATAAAGTAGAAAAAAAGTAATGAATATAGACATATAGACAATTTCAAGTTGATTTAATGGTTTCAGCCAAACATAGTTTTGTAGTTTGTTTCAGATAGATTTTATTCTGAAAAACTTATTTCTGTAATTAATGATTTTATTGCAAAACAACAGGACTTCTGAGAGACTTCATTTTTAGGTATAACAATATTACAGTCACAGATGTGAACATTGGGTATTACAGCTATTTTTTTTATAGCACAGCCACTTGGCACAAACATGAATTTGTCACTGGTGGTGTTTACTGAATTGTTACAATCTTTGTCATGAGACAGAAGTATAACTTTTTCTGCCTCATCTGTTCTGTGAAAGGTAATATAAATGGTACTACTCTGACCTTTTTAGTATCCTGTAATTTGATTCGCTTGCCATTCTTATCCTCTTCTGTTTGTAACCTCAGCAGCCTGTGACTAGAATGGACACTCAGTCAAAACACAGAATACTGAAAAGGTCACAGAAGTAGAATTTAGTGCACCTGCTTCTCAGGACACACTGAGCAGTAAAGTAGTGATACCTGGTTCTGATGATTTATTTCCATGAGAAAATTTACATGAAAAAGAGACAACCTCATGTCCTTGTGGAAATACTTCTGATAGGAAAGGTTGTACTCGTATCCATATACATGCTATTATGGTGAGTAGAGATCAAGCCAGGACACAAATTGCTTCTTGAATTTCTTTCTATTTAAAACAGCAGTAAATTCAATAGAGGATATTTTCAAAGTTTACTGGCCCTTAAATTATTTTTATTCTTCATTTCATTTGAGTGGAAAAGTAAATGAGGTGAAAACTATGCAGTCTATTAAAGAAAACTTGTCAGGATGAAGAAAAAAATCATTGAGCAGCTAATGTAAAATGTTTGTAGTGTACAAAGAATTCCTGATAAGACTTTTCAGTTTTATATATTTATGCTTGTTAATGGTTTGTCTTATAAAGACGTTTTGTGATTATATACAAAACGTATTTCTCTGAAGGAATACAATGTTGGAGGGCTTTTATAGTTTTTTCCCATGTGAGAATGAGTAGTTTATTTTCTTCAGTGTAATCCCTCTCCCCAAAATATCCATGACTAAATTAAGGTGTTTAGCTCTACACAAATGCAAGCAGGGAAAAAATAGGCCTGAGAAATTTGCCTGATATATTAACTCCAACTAAGTCAATATTAGAGTAAAGGATTCTTCATTTTTGCATGGTAAACCTGTAGACACTGTTGCAGCAATGTTTTATTAGCTGGGGGAAGATATGGTAGATTATTAGGAATGAATTTGCAGATTGTGCATCAAGTATTTTGGTAATTTTGTTTTTAGAAATAATAAGTGCACATGTTGATTGGATATACATATAAACTAGTCAACTGTAATGTGATGAACAAGAATGAGATGCTAGAGTGTTTTAGCAACATATGGATGTAGACCTGCTTGGAACAAGAATAAGCAGGCAGCAAAATGACACTTTAAAGGAGTGGATCCTAGAGAGTCTTTCTCAGCGCAACAACCAAGGCTGTGCTTCAAAGAGTAAAGTGAAAGTAAATGTATGCCTAGAATGTGCCTACAGAAACTTTCAGCACTTTTCTGCCCTTTGCAATGCATTTACAGGTCCTTATCCTCTGGCCATTGAGACCTATGAGAGCACAGCCCATTATCTTTGCAGGCAATGTATTTGTATTTCCTTCCAAAGAAAATGGAAGGAGAGTTGTAATTGAGGTCTCCTATCCACACCAAGTAAGTTCTGAACAGGAAATACATTGAGAGAGCAGGACTTGGAGGTAATTCCTGAGTAGAAGTACGAACTACATCTACAACTTCATTACCTGATGCAAAAAAAGATCTTTGAAAATATGCCAAAACTCAGAGGGTTTTTGGGGTCACTAGGAGGCTTTCCATTTTCTTCAGAAATATAGCAGAGAGTATGATGGGGGTGTCAGTTGCTTTCATTTACTGGGATGGCTCACAATATCAATCACTTCAAGACAACTAACTTGGCAGGACATATGTCACCCTATTACTGCTTCTCCCAGATACCAAGCATAGCCTCCTATAACTCAACTTTCAACCTGCCAGTTGCCTGAAAATAATATCTAGTTCCTCTTTCTATTTTAGATTTATGTAAAATTGGTTAATTTCTGGCTTGAATCCACACAAGTTATTTTAAAATCTGTGAAGACTACTCATTTTGCATAGTGGATTGTAGAAGAACCAATAAAATAGTATTTCTGGATGTATGTGCACAAAGAAAATGGATGATGACTATACTGATGAAGTAAACTTGTTAGTAATGTTTAATTAACTTTTTTAAGTTGGTAAGTTTTGTCTGAATTTCTGCCCATCCGTTCCTCTGCTAGATAATCTCCTTCCAGGAACTTTTGAATTTAGGGTTAAATCAAAACATCAACTGAGGTGTCAAGCCAAATAAATGTTCCATAAAAATCAGTAACGAAAAGAAGAATTTATCCTCCTCCTTGTCATAAGACAAAATAGCTATTTCTGCAATGCTTGTTGACCATGCTCAAAACAGCTGCAAACTCACAGCTTAGAGAGACACAAAGTACAACACAGGAGGATAGTTTGAGTAATCTGGGAAAGCATGTGTCTTCTTTATAAGAGGGTCTTCAACGTTCCGTAACTTTTGATATTGCAAATAGGGGTACGTTGTATAATATTAATAAAAAATATGTCAAGTTTGCCTGATTAGACTACTCAGAGAGCATTTTTACTCCACAAACCATATCTGATTTTTTGCTTCTCATGGTGTTCCATACACACCAGCTATTAATCACTGTTATAGAGAGGATGCAGAACTATACTAGCTCTTGGTCTGACCAATAAGCTCTGTGTGTCCTATATTTCCCTTGAATCTCATCCCATCTCTACATTTCTATATCTAGTCTTAGATCACTGTAAAAACACNGTCCCTTGAATCTGAAAGAAGGAGGTTAAATCTCTACATTTCTATCCCCAGTCTTAGATCACTGTAAAAACACCTGAAAAAAACCCCCAAATCTGCTTCATGACTTGATAAGAAAAATAAAATTGTTCTCCAGTACAATGTAGAGCTGAAACAGAAACACGAATTTAATCCTTTAGGCTAAAATTATATGATGAAACAAAATGAACATGTTCAAGTACTGCCTCTGGGCACCTGGGCCAAAGGAGTGCTACATTTCCCTCCATTGGGATCACATTTGTCTCTGTGGGGATGCCCATCGTGCTATGTATGCTGACCCTAGATTCCAGAGGACTCACTCCTGCCTGCAGGGGACCATAAAACTTCTCTCCTTACCTGCCAATATTGCTTGTCCCGTGTGTGTGCGTAAGTTAGAAAATTAAGAAATCACCTTAGCCAAGTGATAAAGTATCTGTATGTTTAAGTCTTGGGTTATGTGCTTTTTGTTTATGAATCCCCAAAACCTTCTGGTTACAATATGTACAGAACTAGAATGCAGTTATAGTGAGGAAGAGAGAATTTAGTAATACAGACAGGGGCCATTCCATGCCAGCTGGCTTCAGTGGCAGCAAATGATCACAGGTATGTTTAATTTACTACTCTAGTCACTGCCTAAGTGTCCAGGACTAAAAATAAACACATTCACTGAATATTTTAATCATGCAGCGATCTTTACTTCCTCCCTCCAATTACCTTCATGCTACACAGCTTTCTATCTCAAATCCGTGCTTAGTTTTCTAGGAGGAGACAGAGAAAGCAATACCAAACAGCTTTCTATCTTCACAGGAGTGGTGCTGATGCATGCTGAGAATCAAATCCACCAGATCTCTTATATAATTATATAAAGTAGCTAAGAATGTTACTGTTTAGGGGTTGAAAGGGTTTTAGTGTGCTGATGACACACAGCTTTAAGTTTCAACATTCATCACGATGCCATAATTTAATTAGACTATATATATATGAGGAAGATGGCTGATGGTTTACAGGATTTGTGAAAGCTGGGAAAGATTTTTCCATGTCTATCACAGCTCACTTTCAATTGCCTATTGATATATATATTTGTGATTCTATAATTCTAATTTTCAGTGTTTCAAATGAAAGGACTGGTAGGCAATACAAGAAACTGCTCTTTCCTCTAGAATTTTGTGCAAAGATCAGCTAAAACTTCATCAGCACTCTTGTGCATGATTTTTGAGGATCCATATCCAAGAAACAAAAACTCAAAAGACTTTCAGGAAATGTTATGGAAAAAAAAGAGAAAAAGGACAAGGAAAACTGATATCATGTGAGGAGAAGAAAGGAATGAAACAAAACCTTCTTGACATAAAGGAGATCAGCACTAGCCAGGGAGATGAGGCCATTTGGGAGTGAACAAGTAGATAAAACATTTGTAAAAGCTGTAAGAAGACAGCTAACAGAGATACTGTAATATACTGACTGGAGCTGTGTTTTGTTAGGGTACTCATAAAGGTAGTGTCACTTGTCTTAAGGCAGAGCTCAATTAAGTTCATGAAGACTACAGCCAAATTTCAGAGTCCTTAAGTTTTATTATTAATAGATCAGTTATTCTTCTTTTGGATTTTTCTTTCAGTTCATATATTTTTAGAAGGACAGGAACCATGTTTCTCTTCCTGTTCTAGTATCATCGTTATCATGATTATTATTTGGTAGAATTTTAATCAAAAAAATCACAAAAAACTCTATTGCACACATTTGCAAGACTTATAGATGGGCTGCTTTCTATGTCCTTATGTCAACAAAAACTTTACTTTTTACTTCTATGGAGATAAACTGAGATGAAACATACAATAGCTGGAGGTTAAAGACAACATTTTCAAAGTTGAAAGTCTATACACAGACACCAAACTATGTAATGGAAAGATACAGCAGTGGCCAGAATTACTTCATTGACATTTAAGTTTGAATATTTTTCTCCATGTGGCTTGTTCAAAACTGACACTACTGATCTGAAGCATAGCTGTGAAACCTTGATTTTTTTGTCACCGCATTCTGTCTTTACACAGACAAATTTTGGAAGTTTTTATGTACTTATAAAAATCTTCACCTTTTCATCTCACTGTTGAGAACATGGCCATTGACATGAAAGGAAACCAAGCAATTCCTCTGCATTAATAATGGGAGGTAATGATTAGGATTGCTGTTGCATTCTAAATTACAATCAGCTGTTTCAATCTAAAAGGTAGTTAGATCAGAAATACAAAATCTGAGTTAGATTTACAGAAGAAATTGATTAGTAACTGACAATGGAAGTTGCTTATCCTCTACTCAAAGTATGCTCCTTTTGTTACAAAAAGCCAATTATAATTGATTGCCTGGGCAGTATATACCAGTGCTGTTAGAACAAAATTAGGTACTTGTTTTGCCTATAGCCAAGGATTCTGACAATCCTTTATATTTTTGCCCAGAAGAAAATTTGTAGGTTTTTTAATTTGACAAGTCTTCATTGTGTTCTCACTTTCTCAGTAACATATACTTTCATCAGTTTTATAATGAAAACTTATCTGAAAGGCACTGTTCATTATGAAAAGTGCTATAGATTTATAGGAATACAGAATAAAGGTAACCATTGTTAAAGTATTTGTGGCTACTTGGAAGACACTTCAGTCTCTAAAACTAGAAAAATGAAAATAAATATCCTAATTTTGTTCAGTACCACAATAACAATCAATATTACAGGTAGTATTTCACTTCTAAACTCTAAGATTATATCTTATTTCATTAAAGGCCATCATGTCATCAACATAATTTTCAAGTAGACTTGAGATATTATATCCTCAAACCTCTTTTTCACATTCTGTTCATATTCCCTTTTGCTTTGTTGAACCAGCTAAATTAGTCTTTGTACTCTAGATATCTTTTAAAATATTCTAAATGCTAGAAAATCACATTTTGACTATAAAATAAATACAAATTTGTTGGAAAACTTCTTAAGAACATGTACTCTGGAATAATTACATACCAAGGTTCTCTTGTATAGAAAGGAGATAGCACATCCAAAACACAATGCCAAAACAAACCACAAAGTTAATTTGCAAGTCAGTTGCTCACATGAATTTAATTTTGAGCACATTTATAATTTCTTTTTAATAATTTTAAAAGTACAGTCATTCTTTTCAGCTATTATAAATTGTCATGGTGTTATTGACTTAAATTGATTTATACATGATTTACCCTTCCTGGAGACTACTGCCCTCTACAGCTTCTTTCAGTCTCTGCAGATGAAGTAAGGGGTCACATGAACTCAGTTTTTCCCATCTGAAGTCTGAAAATCTGTTTAGTTTTCCTCTCCTAACACATTGCACTTTACAAAATAATAAGATACTATGTTATTGGTTTCTGTTTGTTAAAAATGGATGCGCATAAAATCCCACATGAATTATGTGTTAAAGAAGAATTGCTTTTCAATTCAGTTATCTCAGATGTTAATTACTATAAAATACCGGCCTGAGGTAGACCTGAAAGCAAATTGCATGTCTCGGGCCCACTAGATTCAAAAGTCTCAGAATTTGTCCCCAAAACAGGACAGCCCTTCTCTGTTTCTATTTATGTATCATGGAAGCTCCAGGCTCAGAATTTCACTGTGCTAGAAATTGAAGACAATACTATTTTTTGTGTATTTACTGTTGATTAATGAAACACCTTGTATCTAAATTGTCTAATCTTTATATACTTGGATTATGGTCCAAAAAGTACTTCATCTACGAAAAGTGTGCCTACACACAAATCCATGCACACACATGTACACAAAATATATATCCAGTATATATGAAATGCCACACCCCATGTCTTCTTAATTCTGAACAATAAGGCTGATCTACCTAGAATTCTTCATAGTATTTTTTTGCAATCAGATTTTGACAAAATGCCCAACTGATACAAATTATTTTGCTTAGTAGCCTCTAGGCCTAAAATATCATTTATATATGCTTTAAAAGTATTCATTTTGTCTACTTTAGGTAATAATGTATTTCTTTTATGTCCTGTTGTGATTAAGTCATTTCAAAATATTGCAACGTGACATATTGCCCAGTTTTAGTCAGCTGTGATCAGATATTTAATAGTCTGAGACAGAAAAAAAGCTCAAGCTGTATTAATTTGTGCTTATTAATTTAAATCTTCATTAAAATAATTATTTCAGCCCATTATAATAGCCTTCTACATGATGCCTCTTAGAAAAATCACAATACAGGCTTCTGCAGTAATTGTAAGCTTATTTTGTTCACCTTTGTTCCAGGGTAAAAAGCTTCAGCAATTGCTTTTTTTTTAGCAAAATAGTCTGGTCATTATTTTCCATAGCAATAAAACAAATAGAATTAGAAAAATAAATGAAAGCCAAACCAAAACAAAAACAAATCTGCAGAGCTAGAAATCTCTCAACAGGAAAAAAAATTAAAAAACTCAGCCACATTGACATGCACATACCACACAACAGTGGTAGTCATTGTATTGATCCACCAGCAAGAGCTGCCATTACTTGTGCCTGTAACTAACAGGGAGATCTGGGCTACTTTTCTTACAGGAAACCTGCTGCCTGTGCTCTAGACTGCCTTTTGTCAGTCCTTATAACGTTTTAGCAGTGCACAATCTTTTCATGTCATGCAAATATGAATAATTGAAACAAATGTGATTATTCTCTCTCTTTCTTTCTTGCACAGTGTATATAATGACTTATTAATGATTTTTTTGTTATAAAAATACAATTTAGGCTGAACTATTTCTTGTTGAGAGAGCTGTTACAGGCTGGCTCAGCGTGACTCATATATGAAGTGCATATATGATATGCAAGTTTTTGAATGCTTCATTGAAAGATAGTTTGAACAGATACTGCATTGACACTGTGGGCAGAAAGAGGACCAGTATAGCTAATTTGTCATCTACTTTCAGCATGTGATAGAGCCACAAATATGATGAAGAAGAAAACTCCACATTACACTTCTCCATCTCCATTGATGCAGAGCTCACTTGACATTGTTAATAGGGGAAGCTGAGATTTCAGTAAACATACCTCCAAGGTAAAAATTTGTCCAGGCTGTCAGGACTGTTTATAATCTGCAGATTTTTGCTATTTTTCTTGTTCTTTCTTAAAACATAACCATAGCAACCTAATTTGGGGGAGATAGAAATTAATATTAATACACTTCCAGTGTATTGAAAAAAGCAATGAAGAGTCAATAAACTGCAGAAAATAAGAGAAAATACAAAGGTCACATTTAATAGAGGATGATTCTGCTTCATGGCAGTGTAATTCTGTAGCAAGGACACAAGAGCAGTACTACCTATTGCCTCTGACCTTCAGGAAACTCACATGCCTCTGTTTTCCCTGACACTACACACCAGTTTTCTCTTTGAAAAAAAGGACTGGCTGTTTTTAAGCATGCGTGCTCTGTGCTGAGCATAATGAACTATGAATTCAGCCTAGGTGGCTGAGTGCTGTATGAATAATAATAATAATAAAATTGCATTATTAATTTGGAATGCAGCTTCATCATTTGAGAAATTTAGAGGTGCTTTTGGCATACATGGAATAACATAGATTTATACAGAATAATACCTATACTACCCAATTACAAATTGCAAACTTGATGCAGGAATTATTGAGCACAGTTCTGAGACCAGTGATGTAAGTATAATTGGTCAAAATGGATTTCTTCAGGCATTGCAACCAATTAATCAATGCATAGTAAGTAATGCGACTGTCTTTCTTCCACATGTTTCCAGTTCAATTCACATTACATTAGATTTTTTTAATACAATAAATCAAATCTTTATATATGTCAATGCATGGAATAAGGCCAAGACAATGCCTAAAGAAAAGGCTTTTTCTTTAATTATAATTTTTTCATCAGCTTCAGTTTTTCAAGGTTAACATTATTTGAAGTTTTGTGCTATTTTTCCCATGCTTATAGTAATGGACATTAACCTGCATAACCACTGCCCTGAAGTATTGAAACATGTAAGATTTAATAGCTCCTTATTCATTGCAATAAGGTTGTTAAACCAATTCCAGTTGGGAAGTGAAATAGTTAAGTAATGCCACCAGCAGGTGATGTAGCTAAAACAATGACAGTGGTTTCCCTTCAGACTTCTGTATTCTGAATCTTTGTAGAACAATGCATATCTTCAATCTACCATACCTTGAATACTATTTAGAACATTCTAGTGAATATTCATATTATCCTTTCTTATTTTTTAAACTTCTGATTTAACACAATCAGAGTTTTCACATAACTTCTGTCATAAAAATCAGATTCCTAGTGTTTTTCTGGGTACCTTTACGTTTATATTGTCATTCATCACGGAAGAGATGTGTGAAAATAGCTCCATATTTCATTTTATTGTATCAGCGAAGTAGTAATGGGAACATCTTTGACTCAGTACCCTACTGTAATGGAATTGTGGTTACCCTCTATGTTGAGTTTTCAAAACTCACTTCATGTTCGCAATAACTCTCAGGTTCGATGATGCCAGCCACTTTTTACTGCCCTATTCAGAATAAAACACAACTACAAATGCTATGCTTTTAATGTTGTGCATATCACCTGGAGTCTGGCAATTTGAGCACTGGAGTCTTTTGTCTTCTTTATATCTTTCAGATGCTCCTGTGTTGAAACACCAGGGAAATTTGTATTTTTAAGGGAAGTAATTTACTTAGAAGTATATGAATTGCATATTGGGATTTAACAGTAATTTAGAAAGTAGCAGAGTAAAAAGATTAAAATAGGAGCGCATGTGAAATATCAGAGTAGGAAAGAAATTACCAGGAGTTAAAAATAGAGGTAATTTTTTTTTTCTTCAGTGTGAGGCAAGAAGAGAAAAAAGCTGCTAAATTTGCTACAATTAGAAGCCAGCAAATGATCTCAAAAGCTCCATATGAAAGCACTGTAAACATGCAGTAAATTTTAAGTGTTGTAAAGTTGGTTTTCCTGTGCTTTGAAAACACCGACTACCTTATTTGATTTAATTATACTACATCAACATCTCTTGAAATAAACATGGTTTCTTATCTGTCTATCTACAACAGAACTGGGTCTCTCTATTGAAGGGATTTTATTCTACTGCTGGGAAGACAGACATCTCAAGTGAAACACTTCAGGAATTTAGCAGTGCTTACATATGCAACAAACAGGGAAGACCGTTGAACAGAAACAGAGTAAAAAGTTCCTTAAACAGAAGAGATCCACTTCCTTTAAAAATCTTGCTTCTGGGTCTTCTGAAATACTCAACTAATTACAAGTGATGTTGGTTTCACCTAGCGCTTCATCATCTATGTTTTTTTCATCAGGCTTTAATTGGACTTCCCTTAGTGTAGGGAGGCTCCTAAAGTAGTTGCAACCTAATCAGAAATCCATCTGGTACACTCTCAGAATAAATTGCTAGATGTGATTCATAAAAATCGTATTGTGTGTTTCTGCAGGGCATTATTAGTACATTTCTTGCATGCTTTCAGAAATGAAACTTAGCTCATTTTTATTCCAGCACTGGACCAGCCCCATTGTGCAAATAATGATGCTGCTTAGGTAACCCAGGAAAATGCATACTTTCATCAGCTTAGAATGTTCTGTCACTTGGCCTCACACAGACGAAGAGAAGCACCACAGATCTCAGCCCTTTAGAATAGAGACAGAGGATAACTTCTTGCATCTGCTGGAACCAGCATATTACCATCATCTGATCATCAAAATATTTGTCAAGGAAATAATTTGCCAGTACTTTACTTGAGAAAAGGATCTTAAAATGTTAACATCTTGAATAACCATGTACATGTTTAGCAGATGAGAATGCTTTTGTGAACATCTTTTCCTGACATCTTGGATAATGCTACCTTTAACTTGAACTAGATGAGAATTTAAAGCAAATAGGCCTGTGGGACAACATTTTAAAAATAAAGGGGAAAAAAAATCAGTGAAAAGTTTATAAAATCTAAGTTGCTCTTTGATATGCTGAAGACATTTATCTTTAGAGGCTTTTTATATCACAAAGCAACATCACGAATTTCACTTGTTTCATAGTGCCAGTGGAGCCACATGATATTTCCCTTTTCTATTACTGTGGTATTGCTACTTCTATATACATTGTAATGTTATTGCTATAGCAATAAGTCATTTTCACAGGAATAAGCTCTATGCATTAATATTTAATTTATATTTATTCTTAAAGCTTCTCTGAAACATCTGAACATTAGTATAAGGAAAATTCCAGAGATGTAAAAAACATTTGAACCTTAAAGATGCAATCATAGAAATACAGTAACTGTATTGAGGAATCAGCCAAAATTCATGAAAGTCTTATGTATCTCCAAATTTCTGCAACATAGTTAGAAAAAAAAACAGGCAAGAGGAATTGATATATCAGAAATACAGATTATATGCTTAGCATTTGGCTTTGTCTGAATTCCTAATAAATAATAGCAAGCACAATATAAAGAAAACACAGTTTTCATCACATATTGAGATCCAAAGTTTATTTAATAAGGAATAATGTTGAACAAAATCCATTAAACTACACATTTTAAAATGTATATCCTTAGTGTAAATGAGAGAGACATTATGTTCATATGCAAAATAGCTAACAGGAAACAAGCAAAAACATACTACTTTTTTCCTCCATACCTGATTTTTCTCTTCTCTTCCTGTTGCTGCTTTTCATAAATGTTTTGAGCTAACAAATAGCAATCACTGTTTGTGAAGAATTATTTTTTTATGCAGCTGGAAAGGAAAAGCAGGGTGTTCTTTCATTCAAACAGATGCTTCGGAAGGCTGCACTTGAACATTAAAAATGAGGACTTTGCTTACATTAGTGCAATAAATCTTAGAGAAGAGAAGCTTTCCGAGGAAGAACACCTTCTCTCCAGGACAAGTTGTCCTATATTTTCCAGCAGTGAGAGAGACAACACCCGTCTCCACCCATTATTTTTATTTATCAATTTTATTCACTCTTTCAGTAGTGTTTTAATTTAAAATCCTTGAATTAATATTAAAATATATTGAGATTCAGGGAACTCTAGCCACAGTGAACAGCACATGAAGCAGCCTATATTTTTCATCAGACAGGACCTGTTTTAAAGCTGTTTTGCTGGTCTGGGTGCAAAGGAGCTTTATGGATGGCTGTTGTAATTCATACTGAATGTAAATGGATGTAAAGGCTGAGAGCAAGCTGTGTCAGCCCAGCATGGTGAATAGCTCAGGTCCCCAACCCTTTTTTTTTTCTACTTTCATTCATATGATTTTTTAAGCAAAGAGCAGGAGGAGGATCAAGTACTTCCATTAAAGATCTGAACCATGGAAATATTTCCTTCACTACTTTGCTGTCTTTAGGTAGCACTGCAAATTGCAGTCCCTGTGAACATCATGAATAAAGGATCTCTTCTTTCTCCTAGTTGGAAAAAGGAGCTTGTTTTTAACAATACATCTGGGGAAGCCTCATTTTCCCTTTGGTTTTTAAGTCATGCTTTGAATCTTCTTGTGGCAACAAAAGGAAAAACTTAGATTTTTAATACTCTCCATGTCTGAAGGATTTGGAGAGGTGATCAATTTGTAACCAGTTTATTGCTAATTCCTGAGAATATCCATAAGCTCTGTGTAATGATTTCATGTGGTTAATTTTGTATCTCAAATATATCAGATCACTCAACAAGTCACATGTGCCTGATAATATTTTAAATATCTTAGAGAGAGTACATTAACAGGGTTTTTTTATTTCTTTCTTTTACTCTGAAGAGTATCCCGCACAAGTAGATGATTCCTTTTAATGTGCGATGCCTTTCTTCACCCTATTTGGCTACATTGCTGATTCTTTAAGACCTATGTGCTACTGTTTGTTCTTAATTATATTAGTCTGCAAGTATTCTTCTCATTTTATTGTTGCTATTTGTGACATACCTTTTCAAAATTAAAATCAAGAACAATGAGAGAAGTGTTCAGTTGTATTACAGTCACTGCTATTCTAATAAGAAAAAGAAAATTCTTTTTCTTCCTTAATTCTTTATTTTTCTTAGGATGTTGAAGGCTACTTAGATAACAGAGTCAAAGGTTTAACGAGTCTGTTAAAATAGCTACCTTGAGTGCTCATGTATGACTTTCTGAGGCATGTAACAATCAGTTGTGCATCATTTACACCACCTTTTGTAAATCTACAATAGCTTAATTTGGAATAGGGTATATTTCATGGATTTCCAGGGATGTATATGCATTTTCACCATCAAGGATAGCACATTTTCTTATATTTTTTTTTAAAGGTCTCCTGACTTCACACAGTGCTAAGCTACTATGTACAAGTTATTGGATCCTCTCAACTCCTCACGTGCTTTTCAGTTTGAAGAATAAGGTCCCACTCAAGCTGTGCAGGTGCATTAGCACCATGGAAACCCGGACTGTTACTTCCCAAGGGGACAAGAATGGGAAGAGGATGGAGTCACAGCTTGTAAACAAACCAACAGCTTCCAACAGAATTCAGAGTCACAGACAGAAAGCCTGGGGACCTTTCTGTATTTCCATATCTATGTAAAGCCATTGTGCAACATTTCTTGTGGAAGATGTGTAATAGATTGAAAACATCCCCCCTCCCAAAAAATAATTTAAACTCAGTTGTTTCTCTTCCTTCTGAAATTATGATTGCTGATTTACATTCTGTTCCACCCCCTGTCTTCACAATGTCTTGTTTCATAGGAACCAGTCAGCAGGCAAGCAGGTCTACCATGCATCCCATGCATACATATTTTTTAATAGCAATACTTCTAGAAAAAGCTAAATTTCGAGATGTGCTGCAATTGTATACACAGTTGTGTGACATTCTTGCAGCTAGCAAATACATTGATAATTAATTCAGCTTTAAAGCATTTGAGTCAGAGTTTCAAATCATGAAACTCAAAGCATTTTGACCACAATTGAAGGAGTGATGTCTGTTTACCTCTTTTGTAGGCCCTAGACCTCTGTAATGAATTGGACATTTACATTTTATACATCATAAATCCACAAAAGTGTCCTTAACTTTGCCAGAATGTTTCAGTATCATGTAGGGGTCACAAAGTTCATGCCCTAAATCAGGAAAACAATTAACCACTAGACTTTTTGAGGTCATCCACGAGCAAGAAAGTAATTAGGTCTAGATCCTCACTGATAAAAAATTAGCTGTCAAAAAGCACACAAAGAATTTTCAAATAATGCTTAATAAGCTAAGATGCCTAACTTACATTACTTCCTTTGAAAATCTGACCTTTAAGGCTTAATTTTAAGCTTCCCCATTATGGTTCAAGAGAGTGTGTGAAAAATGATATATGAGCTTGAATTAATTTTTTTGTAGAAATATCACTCAACAGACAAAATCTGAAATATAGTAATCTCAGGCCAAGAGATGCAGTGGAGTTACTAAATATCAATGATGAGGTAAAGAAAAAAAGAAATGTGGAAACACAGAGTATATGTTCTCAGAAACTCAGGGATTATTCTGGCTGAGGATAAATTTAATTTCTTGCATTTTTCTTAAAATACACTAGCATAGGGCAAAAGATGGAGTTTGCTAGTATAAGACTTTTGACCTTAAATGTCCACTGCATTTCTCTGAGTTTACCTTGGAGAGCAAGAATTCATTTCTTTTTTGCACTGCATGTTTTCAGTTCTCATTTTAGAAAACCCACCCAGGAATAATAACATATGACTGTGCAAACACAAAGGAAAACTTTCCTCGGTGGTAGGAATATGAATGAGGAGCACCGTTTAGTGTGTGCTACCAATTATGCATATGAATATATCTCCTGGAAATTTCTAGTCTCTTTGCAAGGCACTTGACAGTTTTAAAAGGTTGTTCTAAACACACAGAACGCACACAAGTTTGAGCTCTCACTTTACATTTCTGATCCTCTTTCACTAGTCCTCTTTGCATCTGAATCTATCTGGATGTGGGTATATGGAATCAGTCATTTAGAGCTTGGTTTGCATATGTCCTACAGGGATGATAGCTTGGGAATTTGGTATGTTAGCCAAGTAATTGGGCCACCATGGGGAAAAAGTTGGTTATACACAGACAGAAAATAATTTTCCTTGGGTCAGACAGCCATAGAGGAAAACACATGGCAGAAAAGTGGGGTTATGGCTGACTTTCAAAATAAAGGTGAAGTCTGAAGAGAAATGGCATGACACACAATAATTCTGAAGGCAGAGTGCCCATCTGAAAGGATTGAGGAAAACACCAAAAGAGCTCAGAGTCTGTTAGGGTCACTGGAGGGAACATGACACTAGTTTTTTATAAATATTTTTCTCTCATTGAGAATTTGGGTGGCTTAACAATAATCACTCAATTTGAAATTTATGGTCAGTAATACCACTGTTTCTGAGAAATCATGTGAGATCAGGAGACTATGCTCTTCACTTTCAGTACCAGCAAATAAAAAGAAATTAAAGGGTTTGGTTTTTTTGTCTGTTTGATTGATCTGGGGAAACTTTTACCTTTTAAAAGCATAAGAAGTTCCACTTGTACCTACCTACATAAATCCAGTTCAAGGATTCATCCCATTCAGTTAAGATCCTCATATTATGAAGTATAATTTTATAATAAACCAAAGGCAGGTTAATCTCAGTCTTGTGAAATACTTGAATTTCATTTCTCTCTCTGGAGGGATAGAGACTGGGAGTCTAGAGACTTCTTTATAGTCTATTCTATTTATTCCTGGATGTTGGCAGTTTACCTTGAAGCAACATGGTGTTAAGTTTCAAGAAAGACATATGAGAGAGTTAGCTTCTAAATCCTGACAAAAGGGGACTTTAAACTAAAAACTTTAAATTAAAACCATTAAACTAAAAACCTTTAAACTAAAAACGAGATAGGATCAGACAGTGCACAGTTTGGTTTTGTGTTTGATTAGGTTTTGTTGTATTTGTGGTAAGCATGGAGCTCAGTGCTTTTTGCAAGCCTGCTGAGAAAGTGATTAAGACAATACAGATTTTGTAAATGCAATACTGAAAGTGCTAGAATATCTTGGAAGTACATTTGCATCTTATTATTCACTTTTCTGCTCTGCCTCCAAACAGTGTAAAAGTTTTTCCTTACCATAGACATATGAAAACAACAACAACAACAACAAAAGAGACACTGAACCTAGTTCTGCTTTGTAAAGCATGGATAGAATTATTTTTACATGATTTTAAGAAGTTTTGAACATAATGAATTTTCTGTCAAATGCAATGTACCTCATTCTTTCTTATGGAGTGTAAGATTTATGGTTTGCTACCCCTTCTTGCTCCTCGGAAAAAAACCCACAACAATTCTTTGGTTTGACTGGCTTGTGCATATATATGTAATGTTCCCCCAGTATTGTAGATTACTTTGTGAAAGACCCTTCTACGTTCTGCACAGCCTTATTACCGGTACTGTCACTGTGAAATGTGAGAAGGAACTCTGTATCAAAAATTCCTTTAAAAATAATGTTGAGTGAAAGAAAAAGGAATAAGAAAATCAAGCAGGCTCTGGTACTTTTACTGCTGATAGTGTAACACATATGCATGGCAGTTTTGATGGAAATCTAATGCAGATATATTACTGGACTCTACAGCTCACCGTAAAATGCAGTTAAAAGAGCAAATAAAGAGCAGTGCATAAGAAGTAAAGATGTCAGACAGTAAAATGTCTCTTTCTAAAAGGCTCCCTTTTTCACAAGCCTTTTCATGAACTTTTAATGAAGTTTCTAAAGTAGACCAAAATAATTAGGGAAAAATGACCTTGAGGTTTATGCTGTGTTCTGAACAGTGACTTGTCCACTCACTGTGGGAAAGGCTGGTAGATTGTGATTGATGTTTTCAGAAGAACTACAAAGTGAGGTGTATGAATGGTACTTTAGCTTTCTAACCATGTATGAAAGATGCAGGCACTGTGAGAAGCTCTTTATCCCCAGATGCTGTGAAAGCACATAGCAAATTTCATATGGATGAGCCTATGAGAAGACTATCTAAAGAGCTAATCTAAAATCTCATTTTCAGAGATGAATCTGGTGTTTCTGAAAAGAACATATCCCTGAATATAGATCTTATATCAAGAGGATTAGGACGTCAGTGATTAATATGAATTTCATTTTTAGACACGTTGAGGGATTTCTATGGCATATATAAAACACTGAACTTGTTGAACAGCATGTCCTTTTTCAATTACAGTTTTAATGAAGAAATGGCTTTTACAAGAAAAACCTCATGAGCTTAATATTATTAAAAGCTGTTTTTTCTCCCCCCCCGCCCCCCGTCATCCCTAAATCAGGTACATTAGGTTGCTCTCAATGAAAAAATAACATTTTCATTATCTAGCCAGGATGCACTGTATCTTATAATGAACTAACTCTTGTCACTTCTACCTCTATTTTCTCCACTTAAGCTCCCCTAGCCTCTAGAGAAAGGGAATTGGTTTAGACATGTCTAGTGATAGACTTCTGAAACAAAACCATTGGTAGCTACCTAACTCCCAGTATGACACAAAAGTATTCGAGTATTTTGTCAGCATTTTAACTTACATTTAAATTTAGAAGAAATTTTCTATATGACTTGCCACCCCAAAAGCTTTCAGAGTGAAGTTGAGGCAGCTAAAAGTTTGCTATAATGCTATGTTTGATGATCGCTTGAATGGCAAGATGAAAGATTCAGAGCATCAATCAGTTTGCCAGCATCACCACCAAACTGATTATCTCACCTCCATTTCACACACTCCTATGAAGTGAAGCCTGACTTCTAAATAAGCCTGGAAATTGTTTGACTGAGAAAGGCATTACTAAACATACTAAGAAATTCCCCAACTTCTCACCTTTGTGTGTTCAGTATGTATCACTGCATCACTTAAGTTTCCATTCTGTTGTTTTATATTCATTGTACTTCCATACATAAATATCCTTGTCCTGGTTTAGGCCCAAAAGGGCCCCCCCAAATGACAGATGGCCCCCCCTCCTCTCTCAGAAGAGAGGAGAGGAAGGAATGAGGAGATTTGTGAGTTTAGATGAATTCCAAACTACTTTAATAGATAATGAAATAATAGATAAAATTAAAAGGAAAAGATAAAAAGGTATACGATCTATACAAAACTGTATCAAGCTCCCAGGATGATGGTCATTTCCCCAGCAGATGCAGGGAGAGTCCCAGGCTGAGGCCAGTTCAGTCAAGAGCTGGATGCCGGATCTGGATACAGGAGTGCTCGGATCAGGGTCAAAGGCAGAGTCTTTCCTAGATGTCGGCCATCGAAGAAGAAGTGACCCTTTGATCCCTCAGCTTTTATACTGAGCATGGGACAGATGGGATGGAATACCCCTGTTGGTCAATTTTGGGTCACCTGCCCTGTCCGCTCCTCCTTGCAGGTGGGACTTCTCTAGGTCTTTCCATTTCCACCCCCCCGGTAGGGTGGATGATGAACTTTCTGACCTTGATCACCATAGTGAATAATGAAAGTAAGAGTTTCTTGCATACCAACCCCTGGTATAATCAGGTCTTATCAGTCTGGGAGTGAACAGTTTCTGAACAATGTGCAATTAATTTCAGAGTTTAGTCAGACAGAAGAGGCCTAGCTGAAAAGTGAAGTTACAAACTAGAAAATTTACCCTATTTTACCTCAAACCAGGACAATCCTTCATTCATTTCTTCAGCCCTCTTTTTCATGGTCTGTCTGCATTTGAACCCTCCATTTTTCCAATTAACATGGAGGTGAAGATGGAGGAAGTTTTCAGCTATGAAGCAGCATCACAAGGAGAGGTCATCAGTTTTGTCCCTGATGAGTATTACACTTAATTCTGTGAATGCAGCAAAATGAACATTCGTGATCAATTGGTTAAATATTTTAAGCTTTTTTCCACTGCCTGAGATTTTGAACACTCATCTTCCTTAAAAAGCAGAATGAATTTTTGAGTGAAAAATCCCTCTCTGTGAAATATTAATGGTAAGGATGTAGTGCACAGTTATGAAAGTGATAAAGGCCAGGTTCCTGTGATCAAAAAGGTATTGAAAATTACAGTCATCACTTCATAAATGGTGCTGGTGTTTGAATGTCAGTCACCAGGAAGTTATGATTCACATCTCTTTTCAATACTTTTGGCTCTGTTCACTATTTAAGAAACCAATGAAACTGCAGGACTTCCTTTCCACATAACGCACTGCAATTGTCTTTGAAAACACTTGCATGAAGTGCACACAAATGGTCCTTAATCTTACAGTGGTGGCTCAGCTGTAAATACAGAATGCACAACACCTACACAGAGATTCTTAGAAAACAATATGAAAAGGTCTCTGGTCTTGTTTGCAGATATTAGTAGCAATTAGATTTTATACGATACAGGAATAAACCAGAAGAAATTATGCTTGTTTCAAAATGACCACTTCTACTTTCTTACCTCAGAAAGGCTTCTCTAAAAAGAGAATTATTCCTTCTTTTCTAGAGCAAAAGTTATTTGGATTTAAATTTTTATATGTATAAAGAATGTTTTTTTCTTCCAGAACAGTGATGAAGGTGTGTTTTCACTCAGTCCTACCTGCATGTTTTTCTTTCAAACTACATCACTCAGAGTCTGCTCTGATCTCTCCACAAGGCTGCCCTCAATGCATTGTGGGGACTGTAAAGATTGCAGTGATTTCTGCAGGCTCAAGATGCCTATGTCATAAATCCCTACTGAGACGCCCTTATTCAGGCTCTGGTACTTATTTTTATTGGACTCAGAATGGATTAAGAATGGATTATGGGCTCACAATAAATTATGGATTTATAACAGCAAATGGCTCTTTAATGTAACTTCAGTACCATGTATCACATGGTATTAGTGAAATTTAACACTGTTTTCTCAGTTCACTCAGGAGATTAAAAATAATTCTACAAACAGCATTTCCTGTGGTCACTGTATCTCTTGACAGTCTATGAAAACTGTATCAAAAGCTTTTCATTCTCTTCTTTCTTCCTTTTTATTGAAAACCTTGAGTGCTTTTGGGCCCGACATGTGGAGAAACATTGCTGTGTGCACTTCAGGTGTTTTTTCAGCAGTCCCTGTGGCACTGAGAAAAACTTCCTTGCTGCTTTAATGGATGACATTTCACTGTAGTGTTTCCTTGAAAGTAATCTGGAAAATAATTTCTCCATCTTCAGTCTGATACAACTTCTGAGAATCTGTAAATATTCAGAAAGTGATTAGTATTCAAGAGGGAAGAGAACAGAGTTAGATCTCTGTTGTCTACACAAACAGAAAGTCAACTGTTTGAGTTTGCTAAAGCTTATGAAAGCATCTAGTCTCACAGAAGACATGCCTGAAGACACAGGATGAATGATTCTGGTATGTTTCACATAAACATTATGATATTAGCATTTTGATATATCTCTGTTCATTGCATTCTTGGAACAATCTTCATCCAGGGACTGAAGGTCAAATAAGAAGAATCTTAAAAATCTTGCTAAAATAGCAACCTTTTATCATAATAGTTCAGTCTTAGGATATGAGATCACTTGCTTCTTCAGATTTTGATACTTAGGATTATCAATATCATGAACTTTGACACCTTTGGATTCTGACTACAAACAAAGTGTTTCTTCATAACATACTTAAGTAACTATATATATATAGTTCTGTCTTGAAAAAGATGTTTGCTAGCACTACCTTATGGATCATTGATAAAAATATGAACTGTGTAATACTAAAATATACAATTTAGCCTGTATTTGATGGCTTGTATTAACTGCCATATCAGAAATAGTGCAATAAGTTGCCAATTTAGAAATAACCCAGATTAAAAGAATTTCTTTAAGGAACAGCAGCTAGTGCTGCTGAAGATTCGAAAATAGAAAACTGCTGGACAGCAAGAAATCCTGCATTCTTGCTTAGTTTCTTGGGCTTCTTTAATTAAAGACAGAAATTTTTAAGCTCTGTAATAACAATTGAACCACATATTTGCTCTGTAAGTTTGTGAAGCAGCAAAATTACACCCTCAATTTGAGCAGTCATTGATTTCCACACACCACACTAAACTTCAATTTTTTTTTTCATTCCCTGCACGGGCAGCCTGTTGTCTGTTTGACTTTCTTCCTGAGATAATAGAGAGCACAATTCCAATGGCTTCTGTTGCTTTTGGTTTTGAGCTCTAGATCTTCCCAGAACTGTTTGGATTTCTGGTAGCATTTCATTGAGTTTTTTTGATCATAAATATCTCTGTCTTGCTTCCTTTTTTCCTAAAAGAAAAGAACATTGACAGTTTGTTGGACAAACATGTCTTCCTACTCTCAAGCATTACACGTGCCCATTTTTTCTGTTCTATCTCTCTTTGCTACACTATCATCCCAAGGATATGAATAATTTGGGGTAATCTGGTTTTATCAGATCTATTTTCTGGTTTTGCAGTATTTTTTATTTACCCTGGATGAGATGCTCCTGGCATTAAGTATTTCAGTGTAGTGGCCTTCCTGTTGAATTCAACCACACAACACATTTTCATGCATTTGTGCTTTCTTCATCATTCTAATACATTTGCAAGTTGTTTCTTCCTTTCCTCTTCCATTCCCAGTTTATTAACTACTGATATGTTTTGTTGATGCTCTTGGGTTTGAAGCAGAAGCTTACTATTTGCAATCCATTCTTCTAAACATGTATCTTAAATATTGCCTACGGCTGCTTTGCCAGGTCTAATCATGGTTTTGACTACCATAGTTTCCACTGCTTCTGTTTTCTACTTAATGAATAAATGCTCCATTTGTCTCAAGAGTAGTAGCTCATTCATCTTCTGCTGCAGTGCTTACCACCAATCTCACGAAAAACTTCTCTTTGCTAATTGTACTGTTCCAAACTATTTCTTCATATCGTGTACAGTCTTCTGGCATGTGAAAACTCCTGGTCAGTTGGTCATTTGATGGATCTTCTTTCAGCTTTTATTCCAACTATCAGACAACCATTTATCTTTTGGAGGTGGCCAGAGCCCAGGAAGTTCATGTGGTTCAGACTGAGCTCCACTTTCCACATTCATGGTGTAAAACAATTGCCTCTTTCCCTTAATTTTTCTACTTATGACCAGAGAGACAGTGGTCTTTTTTGATCAACAAAATAAAGAAATTCTGTATGTTTCCAGCATCCTGTGAGGTGTAGTCTAAGATTCCAATTATTATAGGCTTCTCTTTTTAGTATATTTCGGTATTTTAAAACTGCTAACTTNTTCTTTTCTGTTACCAGTTAGATTCATGGTGTAAAACAATTGCCTCTTTCCCTTAATTTTTCTACTTATGACCAGAGAGACAGTGGTCTTTTTTGATCAACAAAATAAAGAAATTCTGTATGTTTCCAGCATCCTGTGAGGTGTAGTCTAAGATTCCAATTATTATAGGCTTCTCTTTTTAGTATATTTCGGTATTTTAAAACTGATTTGCTAACTTCAAACACTAATCAAATTTTTCTGTTCATCAAAAAATTTTCCTCATATTTTAATAGAAATATTTTCTGCTTACAGTCATATTCAGTTTCTGACTGTATCTTTACACTTCACCTATTTGCAGAATTAATTACTTTAATACTTATTTGTAATTGTTTAATGTTTACCCTTTCTGCCTGAGTTGAATGAAAATTACAAAAGTCACGATGCTTTTCAGGAAAGAATATTCCTTTTTTATTTTTAAGATAATGCCTCCTGGAAGGTACAAAATGAAACACTTTTTTATTGAATATTCATGCAGAGTCAGTCAGATTTTAATCTCTATGGTCTTCTACTCAAATGCAAGGATTCTGACAGAAATCTTATTCCAGTGTCTAACACTAATTCTCATTGGAGCAATTTCATGATGGACCATAAATACCTGACTTTTCTTTACAATTCCATTAGTCCAAGTACTTTCACATGCTTGCCTCTGTCTTGGGAAGTAAAGAACAACCATTTTTCACCAGTGTTTTTTCCCAGGCATACTACCGGTTGCCCTAAGAAATCTCACCGGAGAAATTACAATGTCTTCCACTTTCCTCAGCATTCACAAGTGAGTTAATATTGTATTTGCCTGTTTACTCTCAGGCTATTCTCTATTCATCTTGGATCACTCCAAATCTGGCAAGTAGCCCCCTCTCATGGTTGTTGCCTTGCTTACTGATGTTTATGCTCAGTTTCTTATCTTTCTTTTTTTTTGACAGATAGCGCAAGTTAATTAATTTGTGTCAGCCATATACCTTCTAGTCATACTAGTCTGCTTAAATACTTCCTTTGTAGTCAAGTAAAAGGAAGGTATTTCATCCTGTGTTTTTCACCTGTAAAGTGACTGTAATCCTGCAAGTGGCAGCATGTCAGTAAATAAAAGCATCTTTAAAAAGCACAGCTGATTCCAGTGGGGTTTATGTCTCACAGTCATAAGCATCAGCTTCTGTGGAGCTTCATGAAGACTTGTGCTGTATACGCTTAGCTAAGATGACATTATCCCTCGCATCATGCTGAGCTAAGAAGTGGGATTTTACTTACAGCACAAACCAGAAAATTCTGAAAATCTGATGTTTTTTCACATAGTTTGGCTAAAAATATCCGCTACAAGAATATCTTCTGATGTACACTGTATGCATAGCTGACTAGGCTTATGTGCTCATGTAGAATCTGGAAGGAAGAGGGCTTTGAATTCATTCTTCACATTCTTGGCGTCTGACCTGATGGCTGTCAAGCCTTTTTATAAGGAAGGAACAATTCTTAAAATGTTTGATATTTAATCAGAAGTTCCCATTGATGAAACAATAGCTGCGGTAGCACACACTTCTTTCTTTCAATCCATGTTATATTAAAGAAGTTCAGAAAAATCCACCTGCCTACAACTAGCATGATGAAACTGAAGATCTGGCCTGGTAAGTTAAGAAGCCTTAACTCCTATAAACAAAAGCAAGGATGTGGAAGATAAAGAGAATTAGTATAGAATCCCCGTGCCTATGCTGAATTTCTCCTGTAAGTGTTCCATTCAATATTTAAAAGCACACCTTCAAAAATGCAGGAGGATTTCATTGCAAAAATCTCAGTGACACTAATGGGCATCATCTGACTTATTTCCCACACATAGATTTGCACATCCATCCTGTTCTGTGCTATACAATTTCTTGTACCACTGTTACTGTTATAACATCTTACTGTCTTCCAGTAGTACTTTAAGGCTTATGAGTCATATTTTTTGCAAGTGGCTTGTACTTTTTTACTAATGCTTTTTTGCAGTTTTGTGTCTCTATAATTTAAGATTTTTAATGGAATTTTACTTTTTTGACAGTAGATAATTCTGTTGTGATTGTTACTTTTTTCTTTTTCTCTGTTAAAACCAAATTAACTTTAAGAATACCAAGCTCTTTCCTCACAGTTGTTCACATAAATTGAGAATTTAACTGAAGGGATGAACATAAGAAGAGTGACATTTTTTAAGTTCTGTATCTGATACTTCTCATAAATAACTACTTTCTGCTTTTGCTATCCTTGAGTGCAATAAATCCAAGGATACCTGTCTGATGACAATGTTCAATTGCCAATATTCAATTGCCAATGTTCAGTTGCCATGTAGGGTTTTGTTCCCCACTCTCCCTTCTCAGGATTGCTGTCGTGGGTGGAGTGAGCAGCTTCTCTTGTAGGAGAGAAGTAATGAAATATTTATTAATTTAAGACAGTGATTTAAAGAAATTTGATAGTAAATTGACAGTGTCTTGCAAGATCCGGTATCAAGGTATATTTGATCATTTACTACATCAGACATGGGGGCAGACAAGCTGACAGAGAGAATCTCCTGCTGAGTCACAAGGTTCAGAAAGGACCCCTTGCTTTCTAAACTCCTCCTTATAGAGGAGTTTAGGTGTGGCTGGATCCAGTCCTAGTATCAGACTTTGTCAACAGTTTATGTCTAAAGGAATATCTATATATATCTATATAAATCTATATATATACATGTAATCAATCCTGTCACTTATCTAAGATTTCAAAGTTTTAGCATGAGCAGCTCATCTGAACTTCCACTGATTGTTACAGTTCAAGCAGGAGCTGGAGTCAGAAAAAGGGGAAAAAAGGGGGAAAGCACACTGCTGCAGTATTGTAAGTTCATACGAGAGCTACAGTAGCTTTCCTCAATTTGATATCTCTATACTCAGTTGGAGGGTTTATTACATATAAATTAGTTCTTGTATGAAAAAATTAAATGAAACCAAGTCAAATATGTGACTGTATTTCATTGGCCAAACATATCTTTTTCTCCAAAATTCATAAAAACTCAGGTGCCTTGTGACTGTTATTAATGGGCAATGTATTTAAAGGAAAATTTTATCTTGAAGTCAATGGGATTTTTAGAATCAACTTTTTTCATATTTAGCCAGCTCAAATTCTTAAAGGAAAATAAAACTACCTATTAAAATATTTAATGGAAGCGAGTTTTCTAAAAAGAAAATGTGTAGGGTTGGGATTTTTGTTAGGTTTGGATTTTTTTTGCTTATGAGTGACAACTTGGAGGTTTTCAAAGGACACACAGGTCTTCTTCTGCTGCCATGCAGTTATGCTTAAACCCAAACATGCAGGTAGCAGTAGATGAGTTTTCATCAACTGTCTTGGGTTAACAGAGGAAATGTCATGTCATCTGAGAAACAGAGGACTTTGTAGCAGCTGTGAGAATGCTAGCTATTGTCCAGCAAGTGGTAACATATAGCAATACCTGCACTGTTAAAACAGTGAATTTACATGCATAAGGCAGATGGAGTTCTCGTAATGGAATTTTATGAGCAACCAGACATTTTTAAAAAGTTTAGCCATCATTTGTCTGATGTGCATGAACAATTCCTATGGCACAAAGACTGTCACTGTAGCATTGAGGCTGATGTCCTGAACTATTATAAAGATTATAAAGATGTCCTGAACTATTATAAAGATTTTAATCCTTTCTTACCTGAGGTGTTCAATGAAATTTTTTCTTTGCCATGAAGACATTGGGCAATTTATAGAACCATGTCATCCTTTAAAGTAAAGATTAAAGGATTCTCAGCACAAGATCACATTCACACATTTACTTGGTCTATGAAGAGTGAGACTATTTACCTTATTGCAGCAGAAGAAAGGGAAGAAATAAGTAGCTGGTATTGTTGATACATTCAGAAAGCAGAAATGGTAAGTGTACCTCAGATGATATTTTTTTTGAATTTGAAGACCTGCTTTTTCCTGTTTCCTAGTGTAATTGATAACGCCTTCCCATCTCNGTTCAGGTTCTGATTTTAATCCTTTGTTACCTTGTCCTGGTTTGAGGTAGAATGGGGTAAATTTTCTGGTTTGTGTTTGTACTAATACTTTTGCTTGTTATTATTGTGTGTAAAATTGTTTCCTAGTCTAATTGATAACGCCTTCCCATCTCCCTATTCAGAACAACATAGAAACCAGTAAAAGCTTGAGCTCTCAACAGACCTGAAAACATGTGATGGAAAAGTATGCCTCTGGTAATTCAGCCTGGCATTTCAAGATTTTAATAATTTCTGTAATTGCAAAAGGAAACTGTTTTTCAACAAAGTGACTTGGTCACTTCTATGTCTCCACTCAACAATTTGGTTAGTGAAGTTTATGAATAGGGTAAATTATATTCAAGAAAAGTGCCAGTATATATGCATCAAAAAGACCAAAATATATTTTCTCTCAAGTAATGTTAATTTTGCTTTAAAAGGAGAGATTTGTCTGTGTGGTGGGATGGAAAATAATCCAGAACTTTTAAACCCAAGGAACCTTTGAAAGCTATTTTAAAAACTGTTTTTCCTGAAGGGTTTTACTGAGCTTAATGAACCTAGTGGTCTTGGCAGGCAGTCCTGCTGGCTCCTGCAGCCTGTGGGAAGCATGGTTACTCTGGAGCTCATCCACATTGCATCTGAAAGCAGCAGCTCTACCAGATGTGCTAATGGAGCAGCTCTGCCAGCCCTGTTGATAAGCACTTACATTTTTACATTCTTTTGCCTGCTAAATTACCCCTGTACAGTGAAAGCTACACACTCACACACAAACATACACACACATGCTAACAGGCAAGTCATCTAAAAGCCTAGCAAGCATTATAGTGCTAAGATGAAAGCTTCTCAAGACATTTGCATATCCCTTGGAAATCCCAGTTGAAAGTAGACATTTCATTAAATCTGTGTAGAAAATATCTCCTTCAGAGAAAGAGCTACTATAAAACCATTCCTGATCTTGTTGCTTGCGTTTATAGACTGATATATAGCAATCTGAGTGACTAAAAAGTAGACTTACCACTGCAGCAAGAATGGGAAATGGAGAAATGTGGAATTTTTGTTTTTGTTTTTTTTTTTTTCTTTGAAATGCAAGTAATTTATTTTACTTGTAAATCCCATTAGAAGACACTAATAAATAGTCTTACTCTTTAATCACTTAACATTTGGAAGTCTTATCAAATAAAGCAAATCACTAGGAAGTAAGATTCAATTGAGATATACCTATACTATGAATTATTTTTACTAACTGTAAAATTCGTATCAATATTAGCATTATCTAAAACATTTTGAGGAAGGCAAGAAGGTGCTGTCATTTACTCCAGAGCTGAATATAGGAAGCATAGTATAATTCATTTATACAAAACATCATGTTATTTGTCTATACCCATTTGATATCCATTTGTAAGCTCTGCAGGTTTGCTTATCCTCTTGAGTTCCCTTACTGCTAACTCGTCCCTTAATTACACTCCTCTAGAGTTTTGAGCAAGAACTGATTATAAGCTTGACCTGTCTCTAGTGAAATCAATAGAAATATTTTCACTGATATCAGCGAAGAACAATCAAGCCTAATGATACACGTTAAAAAATCTAATCAGTAAATTTATAGAATTCTGTACACTGTGAAGAGTCACATACATGCAGCGGAGGTCTAGCAATATTCCACTAGTAACTTACACTCTATCCTAACCTTCTGGATGACTTCTTTCTCTCTGAGCTTTCCCACTGTGTTTTAAAGCAGGTTTAGTCTTGGTATCATAGGATGCAAAGTTGAAAAAATACAGCTTTTTGCAGACACCAAAACTGATATGTAAACTTCAGTCACCTGTTGATTTATATAATCATCTGTGACATTTTAACATTTTATTGCATGTTTCTGCATTAGTGCTTGGGAAACAAAAAAGGAAGCCTAATTTATTTATTATAGCTAAGCTTTCCAAACATACTACGGTGTATGGTGTGTTTCAATATGGTATTTTAACAGGTTCACCTCTGTAGAAACACCAGTATGTAACTGCAGATTACAGACTTAAACTACTGGAGAGTAGTGCAGCCTAAGCCTTGTCTGAGGGCACAGTGAGCTTTTAAGCACTTTCTTAAACCTTTTCAGCAACTCCATTTTTGAGTTCTGGCCTATGCATGTTTTAGTTCAACTTGGTTTCACTGGAGTGTGAACCAAAGAGATTGCAGAGCTTGGAGACCTTTAGAAATTGGGGAAGAGGTGAACTGAAAAATTGGATTTCTTCAAGCTTCATGGCGCAAGTGCTCAACCTAAACTTAAGTAGCCATCTTTATCCCCTCACCCAGGCTTCCTTCTTTCTATCTATTGCGGAAGATAGTCAAACCACTTTGGACAGACACTGATTTTATTCTGTTTCAAACCCTAACAATTTGCAGGCTCTATATCTTTTGAGGAATGTGAATTAGGTATTTTGATCTCACAGGCAGAGAGCTTTGAAGATTACATGACTAGAGCAGCAGCCACAAGACAGTTCAGCAGAGTGGAAAAGTCTGGCCTTTTATTTTAAACATAGTGTAATGTAGCTCATGAAGCATCAAGGCTTGGGGTGTGGAGGAGAGAGGTGGGGGGATATTAACAATTATGACTGACTGAAGGCAATTCAGGACCTATTGATTTTACTGCCACCATTATTAAATAACTTTTGGATTTAGGTGTATGCATGGAATGGAGCTACTGATGACAAAAGCATTTACTAGAATATTCTGACATAGGTAAGTTTTCCACAGTTATATGAGTTGCATAAAATCCACACTGTTCCAAAAATCTATTGGATTGTGAAAGAGATTTCAGTTGCCTGATCTGAACAAGTTTGAGGAACCAGACTTGTGTAAAGACTTTTAGTTTCTCACTGCATAGTGTGTTCTACTTCTATTTTCTCATTCATTAAAAATTTGTCAAAACACACTAAATTTGACCAAGTTGTTAATTTACTTTTACTGGCCTTTTCTAGGTATTTTTTTTTACCTGAAGAGGAAGTGGTATCTCCAGGTATAACAGGGAAGTATACCAAAAATTCCATAAAACAGGAAAATACTGTGTTCTACTTCATAAGTAGACAAATCTATAACTTATTCTTAGACAAATCTATAACTTATTCCTAGAAATGCTGTCTCCATAGGAGTCTGAGAGACTCCAAGGATCTGTGCTTTTAGTTTTGGAGGTTTTATGACATTGCATTAATTTAAGTTCCTAAATTGCTGTAAGCTTCTATGTTCAGAGCAGATGAGATATTTTCTTCCTCTATTCATTTATACTGATAGGTTCATGAAAGAGGCAAATATTCTCTGTGCTAGTTATCAAGACATAAATAAGTTTTACAAGTTATATAAGTAAGATGCTGAGAGTGCTGAGCATCTTTGAAGTAAGGCACTGGAGTAATTTCACTGACAAATCAAAATACAAATTCCAGCAGACAGGTCTAAGAGGAAGAATCACCAAATGATTATTTCAGTTAAAAATGTGAGATCAAATGCTCAATTGGTACCTTTGCATGAAAGGTAAATAAATACTTTACAAGATTCTTGGCATCTGAGATGGAATAAAGTTCTGTTGAGGAAGCTTTCAGGAGTTGATAAAGGAAACTGTTATGATTTAACCCTGGCTGGAAAATAAGACTATGCAATCATTTTTCAATTTCCCCAGTTCAGAATCAGAAGAGTAAAAGCAAGTAAAAAAAGTTTAAGATGAGATAAAAGTTTATCAGATAAAGCAAAAGCATGCACTCAGGTAAAGCACAACAAGGAATTAATTAGTTCATAGAATCATAGAATAGTTTGGGATGGAAGGGACCTTAAAGATCATCGAGTTCCACCCCCCCTGCCATAGCAGGGACACCTCCCACTAGATTAGGCTGCTCAGTGCCATGTCCAGCCTGGTCTTGAACATCTACAGAGAGGGAGCGTCCACAACCTCTCTGGGCAACCTGTTCCAGTATTTCACCACGCTCACTGTAAAGAATTTCCTTCTTATGTCAAGTCTAAATCTATCCCCTTCCAATTTACATCCATCCTCCCATCAGATATTTTATTAAAAAGTCCTTCCCCTGCCTTTCTGTAGGACCCCTTCAGGTACTGATAAGTTACTATAAGGTCCCCCATGAGCCTTCTCTTCTCCATGCTGAACAACCCCAACTCCTTCAGCATGTCTTCGTAGTTCACCCTTTCCTATTGGCAAGCAGCTGTTCAGCCATTTCCAGCTTAGCTTCAATTACTTCAGAAGACAAACACCACCACTGCAAACTTCAACCTCCTCTCCCTGTCTACTCCAGCTTTACATACTGAGCGTAATGTCACATGATGTGGAATATTCCTTTGTTTTTTTTATGATCAGCTGTTCCAACTGTATCTCCTCCCAACTTTTTGTGTATTCTTAGCCTTCACTGGTAGGGCAGGGTGAGAACCAGAGAAGACCTTGACTTCCTAGCAACAGCCAAAATCAGAGTTTTACCAACACTGTTCCCCTACCAAATCCAAACCACAGCACTATACCAGTTGCTAGTAAGAAGTTCAACTCTATCCTGACTGAACCAAGGATGGCAACTTTACATTTTTTGTAATTTGGATCCAGGATATGCA
Source organism: Turnix velox (assembly GCA_013400935.1). Lineage (NCBI taxonomy): Eukaryota > Metazoa > Chordata > Aves > Charadriiformes > Turnicidae > Turnix > Turnix velox. Next base: position 127,146 of record VZTY01022953.1, read on the forward strand.
ACAAGGTTTGACCAGCCTTTCTTTTGGACTAGCAGATGAAAACTAAAAGAAAAAAATAATTCAAAGCTCTGGCAAGTTTCATCTTACTATCCCATGCCTTGTCACATCAGCTTGCGACAAGGCATTATATGATATGAATTGATAGATGGATAACTCAGCAGATAATGATGTAAAAGGATGCTGCACAGTGAAAAATTGGAAAGAAGGAAAAAAAAAAGACACCATAAGAATTGTTCTGACTGGAGGCTTGTGGACCACCTTGCCCCTCTTCCTTCTAAATTACTTACTAGATCTCTAATTTTTCAAATCACTGCAGAGCTACAACATACCGATAATGTAATGATAATCACAAAAACTCAGCAAGGCATCATCCTTAAAATAAGGGCATAGGATGTGGAAGAGAGGCACATATAAAGGTCTGTATCAGTTTCATAAAGCAGCTCTGTACAAATACAATCACATACTTGAATGTTCCTAACGTTACTGTTATGGATCAAAAGAAATGTGTAATTGTAGTAAAGAAGCTCTGAGACAACTGCACTATTCCCAGGAAAGTGGCAGCCTGTCATAACCAGTTAGCTACAGGTGTTTGATAAGGCTGAGGTCTCAAAGCATGAAAATTTGCAAAATGATGCAGAGATAAGATCTCAATCAATGTCAGAGAGAAAAATACCATTTAGGTAGGAGTAGAATATGTATCACAGATAAAACACATATGAGATGACATTTAGAAAATAATTTTTCCTCTTTCTGTCTTAGATCAATTCAGTATTTTAGAAAATGTGATGTTAAAATCAGTAAGGTAAAGTAGATTGTTACTCTCTTTATTACAGTTTGAATGAAGCCTTAGCCAAAAGTCTTAGCCTTAGGCAAAGGCAAGTGCAATTGGAAGTCTTTCTATTGATTTTAAAGGTTTGATTGTCTTTGTAACAGAATCCTTCACTGGAACAAACTGAATAGGACATATGTTAATTAGATCAAAAGTTATTTTTTATGGTTTTCCTGGTTTTCTTTGTTTGTATATTTTAAACTCAACTTCATATTGTTTCTGTGACTTAAATACACAGGTTTTTTTAATTTACCCAGTTTAATTTATATGTAAAATAGAGCAGCTTTTGTCCTGCCTTTTGGCAATCAGTGTCTTTTCCACTCAAACACCCTTGTATTTATTCTGTAAGAAACTATTCACTCATGTGAAAAAATTCTAGCTCTTCCCATTTTCATTTAATTTACTTTGGTATCTAGGAGTGACTCAGAGATTCAGTTTTTCCAAATGCATCATTTTTAACTTTACCGCTTGAGTTGTAAGTAACACAGGAAGTGAAGAGCAATGACAGAATAACAAGGCACAAAAATAATATTGTTTTGTTAACAAAAGTAAGACCTGATAAAGTAAAACTTTGTAATGTAATGTCCCTCAGTGAATCAAGATAAAGATGTAATACAGATGTACACTGTTAGTGGTATTATTTGTTATGAGATTCCAAAACATAGAAGATCATTCTAATCTCAAAGATAAAAACTGCTGATTTGTCTTTTTTCCCGTTTTCCAGTATTCTTATTCATTTAGAAAGCTAAAATGAATATAAGATTGCACAGCAATCCTGTGCAGTTAACACCTGTATACCACTTGCTCTTATGTCTTTTGAGACATTTTAGCACTGGGAAGTTAAAATTTATTTTGATATCTTCTTCAGAGATATATCCACATCCAAACACTCTGTTATGTTATATGCTATAACATTACCCTTATAGCATGTCACTATCACTGACCAACCGTTCATGGGTTCTGATTTGTATTCTACCTGCTTCTTAGCCTATCTATTTAAAATTATCAGCATTCATAGTGCATTATGCCATCAGAAATTCTCCATTTCTCTTTTCCCATGTGCAATTATTCTTTTTGGTTAATGAAAAGTATCAGTGACTAATAGGAGATGCAAATAGACTTTAGCTAATAAGCAGAAAGAATACCAATCAGAGGGTGACTTACAACACCTTGCAGATTTTTAGGATGAGAAATCTTGTCCTTTAAATATTTGCCTCTTTTTTCACCCCACTTTACCACCTTCCCTTCTTGGCTGTACAAGTGCTTGAACAATGAACTTAAGACAGCTAAATTCAAGTGAAATGAATGCCTCCCTAATCATCAGTGAAGAAAAACCCTTGAGGACCACTGAAAGGTAGACTGAATTGTGTTCTGATTGGATTTTAATGGACCTTTGAAAAATCTAAATTGTAAGATTGTGGCTACTAATCTCATGAGTTTTATCTCTGCACACTTTATTATTTCCTTTTCCAAAGAGCAACTGACAGATATTAGTTTGAAAACTTTGAATAAAGATGTGGAAATTTGTTTTTTTCATAATTTTTGACTGATTTTCTTAATGTTTAAATTCAGGCTTGTATTTTTCCAAATGAAAAACATGTATTAGGATAGAAATTATATCAATTCTAGAACAACATGACTCCTGCTATGTTTTCTGAGGAGTATGGAAAGAGAGAAGGTTGAATATTAAAAGCTATATTGCCACCAAAGAGATGAAAACCAGGGGTATAAAAGGGTATTGAGAAAAAAGAAGTAATGGGAAAAAGGCAGAAAAAGGGAGATTTTATTCTGTCTTTGCATATGGAGCATGAAGTCCTTACAACAGAGCAATAGGAATTGAGTATCACTGCTATGATGTTAGTGGTTCAAGCAAAACAATAATAATAATAAAAACAATAATGATAGTAATAATAATAATAGTAATGATAATAACAATGATAACAATAACTATTATAGTAATAATAATAATAATATAATCATGTTGATCATGGTGCCATGGTTTGACCTCAAGAGGAACAAAACAACAGTGTCCCTCACTCAAGCCGCCCTGTTGTGGGGGAAGAATTGTGAGAAAGGAAAAATAGCACCTGAGAGTTGAGACAAAAGCAATTTAAAGGAACAGCAAAGACAACAAAAAAACAGTGACAATAACACAAGTAGGGAAATATATTAATATGATTCTTGTATCACTACTCCAAATACCATTATGGTACTGCTGCTTGACCAGACCTGGAGCACTCAACCTGACTCATCCCTCCAGAGAGCTGCACTGTGCCCTTCTACCTCCATTCCCCATCGAGTTACTTCTTTGATTATGTGATCAAGGCAGAGAAGTGAAATAGCTCCTGTCATTTGCAAACTTGTGCTTTCCAGAGACAAACAGAAAAGCTTCATATTTGCTGTTTTCCGCACAAGTTCTCTGATGCCTGGGGAAATCTATAGTCAAGGAAGGAACTGTAGCAGGTGAAATTTTGTACCTCGCTACATTTCTCTCCAATAGACAAAATAGGAAGGGCTGCAGAAACTGTTTCTTGGTGCCCTGAAGAAAGCACTAACAGCATTATCTTTTTCTATCTATTTTTATCAGGGTTTTTTTATTACCAAACCACACACAAAATTTCCATGGTGTTTCAGTTTGCCGGGGAACTTTCTGTCAGTAGAATGAGACAGGTGGTGTGAATGGGAGATCAAATTTGAGGCTACAGTCTTTCATTTCTGACATTTTGCAAGGAAAATACATCCCTGTGGCTAAGTTTTTACGGCTTCATGTATGACATTTTGTCATTAAGTTTGACTTGAGAATGGGTGCTATTTCCACCAAGAAAAAAGGGAGATAAATATGTCAGAGAGGCATATATGGGAGCACCTCTCTGTTCTAAAGGATGTTTAAATGCTGTTCTTGTAATTGCTGAAGTCTGAAACCCACAGATTGAAAACACACTATAGAGATTACTATCACTTTTTAAAATAAGCATTGTCGGAAGATTTTCTTTTTTCTACCTCTGTTGCAGATAAAACAGTCTATGAATGAAGATCAGCAGAAGACTAAAGATAGTCAAAAATAAACCCCAAAAAGTCATCTGTTCTTCAAATGAGATGTATTTTCTGATTATAAGAAGCATGAACTTGATTTAAAAGACTTGATAAATGACTTTTATTGATCTAGGACTAAATAAGAGAGGTAAAAAAGAGAAGTGTGACCACTCAAAGGATTGCTAAGGAAGAACTAGACCAGGTCTTGCATCATATAGGACACAGAAATAGAAAATACTGTGATGTGCGTTCTGTGTTGATCCCAAAGCCTGTCTGACTAAAATCTGACAGCCTCACTCTAAGAATAACAACAGAAATCTAGGGAAGTTCTTTTAAAATGGTCACCCATAATGTAAAATAACATTATTCTTTCCCCTTACCAATAGCTAATAAAATGTATAAAATTTTAATAGTTTTAAGTACGCATATGAATGTGATCTTGGTGTACTGAACATATTCTAGTTTTACCTCAAAGGAAGACACATGTTCAATAGAAGTGTACAAAAAAAAAAAAAGTTTTGGCATTTCCCCAGTATCTGGTTCTCAGGAACTTCTGCTTGTCGCCTTGTACTTATGAAAGACCAAGTGGCAGTGACATCTTTCAGAATTGAGACAGTTGGAATGGTTTCTTTACACAGTAGCCCTCTGGTCAATACACTCACTGAGACTGTTTGAGATGCACATTCAATTCCCTAACTCTCCTAAAGAGATTTGAATTCCTGTAAAAAAAACACTTACCTGACTGCTTTAGTCATTAGGTGAGATAGTAGGTACGCTGGGATGGGTAGATGGATGCTTTCAGCATGTTTTATGCTTTCTTGGAGTAATGATGCACATCATTTTGCATGTATAGCTAATGTGTTTTCATTGGGAGCAAAATTATGGGATTCAGTCCCTTGAGGTTTATGCTTGATGCTGAGGATTTTTATATATTCTTCCCTTCATCTGATGTGCTCCACACTTTTGAGTTATTTTGGGAAAAAGGATGAGTAATTATAATTAGGAAAAAAATGAGTAAACTAAAATAATTTCATCTGCCTTATACATCTATCCCCTTTTCCTCTGATTATCAAAAAAACAAAATCATATTTATATATGTGCACAAGTCATCCAACGTGTGCAGTAGCACCTTGATATTTATTTAATACTTTGATGCTATTGGGTGCATTATGGAATCACCTAATGAGAGGTTACAGTTTGCATTATATATGTATTGCATGTTACCATTTGTATTTATTAAGTCTAAAGGTCTTAAAAGTATAGATGATTTAACAGAACTGTGGGTTTGTGTATAAATATCAAGCCTGTTCAACCTCTGAAAATTGGTGTGTTAAGTTTGATACATCACTTTCCATTTTATTTTTAATTATTTTAATATTATTCAGGGACATTTGGTAACCAAGATAAGTCCTTGGAGTAGGGGCACTGGGGGAGGTATCAGTCAGAAACAGTACCAATGCACAGATGGCAGTGTCATTTGGCCTTCAGCTTTAAACCTAGCAGGCCACTGGAGACAAGATGACACACATCCTGTCATACCGCATGGCTTAATTGCAAGAAGCATTACCACAAAGAAGCATGAATTTTTAGCATGAGCCAGTGGTTATACTGAGAACAGCATTTCTGCGGGCATGGAGAGTACTACTGAAATGACGAGTCAGCTGTGACTATTTACCAAGTTGGAGAGAAAGGGTTGCCTTTTATTTGGAGAGGTCTTTTATAACGGGTGTTCATGCTAATAAAATGCATGGTGAGTTTGTATAAATAGATTCCATCACTGAGACTTAGGTGTCAGCCACTGTAAATCCAGATTTATGTTTCGTTTAACCATCTGTTAACATAAGCAATTCATTTCAACAAACTCAGAAAACTTCTGGCAGCAGCACATATATACCTTAAATTTTAATTTTCCTTTCAATATACAACTGAGAATAAGAGTGTTCTGAGCAAAATAAATGCAGAATTCTTTTGAGCTTTAGAAGAAATACTTTTTGTTTCTAAAGTGTATGTAATACACTTTAGAATACAATATGTATTATTTTTGTCAGTCTCCAAACAGCTAACAGGTGCACTGATTTCTATTAAATGTTATTGGAAGTATATGTGAAAAAATCCATTGTTCTCTAGGCATGGGTCTTCTGTCCTCAGTGCCTGATTTTGAATGTGACATTTGAAAATAAGAGCTAGTAGTCACTGAAAAATGCGAAATTGATTTCTTTTGTAGAAAATTCAGTGAAGGTACAAACTACATTCTCCAAACATAATTCTTAACAGATATCACAAGCTAAAACTTTTAACTTGGCATTTGTTATCGGAAGTTTGTTGCCTTTTTTAAAATTAAAATGAAGGCTGTTCCATTATCTGTTATGATGAGAAATGAGGAATGTTGTTTTCTTACAAACAGGTTAAGTAGTTAATCACTTCATCTATCCATACTCTAATTTTTCCAATAAAATGTTATAAATTAACTGTTCCCAGCGTTGCTTTCTGCATTCAATACTGCAGAGGTGTCCTTTGGTGCTGCAGATGCTGCTACTCTCTGAAGAATACTTAGATATCTCTGAATATCTAAAGCTGCAATTCTTATATATATTTCCAGTCAAGCTCTGGAATATTTGCATAGCCAAAACTGAAATGTGACCTTCCTAAAATAAAAAAATTACAAAAGCCCTTAATTTCTAGACAACTGATTTTGGTACTTCAGTATTAGTCACCATTCAGGAGCATTACCAGTTTTGTCAGTGAAAGTCTCTGAAGCTTTAGATGGTGTTATAAGGAGAGGATAATGATTTAATAAGGCAAATTTATATCAGCAAGAAACCCAGTATTTACAAATTTCCTTTTACTTTAGCTAAGGAAAAGCTTGAACTAATATGTTAATATGTTTGAGCCCTTCTAAAACCTATCAAGATACTGCTTTCCCTTTGCTACAAACTACAAGATAGTTTTCAGAAAAACTTTGCTAAAAATTCAGTTACAAGAGATAATAATCAAAGCTGAAATATAAATCTCTGATTTGATAGCCTGAAACCCAACTTTAAATACTTATGTATACAAGTTGGCTCCATTTTGCCATTCTTTAAATTCTTTAAATGCAAGTATGAAGTCATACTGATGTTCACAACTAGGATTTCTGATTTATCCAGCAGAGGAGCAACATCAGTCTAACAATATTTTTTGACCTTTGGATATTAAAAACTTAAGAGTCATATACATCTGGAGCATTGTATCTGGAGTGAAATGTAAGAATGCTTTGGAAAAAAACTGCACTACAAACCTTGCTATCTCTATTCTTCTTTCATCTACAGCATATTGCTGTATCTGCCTTAATGGAAAAGGCACATTAACCCTGTCAGCACTCTAACAGGATTCTTAGAGACACAGAGAGAAATAGCACATATTAATGAAACTAAGCTAAAGGTAGGCAGAACACATTTGCCTGCTTGTAATATCTGTCCTTGTATTACAGAGAATCCTTAAAAAATGAGAAGGTAAAATGCTGTCCACACTGAAGTCTCTAAAACAATGCCTAGTGGCTCCTGACTGGTGGTGATCAGGTGGTGATCTGCTGGTGCAAAAGGCAGCTTCATATTAAGAGAATAACTGATGCCAGTCCATTTTAGGCAAGAATCATATATATTGCACTGATGAAACCATATGGAGTTTTAAAAGTTCTTATGCACAGCTGAATCAGATCATATTGCCCTCTGATTTCAATGAAGTATTAAAAATTTAAGAACACTTTATGTGAAATGTATTTTCTTTTACTAGGCCAGGTCACATAATATTTTTCTCTAAGGAAGAAAGAAATGGCAATGTCTTGTTAAGCAAGTTTTTATGTCTGTACAAAAAACATTATCTGCTCAGCCAAAGAAAGCTGAGTGATATGCCAAAATGACAAAAACTTATTTTGTCCTGCCTTAGTAACCCTTACTGATTGTGTCTAGATTTTCCATCTTTTTACCAACAATAAACAAATAGAATTCCATCTATAAATTCTGATACCTTCCCTGATACAGTATCTTCAGTGGTCAAGTGAATTGAATACTGAAATGACAAAGGAGAGAAAAAACGCTAAAAAGCCCTAACCAATCAAAAAAGGACCTTGTTTGTTGCCAGAGAATTGTAGATTAATATTATGGATGTTTGAGTATATGAAGTAAAATTAATCCAGGGAAGATTGTTGAATGTGTTCAGCTTCATTAAAGAGAATTTCTTAAAATAAATTTAAGAAAAAGAAGTTCACTATGCTCAGTAGTACTATTTCAGGCACATTCTCCTCTGCAAATACGATTCCTATAGATGGAATGATTCTCACAAACAGCAGTAACCATTATCACAGTAAGCAGTGAACAAAGAAGTATGAAAATAAGTAAATTACTCTTCAATTTCATTACTTTACTCCCTAAAAGAATATCGTTCTCTTGAAGTCTTCCAACATTGCAAATTCTGACCAGTGCATGACAAAGGCATTCAGAAACATTTTTAAAATTATGCAGGTCCAGAAGGCCCTGTCCTTTGCATCAGAGATATGAAGGGAGAAGGTGGGAAATTTAGAGACCCTCTGAGTGTGGCACATCAGCTCTCTGCCCCCAAAGCAGCTCATTTAGATTCAGGGAGAAGTAGGGTAGCTAGTGAAGGGTTTGGAGGCTTACGAGCATTGCTGGCAGGACAGTGCCCTCACTCACAGCCCCAGGGTTCTCCAGCAAAAAGAGCAGAGCAACTTAGATCTCCAGCCAGGTCCAGGTCCAAGCCAGGAAGCAGAAGTCAAGTAGGGAGCAGAGGCAGACAACACCAGAGGTAGAGAGGTCCTATAAGAGCTTCTGAGAGCATTTTCTGACACTGCAGCTATTTTCACAGCAGCCTGATTCAGGGTCACAGCTGTACTGTAATTGAACTGACCTTACAAACCAGCTGACAGGCCCCAGGAAGGTGGTGAAGTTGCAAATCCTGCTGGTGTACTTAGCACCTGGAGACCTGGACAGTCTGGTGCACCTGGACCTGTGTGAAGCATGGAACCAGGTCATGAGAAACAAAGGAGCTCTGTAGCAATAGCAGAAATGCTGGCAATGTGAGAAATTGGACATAAGTCTGCAGTGTGCCCTTGCTGCAAACAAGGATAGTGGCATGCTGGGCTACATTAGATGAGGAGTTACGATCAGGCCAAGGAAGGTGACCCTTTCCATCTACTTAGCACTACTGAGAATGCCTGGAATACTGTGTTCAGTTATGGGCTTCAGCACAAGAGAGACATGCACATACTGGACAGATTCCAATAAAGGGCTACAAAGATGATGGAACAACAGGAGTAGCTTTCCTGTGAAAAAAGGCTGAGACACGTAGGACTGGTTAGCCCTGATAAGAGGAGGCTCAAGGTGGATCTCAGTATTAAATAATGATTACACAAATTATATACATTCAAACAATATTATATATAGTATATAACAATAAGTATATAAATACCTGAAGAGAGGATATGAAGAAAAAGGAGAGAGGGTCTATTTAGTAATGCCTGATGAGAGGATGAAAGGCAATGAACAAATTGAAACACAGCTTTCCCTCTTTTACTGTGAGAGTGAAGGAACAATGACACAGGTTGCCCAGAGAGGTCATGGAGATACTCAAAAGCCATCTGCATGTGTTCTAGGTGGCCTTAACTGAACAGGGAACATGGACCAGATGACCACCAGAGGTCATTTCCAACTTCAACCACTCTGATTCTGATTTCGTGACTCTCCCTCCTNAATGCCTGGAATACTGTGTTCAGTTATGGGCTTCAGCACAAGAGAGACATGCACATACTGGACAGATTCCAATAAAGGGCTACAAAGATGATGGAACAACAGGAGTAGCTTTCCTGTGAAAAAAGGCTGAGACACGTAGGACTGGTTAGCCCTGATAAGAGGAGGCTCAAGGTGGATCTCAGTATTAAATAATGATTACACAAATTATATACATTCAAACAATATTATATATAGTATATAACAATAAGTATATAAATACCTGAAGAGAGGATATGAAGAAAAAGGAGAGAGGGTCTATTCAGTAATGCCTGATGACAGGATGAAAGGCAATGAACAAATTGAAACACAGCTTTCCCTCTTTTACTGTGAGAGTGAAGAAACAATGACACAGGTTGCCCAGAGAGGTCATGGAGATACTCAAAAGCCATCTGCATGTGATCCTGGATTCTAGGTGGCCTTAACTGAACAGGGAACATGGACCAGATGACCACCAGAGGTCATTCCCAACTTCAACCACTCTGATTCTGATTTCGTGACTCTCCCTCCTCCAGGATGATGAGACTATAGCATTGCCAAGTCTGCTGGACACCCTGTCTACTCAGCCCATCAGCTTACTCCAGGTTGATTGGGGTACCATGTTTGTGCCCTATCTGCAAACTGCTATTGTTCCCTCTTCCAAGCACAGGACAGTTCAAATCTTAATAACATAGCAAGGAATGAGAGGAGTGGGAAGTGCTCCTATATTCTTGCTAAGTTAGACTTCCTCCTGAAAAATGTCAGTTCCAATGTTTTCCTGTTGGATCAGACAGTGAATGCAGGATCCTATTTATTAGACTTTGTTTACTAAACAGTAGTTAATCACTTTAATACATAAAACAAGGAAAAAGACACAAGGGAAGAAGGGTTCCTCTTTTTCACCTCAAGCTGTGATTTTAAGTAATGTGGTAGATCTCACTACATTTTATAGGGAGCCAGAGATTGCCAGTAAGATTAGGGCATGCTTGAGATTCATCTTATTAGCCTATGTTTAATTTATTTAGATTCTTAAGTCTTCTTATTTTTAAATTTGAGTACATCATCACACTTTTATAATTTTAAAAGCTTACCTTTTATGTTTTAAAATCATTCAACAGCATCCATCCCCAGTATCTTTCTTCACAGTTAACAGGATAATTTTGTGGCTGAGTATCTAACTGAGTGAAAATTTGGAATCTAACTGAGATCATTAAGAGGGTGACATATTGTAGTGATACCATATTTAGCATTAATTTGGATAGCTGGATGTCTGACAGAAGTAGATTATTTAGACGTCATCTGTTGCTGATGATCATTTGCATTACTATTATGCTCTTCGTTGTAATGAAAGTCATGAAGAGTGTACTAGGGAGAAGGTTCAGCATCCTAAACATGAGGTTTTGAGTACAGCATTTCCTGAAGTAGGTCTAGACCACATTTCTCAATAACTTAATTCATGATTTGCTGACATAGCTTTATATGTATGTCCTCATCTAATGCCATTTAAACTGGAGTATCTCAAGAAGCCAGATGAGATGCATTACATTTAAATTCAGAGAATAAGGATTTAGACAAATTTCTTCTCTTTTCTCACTTCAAGGCAGTGACTTTCTCTTTCATTGCTTCGTTCATTCATGTATGAAAACAAAAGTATGAGTACATGTATTTCAAAGCCATTCTATAGAATCATAGAATCATAGAATAGTTTGGGTTGGAAGGGACCTTAAAGATCATCTAGTTCCAACCCCCCTGCCATGGGCAGGGACACCTCCCACAACATCAGGTTGCTCAATGCCTCACCCACTCATAAATGATCATTTATGGGGGGTATGAGGAGCTCCTGCTCCTTGTGTATGAGGTACAAGAAGAAGACACTTGGCCAATTTCCCCTCATCTGTCTGAGCTGCTCAGCACACCCCAGGATTGGAAACCAAGCTGCTGGGATGACCAGAACCAATCCTTAACAGAAAGACAATGCTGACTATGTCAAGGAATTCCCACAGTAGATAGACCGCAGGCTTTCTGTCACTTTGTCCCTTCCATGACCCTCTTCTGATCAAACAACTCCTTCAGCAGAAAACCAAGTCCAAAGCTCAAGCCCCAGTCTTGTCTGCAGCTCTGCATGTCATCATCCAGAAGCCCCACAGCGATCCAAACTCATTTCATTGATTTGAGATTACTACAGTCATGACACTGAGATGAAATCAGGCAAGTTGGTCAGCACATGCAACACAGCTCTGAGATGCTGTGTGCACCATCAAGGCACCATCCTGCCTTGGTTTCAGGCAGGATGAGAAGTCCAAAGACTTGCTCTTCCATGGATCCGGCTGGAGCCTCAAGTAATCCCCACTACCCAGCTCAGCCAGACCCACCTTAACTCGCAGTCTGTCTCTATTTAGAAGATGCTGCAGAGAACAGACTCAAGATCTGTAATCACTTCCTCATAAAGATAGGAGCTGCAGATAACTTGTAGCAGAGGAGGATACAACAAATGAAATGCAACAGCTAATGCAAGTGTGATGAAAACCAAAGAACTTCACTGATACCTATTTACTATATCCTTTCCTGTCTCTGAAAGAATGTCCTATTATGCTGTAGCCACATATACAACTTATTTTCCCCCAAATAGAGCAAATAGCAGGGATTAATTACATTGACATTTTGACAAAGAAACAAGAAATGAAAATAATGAGACACTGAACTCCAAGGAATTCACATCACATACATAGCTCTAAATGGGCAATAGTGAGTACCATAGTGAGGCCTTCACATAATGACAAACACATATATTAATGTATGTATTTATCTCATAAAGCAGAAACAGATAATTCTTTTTTGTCATGAAAGGAGCTTTAATAACGTACTTGTCCCTTAAGTCAATATGAATTATAGTATTACTTACCTTTCCTTCTGAATATGTCAGTTGAAGATAAATCTAGTATACAGAGATCTGTCAGTTTTATTGGTTTAGTAATTAACTATCCTAAGACATGTGAGTATAGCCATATTCAAGGGAAATAAATAAATGAACCATAGAGTTTGATGCAATAACTGCTCATATATTTTGGGAGGCCAAGCAGCAAAAAGAGTGACCACTGAATTTACATGCAGAGAAGGGTTTGTTCTATTTGTTAAAAAACAGTGAACAAGAAGATGTATACTTCTTCTGACACCCCATGGTTTGGGAGTCTATAGGGCTGGCAATATAAAAAGATATATAGAATAGTTCATATCAGATAGGTCAATAATTGTATTGTGAAGGAAAAATAAAGAAATTCTTTCACATCCAAAGCACACTTTGTCAAAACAAGGCAAAGCAGGCTGGTTTTGTATTAAACACTGTCAGAACACAGAGAATTGCAACCTGGAAGCTTAAACTGGATGAGAGTTTGTCTAAGAAAAGGGCTGGTGTGAATGAGTTTACCCTATTTTCTTGCCCTTCACTGCCTGCCTTCCCTCAGACATCTGCACAGCCTGGGAGCTACTGCTCTCACCCTTCAAAGCATCTGAGAACAGAATAGCCACCATAGCCACAATGTTGAAAGTTTTCTGATTCTGGAACCGATGACAGAATTCAATCAAAAGTGAAAAATCAAATTAAAAAAAACAAAACAAAACAAAACAACCAGTCTAACAAACAATAAACCAAAAAACCACATTAAAGACAATGGTTTGTTTTTCAGTTCACCAAGAAACCCCAAAACAAACCAGTCGTTGAGCTTTTAGTTTGGGAGAGAATCAGACAAATAGAGACTCAGAGAATGGTTCAGAGAAACTTTCTGAGCTAAATTTGGCTTTATGATTTTGGGGAAATCTGTATATGGCAGCTGATGTAGGAATTAATCTATGCAATTCGACAGCTGTTCTAGTACAAACAACCGAAGTGGCACCAAAAAATATAAGTGTACCTAGCATGTTTTTCAACAGGTATGAAAGAAATTGTGTCCTGTACAGGTCTTATTCAGATCTTCATTACCTTCAAAGGATGAATTACCTTAAAAGGAGCACATATTACAAGAGCAATGTGTAAAGTAACTCTGTTTATGCAAACCAGTAACCCTACAGTAGAGGCATAGGATTTCAACAGTAAGAAACTATTTTCCATTGACCCAGCAGGGTACCATCAATGGTAGAAAATTTTCAGAGAAAAAATATACATGAGAAGAAATGTTTACAAAAAAAGAAACCTTTTATCTAGTAGGAAGATTATATGTCCTCCTGTGCTTTTACATTTTCAAATACACAGCCCAAAATGACCAATGCAATGGAAAAGGATGCCTAACTTTGATTTCATAATTAATTAAAAGATCAATGACTGTTCCACACAGCTGGGTGTTAAGCTGTCCTAGAATGTAATTCCAGCCTTCTGATATACAGTTGGGATTTTTTTTCCAAATGTCACATAAAACTGACCGAGTAAGTTTACAGAATACCTAATGAGAAAACACTACATCATTCTTAACACAGAGCACAAGCAAACAGTTTTATTCCTGTTTGTGCAGCTTAACCTTCTGCAAAAGTAATTAGGTCTATAATTAAAAAGCTATTTGGAATGATTAAAACCCTGTTATCTAGTGGCATTTAAAGACAAATGCAAATGTCAGAAAGGATGAATTAATTAAAATTACTATTGAAAAGAAAAAAGTGTATTAGCGTAAGGGCTAGAGTATGCTATTTACTGAAATGTTGCATTATGAAGTGAAGTTAGATGTTCAGAGGATATGGTGAAGTTTGAAATAGTTTCACCAGGAATTCTGTAATGTGATCTGCTGCTGTTCATTAATGTATCTATGCATGTGCATAACATATATGCTTCTCTCCCCATCTATAGCTTAGGAGCACAAGAGTTGCTCACAGGAATCCTGTGTTTCATTTCTGCTTTCCACCCCAGACCACTTATGATATGATATGATAACAATAGACCTATCAATGGAAGGGCAGTTGTATGTGAAAGTATTCTCCTTCCTTCCTTCCTTCCTTCCTTCCTTCCTTCCTTCCTTCCTTCCTTCCTTCCTTCCTTCCTTCCTTCCTTCCTTCCTTCCTCTCCTGCCTCTTATACAATTAATATGTGGAAAATTAAAGAGATAGATATGTTTAATCTTTGACTAGGGTGAACACCCTTTCTTGTGCCAAGCACTTGTGATTTTATTTATCAGCCAAGATACAGAATAAAGATAATATTTGTTATTGAAGATTTTGCTTTCAGAGTATGAAGATCTCTTCTTAGATAATTAGTTGCAACATAAGAGTCTAATAAAGGCTCTTATTGCGTTGCCCACCCAGCAGTGGCAAAATAGACTCAGACAAAACAACTATGGTAATTAACTCCCAAAAACTGCATATTTTAAGCCAGTGAGCTGGGTCTCAAATGACTGCATATTTGAACAATTACTGTAATTATCTTCTGGATTTATCTCTGTCACAGTGAATTTATTTAGATTACTTTCAATATTAAATGGCTATTTTCCAACCTATTTTAAAGGAAAAGATACTGACTACTAGGTAAGGTCTCCATCCACTGCATTGTAAAAAAAAAAAATGGCCAGCAAAGATTAGTTTTTGGTACACATTCCTGAATGTCAACACAAGAGTCACCAACTCACTCAGAGGTAGTAACCTCCATTAATTCATATGACTTATTTCAACAGCTCTGTTAATAAAGCTTGTGTCTTTTCAGCTTCATAGTAAGGAGTTCAAGAGACTATTGATAAAGAATGGCTCTGCAAGGAAAAAAAAATACAACGTGCAAAATATGAATGAAGAATTAACTACCACAGAGCATCTCTTTCTATCCTGAAGAAGAATTGTAGAAATTATTTAGTATGTAAAATTCATAAAAAAGGACTTCCTGTTCACTTCATTTGTCAGAAGAAGTCTCTGCCAAAATCCTTTTCATATATTATCCATATTTCTATTTCTACTATCCATATTTCTACAAAAAAGCTTTTGTTATTTATTAAAATATAAACTCTCTGTGATATTTGTATTCTGACTTTATATGTATCAATACCTTGTTTTGTCTGACAGGCAACTGCAAAGGCAAGTTAACCTCTTGCCAAAATTTCTTATCATAGGAAACAGGTGCACCTTCCCCCCCCCCCCCCCACATCTCTCAGCACCATTATGGGTTCAGCAGAGGGCTGGGACACAAATTCAGACGTGGGAGCTCCATGTGCACCTATGCTCTGCATTGTATGTAACCGCAAAATCCAGCCAAACCCATAATGAGAGTATATCATAACACACTAACACAAAATCAGGTGTTTATTACACTGAAATTATACCATGCTCATAATTTTTTGGTACCTATGTGTTTTCAGAGAGTGAAAGAGATGTGTGAAATTTTTTTGTTTATCAATTTTTTGGGATTTTTTTTGTTTTTCGTGTTTGTTTTAAGTGAGTTTAAGACAGCATGAAGAAGAAGAGATATCCACTATTAACTCACTTTAACTCACCATTAACTTACATCAGGGTATCAGTGTTCTGATGTCAGTTTTTGTAAGTGCCTTCTTTGACTTCTTGTCAAACTACAATTTGGTTTCACAGTATTGTTCTGACTCAGGATAGGACATTTAGATAATACAGTAACATAAAAATTAATAATTTTTAAATGATAAATTAGTTAACTAATTTCAGATCTCACTAAAAAGAGGTCAGTTGAAGTGTGTCTCTTCAGTTCTCTTTGCTAAGTTATTAAATAATTTGATTAAATTATTAGCATGTTAAATGTATTAGTGTTTATGTGCACCAGAGCCTTCTTTATGCAAGTCTTTATACAGTGCACAGCAGGGAACACAATGTCATTAAATTTCAATCCCAGTGTGAGTTACTGCTTTATCTGAACATAAGGAAGGTTATGCTCTAGGCATAATCCTCTACAGTGAGGTCTTGATTCAGAAACTTATTGCAAAGTGCACAGTAAACAGAGAAAACATCACAGCAGGTTCACTTAGTCTTCACATGGGAGTAGCAGGTTAGATAGAAGGCACTTCTATCTTGTAAATCTCAAGGTACTATTGCTTTGCTAACTTTGTCATGAAAAAACAAGGTTAAGAGGCAATAGGAAGAGATTGCAATGTCAATTGAAAACTTTTTAAAAGGATTTACCACACGTGCAGGGGCTAGAGAAGATTTCTTTTGTTTGGCCTCATTACTGCATGGTGAAAGCAGTCTTCTCTTTTTACCAAATCTGACACCTACTCATTGCTTTGCTATTAAAACAAAGCTTCTGTACTCTTTATGTGGTAAGGGGCTGAAATAAAGAAATGAATCCAATCAAGGGAGCTGGATGGAATAATGGATATATTACTTTGATGCATCACTCCCCAGGGAGCTGGCAGGTGTAGGTGCTAAGCCACTCTGCATCATATTTGAAAAGTCATGGTAGTCAGACAAAGTCCCCACTTATAGAGAAAAGGGAATGTCACATTCATTTTTTAAAAGGATAATGAGGAAAACTGTGGGAACTATCAATGACATAGATAGTTTGACTCATTGCACCCTCAGCAAGTCTGTGTTTATACCAAGCTGAATACACAAGAGGTACTGAATGCCATCCAGGGTGGTTTGGATAGGCCTGAGGAGTGGACCCATGTCAACCTCTTAGTGTGTCCAGTAAGGCCAAGTACAACAACGTCCTGCACATGGACAAGGGCAAACTCCAAAATTAGGTAAGCCAGAGAAGTTTTGGCTGCTTCCTCATTGGAAGTGTTCAGGGTCAGACTGGATGATCTAATCCAGTGAAAGCTGTCCCTTACCTGAGCAGGATTGTGTTAGAACTAGATGGTTTTAAAGGTCCTTTCCAGCCCAAATGATTCTACAATTGTCTCCATGCTTCTTTTCTGTGACAGTGTCTGAAGCCTGCTCTCCTGAAGTCCAGAGTTCTTATCCTGCTTTTTGCTTCCTCTAGTATTCTTGGGATGCTGATTCTTTGTGGTTTAAACTCAGTCACCAACCAGGACTGTGCAGCCACATACCCCTCTCTCCTCAGTAAGGTAGGGAGAACAGGGAGAAAGAGAGGGGGTGAAACAACAACTTTTGTGTTGAGGCAGTTTAATGGAACACTAACAAAAGAGGAGAACCACAGCAATAATGATGATAAAAGAATATATAAAAAAAATGCTATTAACCTAAGTAGCTCTCATCACCTTATGATAAGTAGCCCAGCCCATCCTGAGCAGTGATCACAGATTCCAACCCCCAATTATATGTTGAGCATGATGTCTATCTTTTGGCCAAATTGTCCTTTTAGCTTCTATAGGAAGCTGAAAAGAATCCTTCAATAATGTAACTAAAATATAAGTTATCAGCAATGTCCTAATACTAAATCCAAAACACAGCAGCTATGACAAAGAAAATTAACCCAGCTGAAACCATGACACTGTGCTGTAATTCCTTTTTTTCTTTTCACCCCAGAATTCAGCTTCTGTCAAAGCCAAGAATCTGTGAGAAGCTTTAGGTCAAAAAAGCAAATTCTCCTTAACTGGCTGATGGACTGGTCTCATTTATGCCTATCAAATGTGCCACTTTTCACATTTTGGATGTTAGACAAGGTTGTGAACTTGTAAAGGGAGTCACTTGCTTGAGCGTTGAAGTATGAACCTAATTGCTTATGATTAGATGCAGAATTTCCAAGCTAGCTTTCTTTTACTGAAGTAAAATTAGTTTTAAAGAAGCTTTGTAGCAAAGGAAGAAAGTGCACTGAATCATAACAACATTGCAGCTACAGAAGTACGGCCCTAAAACTCACAAAATTTTGATACAGTTTTGGTTTTTTTATATTTTCTCATCCTAAGAGAAACCAAAACAGACCTTTCCAATGATATCATTCTTACACAATAGGTGTGCTAATGCCTTTATAGACTGCCACATTTCTCTCTATGCTGTAAGTTAAAAAGATGTAGGTAGGTCAGGTGTAATAAAACTGTCTTGTTTTGTGGTGATTCTCTGCAGTAAAAGCATGCAATTAGCTCCTTGATGTCACTCTGGCATTGCCCTTACTACTACTACTCAAGGTTGATTTGGTACCCATGTAACTGAAGTCTCATTAATGCAACATCAGATTCTCCTTTGCTGTCCTATGCTTATATATATATTTTTATGTGCACTTACAACATTATAATCAGGCTGTATGGCAAATGCTAAAGCAAAATGTCTGATACTCTGATAGCTTAGAAACAATAAGAAGTGACTGTAAGATTGTCTCATATGACTGAATGACCCTATTCTAAGAAGCTCTTGTCTCCCCATTTTATAGCCACAGGAAGAGAGATTAAGTTTAATTATGCAAAGGAACTTGAGCAACAAAACATTTTATAGTAGCATAAGGTAGATATCATCCCAAAATTTCATGTGGTTGTGGCATGGAAAGAGGAAGAAAATAAGCAATTATAGGCACAGAATTGTGAATAATATAGTTTCATTGCTCTATTAGCTTTCCTGTAGAGATGAAATTCAACAATTTTTCTTCTTGATCAAATTTTTTACAGAGAGACATCCAATGCCAACTGAGATACCCTAGTACATAGATGAACTTATGAACCATCTCCAGCTGTCATTCCAGAGACAGTTGAATTTGTCTCTCTTCGTGTCTGCCAGATTTCTCAGATACTCAAAAACATATCAAGTAGTAATTTGAATGACAAGTCTGTGATCAGCAAGGCCATTCAACTGGACAAATGGTATTTTCTTTGAGATGAGCAGCTCCTTAGCAGCCACAGACTGTATTGATCATAATAGATATCATCTGATTTAAACTCAGCACCTTATCAGGATGCCAGGCAGTGTGATCCTGAACATCTTAGACCATACCAGAGAATCAAATGGAGGCAACTAACTGACCTGTTTTTCATTCTTTTGGGAATCTGCACACATAGAATGAGATTCAGCTGCCTTAAAGTGGGATATCTTGTGTCATTTTTGTATGCTGGTGCACTTGTATTGCAGGTACCACTACAGAGACACACAGCCATGCATCATATGATACCAATGCCATTCTCCAGATATATTCAAAAGCTGCCTGATGTGATCCTGTCTAATCTGCTCTATTCTGTGATACCTGATGGCTTCACCCTGATGCAGTTTATACCCTAGTGCGTTCCAGAAAGTGTGCAATCCTTAAGTTCAGGCAATTGATTAACCTTCATGTAGGGAACTACATTGAGCTGTGTTAATCTGTAGTTGAATCAGCTACAGATTTGTTCATAAACAAACTTTATCTAGTTTGGCTAATTTATTTGGTTTACATAGATAAATTCAACAAATTCCATTTATTTCATTCTAAAGATATGTTCATTATATGAAAACATATATTATACAAAAAATAATAGTTCAGATGGAGTTTAATCCTCTTAAATATACCAAAAATTCTTGATTGTTCTTGACCTCATCTCATTTCAGGAACATTTGAGTAGTGGGATCAAATTCCTTGTCTAACTGGAAAACATTATAATAGAAGCTTTATAATATTGTTATTTTATTGTTGTATCCAACTTATCCACAACAGTAGTGTCTGGCAGTAGCAGCTACAAATCAGTAGCAGCAGCAGCTACTATTTGCTCTGATGAAAAATTCTGTACCTTAGAACTCCCTGCTTATCATATTTTAAGAAAATGTGATCATCTCAGTGAATTAGTTCATCCAATACAGAAAATTTATTAGGCTGCATGCTCATCTTCTCTTGTGCTCATTTGGATTTCAGTTAGAATAAATAAAAGAGGTAAAGGGAAGTGAAGTGTGAACCTGTCTCACCATAGAATTTAGGGAAATGGGGTTTCTGACTCTAGAAAAATAGTAATTTTGCAAAAATTACAAAAGATATTCAATTGCAACATGGATACTTCTATTTCGATGCTCTCTTATCTCTACTTGTTAGATCTAGATCTTAACACATTTCTGCACCTCTTCTAAATACAAAATTCCCTGGTGTTACAGATATTGACATCATTATTCTTTGTGAACTGTGGACATAATCTCAAAAATGTAATCGACTCACATATTTCTATCACAGTAAATCATTGCCTGATCTGGTCTAAGTCATGCAATGGTATTGAACTCCAGTACAATGGAAGGCAAAATTTACATTTATAAAAACAAAGGCATAATCAGCTCTCCTCTGCAGACATATTATTTTTTTCATATCTTACATGAGAATGAATTATCTGTATGTTACTCTTGCTGAGTGATAGTCCTTTTAAACTTTTATCACTTACTGTTGGGAGACAATAAAATCATTCCAGAACTATTATTTTTCCTTTGAATATCAATAAAACAATATTGGAAAATAGCAACATTATTATACTGATTAGATATAAGAACTCCACTTTAAAATTTCAACAGTTCTCAGAAATAGTTGTGTTTCCAATATGTCTGTTTAGTTCCCACATCCTCAAAATTCCTGTGATCTTCTACTCAGGCATCTTTTTTACACCTTTCAATATTAAGTGCTCACTGCACAAAAGGAGTATTTGTTGGATTCCTCTCACTTGGATTTAAGAGTTATTCTATGAACAGAAGTAATTTTATTTTAACATAATGTATTAATATTTAGCATGCTTCAATTAAACATATTGCCAACAGTTATAGGCTTGTACATTAAATTTTATTGTCTGGATCTGTATGTGGAGTATGAACAAAAGCACTAAAGTGAATGTCAGTATGTAATTAGAATATTAAAGTGAATAAAAATTATTAATAAAATGTGGATTTCTATATAACAGGCATGAAGCCAAATGAGGAAAAATTTTCAAGAACTGCCACCCTAAAATATTTCCAAATCATAGAATCATAGAATATTTTGGGTTGGAAGGGACCTCAAAGATCATCGAGTTCCAACCCCCCTGCCATAGGCAGGGACACCTCCCACTAAACCAGGCTGCCCAGTGCCTTGTCCAGCCTAGTCTTGAACACCTCCAGAGAGGGGGCATCCACAGCCTCTCTGGGCAACCTGTTCCAGTATTTCACCACCCTCACTGTAAAGAATTTCTTTCTTATGTCTAGTCTAAATCTACCCCCCTCCAATTTATATCCATTGTTTCTAGTCCTCCCATCCGATATTATGTTAAAAAGTCCTTCCCCTGCCTTTCTGTAGGACCCCCTCAGGTACTGATAAGTTACTATGAGGTCCCCTCTGAGCCTTCTCTTCTCCAGGCTGAACAACCCCAACTCCTTCAGCCCGTCCTCATAGGGCAGTTGCTCCAA
>VZTY01022953.1:149313-200122 GCA_013400935.1 Turnix velox
TGTCCATATCTCCTACAAAGATGTTAAATAGCACTGGTCCCAGTACTGATCCTTGAGGAACACCACTCGTCACTGGTTTCCATTTGGACAATGAGCCGTTGACTGCAACTCTTTGAGTGTGACCATTCAACCAGCTCCTTATCCAGCAAGTGGTCCATCCGTCAAACCCATTCTTTTCCAGTTTGGTGACCAGGATGTCATGCGGGACAGTGTCAAATGCCTTGCACAAGTCCAGGTAGATGATGTCAGTTGCCCTTCCTTTGTCCACCGATGATGTTACTCCATCATAGAAGGTCACCAAATTGGTCAGGCATGATTTGCCCCTGGTGAAGCCATGTTGGCCGCCTCCAATCACCTCTGTGTCACTCTCCATGTGTTTCTGCAATTGTTTCACTATGCATTGTTTCACTATGAATGAGCTTTGTAGTTAGAATAAGGATAAAGCAAATGGATCTACATGAAATAAGGAAAGTCCCTACTTGCATACTGTGTGTGTCTGAACTTCTGGTTCAGTGACCATAAGGATTGAAGGTGAAATACTGGCTAATATCTTAGAAGCAAAGGCAAGTTCAAGCAGCAAAACATTTATCTGAAACAAATGCCAAAGGTTGCCTTGACATCTAATAGGGTGGATAAAGAACCTCATTGGCTTGATTTACTAACAGATAAATCACATTTTTTTATGTATTACCCACTATGAATTTAAATTGGAATGATCATACAGAAAAGAATTACATGCCTGGGTTCATGAAATAAGTGGAATATACTTGATGGAACCAAAGTCTGGAGAATAGAATTAGCATATCTAATTCTGTTAAAAGTCACTCACAGTTTAAGTGAGGACAAAAGCATGTATAATAATATCCTATTATAGCAGCAAAAGGGTTGAAAACTATGTTCTCAGAGTAAGTTTTATTATTGCAATTGACATTTAATCTTGGGTTCAGCAACACAAATCAGAAGAGGTCCAATTGTACAAAGCTGATTTTGGGAGTGCAAAAATTAGGCTTTTTCTCAGGATAGTGCTGAAGGAGTCACAGTTTTTATGCCTGTTCTGTCTGATCCAGGAGACATAGTCATGTCATTCACAGAATTAATTCTATTAGAGCAGTGAGCCCCTGCATTTTGACCCAGAGAGTAGGATAAGTGCAGTTGTGTCTGTTCTCTTTTGAAATAAGGGATAGTGATGAGTGCTTTCCATAGAATGTATCCTCTCTGACTCTTTGTTTTGAGGCTTTGCAACACCATGAGCAGGGAACCTTATTTTTGCTTTCTTGCTCAGCAGCAACAGTTAGCCATCCTTTCCCAAAAGCTTTTGATCCTACTCATACTTTGACAGAAACAACTCAGGAAGCTTTGTATAATCATAGAATCATAGAATAGTTTGGTTGGAAGGGACCTCAAAGATCATCGAGTTCCTATCTGCATGCCATAGGCAGGGACACCTCCTACTACATCAGGCTGCACAGTGCCATGTCTAGAGAACACCTCCAGAGAGGGAAGTGGGATTGACATGGGATTATCTGTACAAAAAAACGTGGAGGGAGGAAGAGGTTGAGTTGAAGGGAGAAGAGACTTAAGTCAGAAATGTATGGAAAAAGAACTCTGTGGGTCACATCCTTGATAGGAATGAGGGACAAGGGTTCAGTGCTACCGGAAAGTTTGGAAAGCAGAGGATTTGGCAAAGGAATAGCTAAAGAGAATATTTGCCATATTTTGTAAATGATAACCCAGTGTCTAACATCTACTACATATTATATGTAAAGGCACTGCATTACTTTCATTTCCAAAAGATCTAGCCTATAGATTTCTTGCAGTCAATCTGTTTGTAGACAGTATAGAGCATCATTATGAGAGCTCTCAACTTACAACTGGTACTGGCATAGAAGAGAGAAAGCACATAATTAGTCAAGATAAGTACTGTAGCTGGAATCAGTATCCCCAAACAGGAAAAGCTAATTAGCTATTTGGTGCCAAGAGGTCATGTGAGCATCTTGTTTTCAGAATAGGTTAATGCATATGAGATATTTCTACAGTTAATACCATGCCAGTGTTTTGCTTCTCAGTGAATTGAAGTGACATGACTCATGTTTAAAAGTAAAACTTCGCATATATAGTTCTAAAAAATGAACAAATTACACTCTGTTGTTTTAAAGGGAAAACATTGTTGCCACTTAGCAAAACATGTAATTTCAATTTCACTGTGTTCCACCAGGAAATCAAACTGTTGGCATATTTCCCATTTTACTTCAAGAACATCCCGGAATAAAGCAGATAACTGATGAAACTGGGGAGAAAGGACAAACAAATGTGGGGAACATGAGTAATTATAATGTTACCAGATCTAAAAGCTGCAAGTTAAGAATCTAGAATTGTAATTAATGAATGATTAAGTAATGTCACCAGAGAAATGAAGTTTTCCTACTGACACATTTATGCACTCGAGATGAATTGAAATTATAGGTCTGTTTCAAAAGTCTCTTATGTGGAAGTCATCTTTTCTTTCTCTGAAGTTATGAGTATGGAAATTTTCCAGACTACTGTGCTTTTTTAAATGGGTCTCTCTATCTTTACAGATATAGTATATTTGGCTAGCTGTTCATTCCCTGGTGTGATTGTAGAAATTTTTAAGATTGGTTGCTTTTCACTAAAAGTTACTACACTCTTTGCAGTGAAACTTCACTGAGAAATCTTAGGCCTATTATAAATTGTGAAAGTGGATTTTTTAATTTTCTAAGACATTAGGTTCCTTCTTTAAGTTAGCCGTCACCTAAGAAATTACAGAAGCTGGTATATTGACTAATTACTTAATGCCTTTTGAAAACCAGATATTATAGTGTTTATTAAAAATTAGAGGAAATTTTGCATTTACTACATGTAGATTAATAATTAATGAAGAATAATTTATTTAGTGAGTTTCACCTCTTTCTTAAATTGACTAGATTCTAATTTTCTTGAATATATACTCAATAATTGAACAGCTTCAGTGAATAACCCCATCTACTCAAGAGGAGTATGACACAGGGACTGTTGAGAAAACAAAATAGATTCATTTTAAATCAGAGAAATAGATAATTTTTCTCATATTCAATGTGACCCTATTAAAATATTTGTTAGAACATTTCCCATTGAAATGAGAATTGAACAAAGTAATTTCTGATGCTAGCCATCAGCTTTTCTTGAAAGTTCTTTTCTTCGGTGAATATGAATGTGCTTGTTACTCCTTCAACAGAGTTGCCCTGAATAGGAATTAGTTTCTTTTTTTTTTTTTTCAGTTTTTCATGACAAGTTCTAGTTCCCAGGCACTTAACTAAAATTTAATCTTCTGGAAGAGAAAGGATTTTAAATTATTATATAAAGATAGTTTTGTATCAACCCAGATTGATAGTTTAGCTCATTGTTTTCTTTCAATTGAGATGAACCTGAATGTTTTTTTTCATGTCTTTCTTAACCAAGTTTCTGTTGCCTTCTGGGACACTGTATTATTTATTCAGTCCCATTCCATTATCATCTCCACATTTTATACTCTACAGGTGACTACATGAAACTTTATTGTTTTTGTGGTCAGATTTGTTGTTCATCTTTTGCAGCATTGCTTTTATGCCTACTTAGTTGCTGATGCTTGAAGCAAGTAAGCAAAGCTTACCATATATGTAACAAAAATTTATCCTTCACTGTACGTGATACCAAAAGTTCTAGAACTTAACCAAAAAACTATTTAGCATTGGAATTTGCTCAGTAGTTTTCAGGGGACAGAAATTACGAGATAGTTTTGTTTTTCTCCCCAAGACATCTCAAGTCAAGGATTACTTTAGATCCAAAACCATTAGGCAATCCAAATAGAAAAGACTTCTAGTAGAAATCTGAGCCTTCTACTGGGAAAAAAGACCACTTGAGAGTTAAACAAGCAATTTTGATTAATTAAAAATTGATTTTTAATTTTTTTTTTCAGTTTGGTTGCTGAAATGAATGTGAATATCTATTCAGATTTAACCTAATTTAGTTTCTGAGTTTGCTGTACCGGGAAACACAAAAAAACCCCCCACAACACTGTGTCATGTTAATCTACAAGTTTCATTATAAATAGTTTAATTTTAAAATGAAAAGAAAAATCAATGAATAACAAACTAGATACACAGAGGAAGTGAGTGCAATCCTCTAGGAAGTGCTTGGAGTTCACTGATAGGAGGAAAAAACTTGAGTCCTTTCTTTTAAGTAGTCCAAGAACGTATCAGATAAGAAATGTTTACTAGGAAATAATGTATTAGGAAATAATTCCAACATGGAAATCAGCATGGAAAAATCAATATTTTCAGACAAACCAAGGTCTGTTGTATTATATACTTGATAGTTATATTGAACTTTTACCTAAGTGCATGGCATTTCTACTCCATAGTGCCCCCTGAGTTTTGTTCTCCCTTTCCAGGGGTATTGGAGTGGATGATAGGTACTTTTTGTCCCACACATCCAGGTTTTATTTCAATTGAAACTATAAGTGAGGGGTCATTGCTGACATA
Organism: Turnix velox; assembly: GCA_013400935.1. NCBI lineage: Eukaryota > Metazoa > Chordata > Aves > Charadriiformes > Turnicidae > Turnix > Turnix velox. Next base: position 153,831 of record VZTY01022953.1, read on the forward strand.
GATTTCATTGCAAATATGAAAGGAAGTAGTTCCCTAGTTCCACAATAGGAAAATATGCTCTGAAATATGAGAAAGGTTGTTCAGCCAAGCTTATAGAAACTAACTTCTGGCAAAGTGAGTATTGTGGTTTTGACTTCTACTTAGTAAAATGGGGATGCTTGCATTGGATGTATGTGGATATACATACATGTTTATACTGACATACATTCATATCTCCTCTTTCTCCTTTTACCTTCCATGTGATGTTAAATCCACAATTTCAGTGAGGGAAAAAAGAAAAATGGATGGGAAACTCCATCTCTCACATCCCCAGTGAAAAAGATGAAAAAGTTAGCTTTCAACTTATCCTGATCAGGCAAGAACAAACATTTCCTTCATACTACAACATGTATGTTATGTTGAAGTGTAGTTGTCTTCAATATAATTGAAGGTGATGAGGGGTCAGAAAGAGGACCACAACAGTTGTGGTTCACAGTGCACATAAACTCTTTAATTTTACATTTGGCAAGGCCTAGTCTGAAAATGGATTCCTCTGACTACTCTCGTTTCCCCCAGAGAATAAAATGACACCTGAGTTACAAGCTCTCTACCTTCCTTAGTTTCTCAACAGAGAAGTATAAAAGAAGTTGTTGGATGTATGCTGTGAGCTCATGACTTCTCCCAGGTTTGGGCTGCTTAATCAGGAATAGAAATATTATCACCATAATTCAGCCCCTGCAGAGGACAAAGCTTGATGGTAGCATGGAGGCTAATGCTACTTCAAGAACACAGCTCTTTCACATAAGAATATTAGCAGTGCAGTACACCACTGAATCTTTCATGAGTATTAAGTAAGTATGATATTTTGAGGCAGAAAAAAATCCTTTTCTTTCAGCAATCTTCTCCCTCTGTAAATCTTTAATCTCATTAATTTTTGAACACATAACATAACACATAATAGTTAGACTTGATGATCTTAAAGACCTTTTCCAAGCTACATAGCTGTATGGTTCTATAAACATAATAAAAATCTACTGATTTTCATAGAATCATAGAATCATAGAATAGTTTAGGTTGGAAGGGACCTCAAAGATCATCGAGTTCCAACCCCCCTGCCATAGGCANCCAGAGAGACAGAGTGATAGAGAAAGAGAATGGAATGGATCAACTTTTTGGAACAATTATAAATGTTATATTTGAGCTGCATCCATCAATACACAACATTTCAGCAACCTCAGGATTTCACTAGAAATTATATAGAAGGTAAATATTATTCAGTCTGCTTTCAGAATGAGAGTGTAACAGAGAAACTGAGAAGAAAATAAGGAGTTAAAAAGCATAAATACAAAAGGCTTGCAATTCTTCTGTAAGAGTACGCTGCTTACTTAACTTTTAAGTAATTCATTTGCCTAGCATCATGAAATAAAATATAAAATAAAAGATTAACATAAGAAAATCTATATTACTTCTGAATGTCAATATTACATACTTTCACATACATTTAATGTGTCTTGATGTGTTTGCTATATTTTCAAACAAATTTAAGCTTGTGTAAAGTGAAAACTTGTATTAAAATATTTATTTCAAATTCTAATCTCATACATATGATTTTGTTTACTTATCATAATATAATTTAATGTGGTTAACATAAAGTTAATATATTTCTGCAATAAACCAGGAGAATTCATGATTGGCAGAAGAAGGATGAGGCAGCAGTGGGAGAACAGCTGCTTTCTCTGCATATTTTTCTTTTATTATGTTTGCTACCTTAAGATGTCACTTTCTGTTTCATCATTGGGTATGGGTTGTCACAAAACCTTTATGTAACCAAAAATTGCAATGAAGCTGCACCATATGTATGCCCTCTCTTCTTGAACAGCCATGGCACCAAAGGTGACACCTAACTGTTTTTTGGCTCTGTGGACAGACCTCTATCTTTCAGAAGTCTCTGGACATCAGAGGTGTATAACCACATGCCGTCAACCTCTACCTGGCAAATTATTTTAGGAAGGGATAATTCCTTCTTCTTCCTCATGGCTGAACGGAAAGGACACAGGATGTCCTTGTTTAAGAGTGCCAGTGTAGAAAGGGAGATGTTTGCTATTCTTTTAAAAGGCAGATTGATTACATTTTGTGTAGCAGATGGTTTCTTGGTACGGAACTACCTGTTAAACTGGATGCAACTGAACACATACCTAAGGGATATAAATACTTTAATACTTTAACTATAGAGACTTTAGTGGAGTTTTTTATTTTTTATTTTTAAAATTTTGAAATTTTTTTATTCTGACTGTGATCTGACTGCCTTAGCTCGGAAATTATGCCTTTATGCACATAGCTATGTTGCTCACCACCAAATTGCACACTAATTGCATCTTCTTTCATTTTGAATATATTAAAATAGCTATTTAATAAACAACCAGCAGGTTTTAATGAATCCTCTCTACCCTTCCACAAGCACAACTTGCATTCCTGGCCTGCTTCCTTAGCCAGTCTCTTGAGGGAAGACAGCAGGATGTGCCCATATGCTGTTCTTGCCATACATAGTTAGATGGCCTCAGTGACTCTGCCTCAGTGACTAATCTGGAACATACCTGAATTAATTCAGTCAGATTTCTCCCCTAACTTCAGCAACTGTGACAGGATCTTTCTGAGGTGTCTACAGCAGTTTGCATTTCCCATTAACCAATTCTCCATGTCTATTAAAGGCAGATGCAGTCAGTCTGGATTTTTCCTTGAAGAAACAAAACATTTGATATATTTGCAGTCAGGTAAGTAACAGAGAGCTGGAGGAGAGGACTGAAACATTTTCTTTATTTTATCAGCTATATGCTGTCTCCCAATCTGTCTGCCAATCAGTGCAGACCTGTATGATTTGCTTCTATACAGAGTAGCAATGAAGATGCAATTACATCTCAGAGGATGGTACCTAGAGGCATGTAGCTCTCAGGGTGGTTCATCATATACACTCTTCATTGCTCAAGGCTGTGCTTACAGGCACAGTTTAGCTCACTAGTTGTCTACTCCCCTCCTATGCCAACTGAAGAGGGCTCCCTTTCATATATTCCAAAAGGCTCTGTCCATTTCCCTTTTGAACTTGACAGAATAAATTACGTTCTCAATTTTGCACACAATTCTTGTCTCAATAATGAACATTTCCCTTTTTAGTCAGTTCTCATTTGGATGCAAACTCTGCTCTTGAGATGTGCATGGCTGATCGTGATTAAGATATTATTCTCTTTTTTACATACATAATCCTTTGAAGTTCCATGCACATGGGGAAGAATAATATTGAAGTGGAGATCTGCCTTGCTGATCTGAGATAAAAATTACAGCCTTTTGATTTGGGTCATCCTTTTCAAGAATGACATAAGTAATTCAGCACCTATATTGAATCGCCTACAACAATGGATATATTTTGAAGCTACTCATGGGATGGGCCATGCCTAGACTGCCTGAACCCTACTTACTTGATTCAGAATGAATGTTTATGAAGTAAATAGTTTCATAAAAGTAAAATTGACATGAGCTGGCTCATTGACTTACTCAAATTATGTCTTTATCAACAAAAAAAATGGCCCTGATGTGGTTAAGGCCAAAATTAAGTATATGCTTACATGCATGTGAGAGGGAAACAGACAGAGAGAAGTCCTGCTGAAGCTGCAAACCATTTAGGACTGATCTTTAATTCATTAAGAAATTTTAAACAATTCTCAGTAAGTCTTTCTGTTTGGCTTGTGAATTTCATGAACCCATTTTGCCTAGGCGGATTGATGAATGACAGATGAAAATTCCCACACTAAAAAAAAGATACCCACATCAAAAAAGATACCACCGTGTGTCTATCAGAATGAGGATTTCTTGTGTTGCCTAAGAAATGAAATAGTATCACACTTTCTAGAATATGCTGAAACCAGACACAAGATTATTAAAAATTTTTAAGATTTTTTAACCACATTTAATAATATTGTCTGCTGTATGTAATTCATAAAAATAGAAAATCTTGGTTTAGTGATTCTAATATTTGAACAGTAAACTAAACTCCTCTTAGAGTTCATCTGATTAAACATTGTAACTTTCTAGCATTATGCAATGTCATAGCAGAAATGCTCCTGTTGTAAATTTCTGGTGGCACTGAAGAAATATTATTAATTGCTGTATGTTCTTCTAAATCATAAAAGGCCACAGTAACTCTTTTAAAAGGAAGCCTTTTGAAATGTGAAGGATAATACCAGCACACTGTCCTCCTCATGAGACCAATATGGGCTTTTTTTGTCAGCTATGAAATAAATACAAATGTTGATGGAAGGGAAACTTTGAGAGCTGTAGAAGTTGTTACAGAAATTCAGCACATAGCATTTTCAAACCAGTCTGGACAGGAGACTGGTGGATTCTCTTTAAGCCATGGAAGGGGACCAGGGGAGCTGTAGTAATCTAATCCTTTGCCTTCAGAGTTCCAAGACACAGAACTCTACACAAGCAGGATCTTTACAACAGTGGTTTCTTTTAAATATTTAGTCTATTATATATATTTGAGTAACTGCTACCACCTCCACCATAGGAAAAGAATATGATTGAATAAAAAAATCAGCAAAAAACAAAACAGCAAAACCTATGTTTCCACCAAAAAAAAAGAACACACACGCACAAATTTTCAGTTTGTTCAAACATAGGCATTTTTATAATCAGTATGTGAAAGAGTGTCACTTTTGCATCTCATACATAAAGTCACAGGCTCGTTGGTACACAAAATATGAGGTCCTTTTAAATCTGCATTTTGAAACACTTCGTGCTTTTCATTCTTTCTATCATCTTAACAGAGTTTCTCACCATTGAGAAAAAACAATTTCACAAAAAAAGTCAGTCTCAAATTCAAGGGATCCAGAATGTCCCAGAGGATGCTTTCCCATCACTTCCTTGGGTATAAATATGAATTGCTATTCTGGATGAATTCTAGTAAGCGGAAGTTAATTAATAGAATATTTGGTAATAGTCCTTTTCCAGAGTAGAATCAGAAGATGTACTCATGTAAAAGCACAAAAATGAAGCTAGAGTATACAAAGGATTTTATCACAGGTTCCAAGTGTTAAGTCCTTACTTATCTCTGATAGTGCACTTTCAATACCATATATCCAGTATTCACCTGTAAATGGGAGAATAAAATAGCAGCTGGTTTATGTGCTACTTATGTGAAGAAAAAGAATTCTCAGATACCTGTTTTCCCTAAACTGTGAAAAAAAAAAGCCTAAAACCTCTAAGAGCAGCTTGTAAATCCTATATTTTTATATATAAAATTACACTGACACATTTTCTCTGCACTCATTAACTACACTTCAATAAATAAAGTAACCATGACACCATATATAGAGAACATTAAAATGAAATTTGAATATGTTTCCAATTCGTTTGTTTGTCACTGTTTTATAACTTAAATCACTGGAATAAACTGTCTGTTCTCCAGCTATTAGTAAAATCCCTCCAGTAACCCTTCGTCATACATATTTTGAAAATAGATTCCATATATATTTCAAGATATAAATCTATAATGAAAGACGCAGGAGTCATTTTGCAATTTTATATGCTAATGTCCACTACAATTAAAATGCTGCACACAACACATTATGCATAAATCCACTTCACAGACAGACACAAGACTTATTTGTGATCCACAGTCACTAGCTTCATCACAAGCCAATATGCAAATAAAGTAAAAATGCATTATTTATGTGATGTTTCCCAACCCAGGTAGCAAAATGCAATATATAGTATGAAAACTTAGCTATGGATTCTTTTAACTGTCACTCATGATGAAATTATATTGTTAATTTCATATAATGAGCCAGAAATATTTTGGATTATATAGTTCAAAATGGCGAAANAGGCTGGACAGGGCACTGGGCAGCCTGGTCTAGTGGGAGGTGTCCCTGCCTATGGCAGGGGGGTTGGAACTCGATGATCTTTAAGGTCCCTTCCAACCCTAACTATTCTATGATTCTATGATTCTATGATCTATAGAGAACATTAAAATGAAATTTGAATATGTTTCCAATTCCTTTGTTCGTCACTGTTTTATAATTTAAATCACTGGAATAAACTGTCTGTTCTCCAGCTATTAGTAAAATCCCTCCAGTAACCCTTCGTCATACATATTTTGAAAATAGATTCCATATATATTTCAAGATATAAATCTATAATGAAAGACGCAGGAGTCATTTTGCAATTTTATATGCTAATGTCCACTACAATTAAAATGCTGCACACAACACATTATGCATAAATCCACTTCACAGACAGACACAAGACTTATTTGTGATCCACAGTCACTAGCTTCATCACAAGCCAATATGCAAATAAAGTAAAAATGCATTATTTATGTGATGTTTCCCAACCCAGGTAGCAAAATGCAATATATAGTATGAAAACTTAGCTATGGATTCTTTTAACTGTCACTCATGATGAAATTATATTGTTAATTTCATATAATGAGCCAGAAATATTTTGGATTATATAGTTCAAAATGGCGAAAATATTTATTCTTTTCTCTGTAACACCAAAACAGTGCAATGATAAGGTCTCTTAAAAATATTTTTTAAGTGACCATTTCATTAAATACATATTCTGAATAATTATATTAAGAGCATTTCTCTGTCATTGCTCTGCATCAAAAGCTTTCCTGCACTTGCTTTGAGAGGCAGGAGAGAGGCAGAAGGCAGCAGCTGCGTTTTTTTATGCTGTCCATTGGCTTGGTACACTAAATTCCACAGGCAATAATAGTATTTCCATTTTCAGCAGTACTAGATAGGTTTTATTGACCTATGTATGATATTTTGTGAGTGCTATCGATAGTGGAAAAAGTAATGTGCCCTGTGGTGATTACTCTTACTTTTTTTTGATTTGGACAGCAAAGTGACCATGAAATGGTATTTCTGATCCTAACATGTGTTAGATGTCTGCTACTGTAGTGTACAAAAGCTTCTCCTTGGATGTAGCCCTAAGAGTGAACTTCACTAACTCAAAAGAAATAAAAATCTCCTCAATTTGGACTTTACAGATGATTGAGATTATTTTAACATCTGGATGAACTGTTTTTGATGAGCTCAGAGAGAATTCCAGAAAAGTTGAGCTGAAAGAGAATTCTCTTCTAATTTTCAGGTTTTGTTGCTGTTTTATGCTGCTGGGCTTTTAAGGGGTTATTCTCCACAGTGAAATGCTCCCCACAGAGGACACTTCAATACGGTAGCATAAATAGTCTGTCAGTAATTTAAAAGTTTGCATGTGACTCATTGGCTCCATCTTTTTATTTATATTTTTAACAGAATATCTTTTATTAGAAAATGATGTTTTAAGACTTGCACAGCTCATAAACTATGTTCCAGCTTTATACCAACTTCATAAAGTCTGTTCATGAAGATGAAAAAAGATCAAGCAAATTTCCATTTCTTTTCAGAGTAAATTTTGCAAATCAGAACATGAGATGTCCATACAAAAAACCCTCATTACCCCAAAGCACTTAATTTAAAACATTTATGCTTGTGCACTGCAGCCAACATGGCCATTAGTGAAAGAGTGATCTTAAAAATGACAAACTAATTGGTCTGTCTTTTTATGTCTGACTGTGGTATTGGCCTTGATGGAGACAAGTAGTTAAGTGTGTGTAGACAGGCAGCTAAGCACTAACTTGTTTTCATCGTGGTAACCTTGGACTAATACTTTCATGTGGATTGCTTACCTGCTGTCCTCAAATAGCTCCACAAATGTTTAAGGTCAACAAGACGTGTTACTTTAACAAATTATACTGTAGAAAGACACGTGGGATTATTTTTTCCTGGTTCTTATGATTGCTTTATACTAATTTTGGCTTTATTTTTCTTTTATGTCAGTTGCTGTCTTTTATCCCTACCCTTTTGAGAGTGACTTGGAGCACTTCTGATTAGAAGAGCAGGAAGGAGGAAAATGTGGAAAATGAAATCGCTTGACACAACAGGATGAGTTAATTCAAGGTGAATATGAGTACCAACCTTCAATTTCAACTAATTCAACAGCAATGTGCATATTATAATTTCTTAGTGGACGAACCAGGCAGAGAAGAATAGTCACATCTGTTAGAATAAGAAATCTTATTCCTCTCTTCCTACCCAAAATGTCAAATGATTGTCATTGTTCCTTTGGAGCTCTAAAAAGACTTTGGACCGTTAGGCATCAGATTCTCTTTTACAACAATTCAAATCAAATCTACTCATTAATTGCTGCTGAAAACCCAGTTCAGATATTTTTTGTACTTTTTAAAAAAATTATTTTGTGACAAAAAGCCTTTTAAGACAGGCAGATTTTCATACACTGAAAGCAAAAAGGTTGAAAGTTCAGTTTATTTTTTTTTTCAGTTTTGCATATTTTAAAAAGGAGTGCCTCTAAAAAGGAAAGAAAAAGAAAAGGAAATTTTCCCTGCTATTACTTTTTGATTGACACTTTTTTGCAAGGCTCAGTTCATTAAAACTTGCAAAAACATGGATTCCCTAAAACAGCTATAGAAGTTAAAGAACTGTTTGGAAACTCTGTAATTGGAAGTGTCTGTAGATTTCAGAATATGCTGCTCAGCTATCACTGAGGTTTGCTGCTTTCATTGTACTTTAGTTTGCCAGCTGTATCTGATTCAAAAAGTACAGAAACAGACTTGTTTAAACTCAGCCATTGTGTAGTGTTTGTGATGTGTGCATAATAAATTCTGAATGCAAATATATGCTGTAAAGTGAAACACTGAAAACCTGTATGACAAGCAGTGGAGCTGCACAACACAAAATTTGGTTTTATATCATAAATATTCACTTGTGTCAAATATATAGGAGATGTTCAAAACAGAGCATTCTAATTATGCACACTTTGTTGCTCACCCATTCTCAGCTATTTGAACTTGTTCCTTTGAAACATTTGACCTTAGCTGCAAGGAAAAAAATAGAAAGAGTAAATATCTGACTTGTAAGAGTTGTACTCGCACTCTGTAGCAGCATTTTCTATGTAATTTTGATACATTTAGCTTTATAAAATAATTTGGAAACAATAACTGGGACTTTTTTCTTCTTTTTTGTTTTTTCCCTGAAACAAGTAAAAGTGCCACTCCCTGAAAATGAGAAGATGTTTCATAGTTCCATGAACATTAACAGTATTTATCCCAGACAGACTGATGAAGTAAGATAAGCAATAGCACAAGAAATGGCAGAATTAGATGTATAATGCTATGGTTTGTATTAAATCTAAAACACAATATACAGGAGAGTCTAAAGATTATTATAGCTTCAAATAAACTTACTCCCTCTTGGGTTGGTGGGCACACTGCGGGTACAATTGATGGAATTTAGTTTTCTAGCTACTTGATTGCCACTGTTGCAATCCTCTGAATTGCTAAATTACCTTCAGTTCCTTTTCATCTTAAGATCCTGAGCTTCAAATTCATGCCATAGCAGTATTTTATGATACCTTCTAAAATAAAATAAAACAACCAACAAAACCAACAAAACAAACCTCAACCAAACAACAAGACTTCCCATTAAAACTAAAGAAGGAAGGAGGGAAGATACTTAGTTGATTTGTTGAACTTAGAACAACTCAATGTAGATAGGAAAGGAAGTAGCAATGCATGAAGTCTCCTTATTCCACCTGCTTTGTATAAATGGCTTTTTCATTAGTTTAAGAAGTGTCACAGTAATGTCTCAGTTCAGCTGGAGACACAGTTCTTAAGGACAATGGAAATGGACATCAATATTTGAGAGTCTGACTGAAATGCAGCCTACAGAATATCCCAAAAATAGCAGGAAAATCAAACCCAGAAAATAAGACAGCAGTATGAATCATGAATTTCATGTCAGCAGCTTGGAACTTCACCAACTACATTCAGTGCAAACACCGTGACCAATCTCAGCTTCTTTTCCCTTTTTGCAATTAGCAAACCAAACCAGAAATAAAAATGTAAACAAAGCCTGTCTGTTAGAAGACAGACAGATGGACAGATAGATTATACAATAGCAATTATCTGGATTGAATGCCACATCCAAGACACACAGGACCAAATTCTGTCAGATTTTTATATACAGAGATACCTTCAGGATTGTGCTGCCATGTTGCAGTGAGTGACAGTAGCTACTCCACCGTTTTATTGAGCAGCTCATATAGGGCTAGAATATGCACACTGGGATATACGAAGTCTTTTGACAAATGGGCTACGGAGCTAAGTATGGATCAATGAGACACTATGAAAATTGCACTCACTTTTATATTTTGGAAATAAAAAACTAACAAACAAACCATTAACCAGCCTATTACTTGCCTAAATATTAGCAAAGACTCCAGTTTTTCAAATTTTTTCCCTAATTTTATGGGTGCTTAGCTGGTAAGCAGATTTTAGGTACTGTTGGTATGTAGAAGAACAGAAGTCCACTTCAACTGAGTTTGAAGGTGTTATTGTTAAAACATGCAAACTCACTTTCTGAGATAATGATCATGTAAAGGTTCTTAAAACCAGATAAATAACACATAAATTCAATCTACAGCTATAGTAGACTGAAAAAGTAGGTCTCTCATCCTCCAGAAAGCAAGATGATCTTTTTTCACATTCTCAGAAACAGGAAAAAATACACTGGAAATGAAAGAGATTGTACTATTTGTATCAAAGGTCAGGAATACTTAACCTTTTGTCAGAAAAAAAACTTGTTTCCCAAGAATTTTCCAAATTTAAATTAAACCAGACTCCCACTGTACATGTTACATAGTAAGCACAGAGTGCTGGAGTAAGACTTTGAAAAGGTAAAGGCTAAATGTTGTAGCTGATTTGATGACTGCAATTTCAGAATAATAATTACATGCCTGAGCTATTTTGCTTAGCATTAATATATAGGTATGGCACATACCAAATCAATGAAATTGTCTATGTTGTCTCTGAGGTCAATACCTTCTGCACAATACTTAGACAATCACGATCGCAGAATGAGCTTTTCTAATTCACCAGTCTTCAAAACCTTTGCAAATTATGTACTCCGTTCTAATTGTAGATGGTGTACAGTTTCTGTGCTAAAACACACACTTAACTCTTCAAAAGTGTCAGATATACCTTTTCTAATGAATAAGAAATTCATTGAAATACATGATAACGTACAAAATAACCCTGAAATATCAACTAAACCTGACATTTAGTACTATACTTTATGATCCTCTCCCCATCTTAAGGGGCTAAAGCTGCAGAAATCATTTAAGAATGACTCGTGTTCTGTGTACATTCAGTGTTTTACTGTAAGGTAGATCTATTCATGGCAGGTAAGGACTGATGAAAAAAGCTCTAGGTGTAACAATTTTTTCCCCAATTCATACATTAATACAGTGATTTTGCACTATCAAATGATCTCCTTTGTAAAGGCCCTCTTTTCAGAGGCTATTTTGTGCATGCAGAGCTACTATTACATGGGAAACTCAAATCACTCATTTTTCCTGGCAATTGCACCCCAATTTTACTTTTACTCTTTTGCTTTCTTGGCAGCTATTTCCTTCAGACTTGATTTAGCATGTGAAGATGTGTGAAGCCTTGTGTTGCTATCAACAGGACTCTAGTCAGAGAACCAGACTTGAAATTACATTTATGGTTCATGCCTTCTATACTCCTTCTCAACAGCTCCCACTGGCAAACTATCTCATTTTCTCTTACATAGTGCTTTTGTGATCATAGGAAGCGTTCAACCACAGGGCATTGTGCCCTCTTTCAGCACAGCTGACATATTCATTTCTTAGTAGGTTATATATTCAAAAATTTCTTTTTGTGTGTTAGTTCCTTTCATTTCTAAATTTACTTATATACCTGCAATACTTCAGCATCATCTCAGAACAATTATTATTTTGTTTCATTTTCTTCTCCAGAAAATTCCACTATTTCTGACCTTTTACTTCTCTTCAGTCCCTGGTGCATTGCCAGACAGAGATATTTTAATCTCACCTGACTTTGATGTCTATTTATTTTTTCTAACTTTCCTTAAATCTTCCTTCTAGCACTTCCATTAGGTTTCCCTGTGCACTTTCAATTCCTGTGTTTTTTTGGGTAAAGAAAAATAGTTATTGCAATTGGAGTCCTGTTCTAGAGATGAGTGCAGGTTATTGTAACAGAATTGCTTCTAATTTGTTTTGAGTGGAATATTTGTCCCTGTTGATAACCCTTCTTTTTATAATCTTCAAATTGTAAACTATATTTGGTGGTTTTTTATGGAATTGGCAATAATGTAAGGCAGTTTTTTCATCTAAATGACAGAGTTTGGATTCTATCTTCAAATCATAACAGTGTGTTATGTATTCATCTCTTACATTCTCCTACATTTTCCCAAGACATTAGCTGTATTTTTTTCTCTTTTATTTGTCACATCCTATTTCTTCTATATCTGCATTGTGTTTCACTGAGCATATATCTTCAATACCCACTATTTCTAAGATTTTCAGCTTTGAGAGTCTCTCAGCATTGTGCCTAATGAAAACAAGTGATTGTTGAAATTTGCTATCAAGTTGTACAGGCCATAGTTTTCAATTACTTCTTTACAAAATTGACAGCACTGTCCATGACTAGGTATCAGAATCTTCATTTTGAAAATGTTTTATTCAGGTGTGTACTCAACAATCATACTGTGGTCAACAATATCTTAACCATTACCTAGAAAACTCTCTGTGAGTCCGACATTTCATCTAGAAGAAAAGTCTGAGTTAACAAATAAGAAGTAGTTATACTTATTATACAGAGTTCAAACAGAAAAGTTAGTTTGCCTAACCTGTATCTATGAACACAGATACTACTTTGGTCCAGACAATTCTGTAGGATAAAGGCAAAAGAACAATAAATAAATTAATTATCCACATCAATGGAATGGAATAGGAATGAGAGTCTCAGGAACTAGTAATAATGTGGGACAGTATTTCCACTGGGGGTGCCAGTGAAGGTGTGAACTGCACAAGGAAAATACCATTACAAATATACTTATCTTTTTTGGCTTAAATAATTCATGGCTCCAGCAACATTCACGCTGAAGGACATTTGCATTTTCTTCTATTTGAGTAGAGGACAGAGCAAATACATGCAAATCAATGTTCTTTTTAGGATTATTCATTTTTCCTTGCTATTTGTTTGTCCTGAAGTCAAATAGCCTGACATTTTGACAGCTGACATTATGTTCTTATGGGCACAAGTCAACTGATTAGAAAAAAAATCTCACCTGACTTTCACTATTTTTCAGCTAAGATTACACTCGAATAAATAAATCCATGCCAGTGCATTCTTACAATCTCTAAAGATGAATTTACACCTATATTATTCAAGTAATCTGTGATGTCATTCCTGTAAGGGCCAGTATTTGCTCATACTACTTGGGCTATGATTCCTGTCCTTTGGAAAATGTTAGATTGTGTACCAATTGGTTTTATCAAAGTTTTCCAAGAGATGATTTGCACATTCAAGTTGATTTTGCTAAATAACTTTCTTTAACAAAAGTCTGTGAGGTGCAAGAGCTCATGTAATTGATCTGTACTAGAATATCACACTGGTTTAAAAAACTTTGAGTGTAGGAGCAAAATTAATTTTGAAACTAGGATACTTAGACTGAAAATCCAGCGCCTGAAACAGTACTCTAGGTACTGGGCTGGGAATGTACTTCAAAGAAGGCCTTATGTCTTCTTGCAGAGAGGGGAACAAAACTGAACACAGACTTCAAGGTGCAGCCTCTCTGGAGGTGTTTAAGGCCAGGCTGTACAAGGCACTGAGCAGCCTGATCTAGTCCCTGCCTATGGCAGGGGGGTTGGGACTCGATGATCTCTAAGGTCCCTTCCAACCTGACCTATTCTATGATCTTGCCAAGAACTGGAGATGATGACTGCCGTCTATGTAGAGGGGTGTCCTGGTTCTGGAAGGGATAGAGTTAATTTAGGGACACGGGTATCCCATCTCCACCGCAGCCGGGAGCGGCAGGAGCAGGTCGGCCGGAAATGGATGCGCGGGTGGCACGGCTGGAGGGCGGGATGGGTCCGGGGGAGCGGTGCCATAGCGGTGTCCGGAGCGGCACTTCCATAGCTGCGTTTGTACATTCCCCTGTTGCTGTTTTTTGCCTTTTCTATTCCGTCAGATTGTCTTGTTGGCTATGTTTTCTCACCAGTCTGTGTCGTTGTCCCCCCTGCCTCTTAGAACAGGGCAGCTCGATCGTGGCACACAAGGTTCTTTGTCCTCTCTTGAGGTCAAACCATGACAAAAGGCCAGGAGCTGGAAGGAGACCACCACTGCGTCCTTAGTGGAGCATGCAGGAACAAGGAAAAGCGGTCATTGATTTATTCCCACTACATGTTAGGCGCAAGTTTTATCAATACCTGAAGGGGGCCTTCAGGAATGCAGGGGTAGGACTTTTTAATATGTGATAGGAGGACTAGAAATAATGCATGTAAATTGGAAGAGGGGAGATTCAGGCTAGATATAAGAAAGAAATAATTAATGAGGGTGGTGAGACACTGGAACAGGTTGCCCAGATAGGTTGTGGATGCCCCCTCTCTGGAGGTGTTTAAGGCCAGGCTGGAGGAGGCACTGAGCAGCCTGATGTAGTGGGAGGTGTCCCTGCCTGTGGCAGGGGGCTGGAACTCGATGATCTTTGAGGTCCCTTACAACCCAAACTATTCTATGATTCTATATAACTGTAGAAAGTAGTCACTCAGAAACATATAAAAAATATTGGGAAAAATAAAGTATCTTGCATTGCATACAGATTCAGTTTCTTTCTTATATTGAGAAATCTATGTTTCAATTAAATTTAGTTTGAACTAAACCTATTCTTTCCCCTCTATTTTTCAGTTTCATAGCTCAAATACAAAATCAGTTATTCACAGTGATTTAGTTGATTTTTAAACTGTCATAATAATCTGAGCATGATGCAAATTGTATGGAATAAATGGTGAAGTTAAAATAGAGCAAATTTTCTGGTTTGTAACTTCATTTTTCAGCTAGGCCTCTTCTCTCTGGCTAAGCACTGTAATTAATAATACATTGTTCAGAAACGCTTTTTGCTCTCAGATGGATAAGACCTGATTATACCAAGGAATGTTATGCAAGAAGCTCTTATTTTTATTTATCACTATGGTAATCAAGGTCAGCAGATTTGTCATTTGCCCCACCAGGGGTTGGAAGCAGAAAGACATTGAAGGGTCCCACTTGCAAGGAGGAGTGTACAGGGCAGGTGTCCCAAAATGTAATACTCCCAACAGGAGTATTTAATCCCATCTGCCCCATGCTCAGTATAAAAGCTGAGGTATCAAAGGGTCAGTTCTCTTTCTTCAATGCCCGGTGTCTAGGAAAGACTGTGTTCATCTGCCTTTGGTCATGATCTGAGCACTCCAGACTCCAAATCTGGCATCCAGCTCCTGACCATTGCTGTTCCCAGTATGGAACATTCCCTGTGTCTTCTGGGGATGAGAGCATAATCCTAGGAACTTGATAAAGTTTTGTATAAATTGTACACCTTTTTTTCTTTTTCCTTTTAATTTTATTTATTTTTCATTATCTATTAAAGTAGTTCAGAATTTTTTGTAAACTTATAAATGACTTTATTCTTTTCTCTTCTCTCTCTTGAGAGAGGAAGGGGAGGCATACATCATTTGGAGTGGCCTGTTGGGCCTAACCAAGGCCAACAATTAACTGGGAATAAGGTAGGTGAAACTTGACTGACTTTGAGAGAAAGTGTAATTTTTCTTGTCCTAATTGCTTCTTCCTCCCTTCTCTTCAGATCTCTCAATTTTTCCTATAAACTCATTATACTTCTCTTATATTCTTATATAGCCTATACAATAATTGCTACAGCTTTTATATCAATGTAGAATCTCAGTATCTTGTCTTTTCTAGCCCCGTGCAATTGATTTTTTTTCTTAATCTCTTTTGCTCACTCAAATTTCCTTTTCCTCGCCTTCTGGTTGTTTGCTACCTTTATCTCGTTTATTTTCCCTCTACTGCTGCTTTTCATCCTCTCAGGTTACTCCCTTCCACTTTCTTATCAGTCTTATCTTTCCTCTGATTTCTACCTCATTCTCCATCCCAATTTTCTCTGGATTTGTTCTTTGGGTTTTTTTTGTTTGTTTATTTTTCTTTTGTTTATTTTGGTTTCTTGGGGCTTTTCCCCCCAGTTTCTTAGTCTTACGCCTCCCTGTGTACCCCAGAGCTCCTCTGCTTTAAATTCTTCTCATCTGCTGTCTGCATTCCAGACTTTAAAAAATGTGTTCCCCAACCCCTACAGCCTTTATAAAATGGAGAATTTTTCATTGTGTTTATTTTTGTATTCCCTATTTGTACTGTCTTCTCAAAATCAATGATATGATGGAGAAGGAAAACAAGTATCACTATAGGTACCAAATATAAACCTTTGTTGTCTCAAAAAATTACCCCAAATTTCTTTACTTTTTCAACTCTGAAAAAACAGTTACCCATGGTCATTAAAATTAGAAGGAAAAAAACTATACATTTATTATTTTTTATTCATTGTCAACTGAAACTTTGTGCCGTAGACAAACAAATTTATTATAATCCAAGCATCCTCTTTCTCTTATTAACACAGACAAAAAAAGTTCTTGTTCTTTCGAATGGTATGAACAATTACATGCAGATCTGTTCACTCCAGGTCATTCCAATAGAGACATTGATTGTCTAAGTCATCACAAATTAATGCAATTCATTAATGTTTGTAATCTGTATCAGAGCTTGTACAGCAATAGCTGAATGTAAATATACAGTACTAGCAGTGTAAACAGAATGCAAGCAATGTCAATATTATGTTATAGAACTACTCAGCATCACATCAAGAGTCAGCAAAATAGGAAGTTGAACTTGAAAAAGTGAGTAATTAATCTTTCATAACCAGAAAATCAAAGGAGGATAATTCATACTTCCTCTTCCTCTCCTGCCTCTCCTTACAACATTTTCTACCCCCTGATATGCCCATTAAAAGTTAATTTTTTTAGATTTTAAAATGTGCAAAGAGAGTATTAGTCGCTGGGATTCTGATGTCATTTACTCTGTGGGATATTGCAGAAAGCGTATAATCTCTCATAGAAAATATTTTATCAAAAACCCTGAATCTGCACATTTCTGGGAATTTCTACAGTGATTTGAAGAATTTTCATGCAGCCCTCCTTGAGGTCTAATTGCCACCCATCAGTAAAATTTTAAACAAACAGTAGAGGTGGGAAAACAAAGAGAAATATTCATGATAACAGCACCAGATCCTAGCAGCAAAATAGCATCGCTACTGGTAAAATGAACCACTTTGAGACAGCATCCCCATGACAACCTAGGCCTTATAAGCTAGTGGAACTCCACATTAATTCTTTTGTTTCCACTCAGGGTGACCATTTTCCTCATAAGAAGAGCATATTAGTACATGGCATTCAAACTGATAGTCTGAAAATCGGAAATCCCTCAGAGTCAGCAAGAAAGCAAAAAAACACAGAATTCTGTCACTAATCTTGGTCACTGAATATTAGGTTTAGTTTTGAAATAGAACGTAAAGTTATTGGAATATAAATTTATTAGATATGAGAAATGGTCAGGGGTCTGTTCGGGGTTTCTTTTTGAGGAAGATCCCTGTACCTTCAAAAATGAAAGGGGATCTTCAACAAATAGCTACAGAATAATTTTCTGGATGTCTCCATATTTCTGGAGGTGTTTAAGGCCAGGCTGGACAAGGCACTGGGCAGCCTGATCTATTGTGAGGTGTCTATGCCTATGGCAGAGGGGTTGGAACTTGATGATCTTTAAGGTCCCTTCCAACCCAAACTATTCTATGATTCTATGATTCTAATAACATCTTGGATATTTGAAGCAAAACACTTCTCTCTCCTCTACTACAAGAGGCAATAAATTTTAGTCTAAGGAAATGATCCCATTTTTCTGTTGTGCCACATATGGAATGTCAATTTCTTTTTAATTTTTTTGGTCTTAAAATAGCGGGTTCAGAGCATTCAGTGGTCTTGTGCTTTAGAAATCAGGACATCTGGATTCTGTTCCTCTTTTTCAGAATCAGTATCAATAGATCCATAGTGATTGTCAATGAATAAATGAAGTGGAAAATGAAACGAATTATTTTGAAGTCTATTATACGACCAATTAAAGGACAAGTTAGTACAAAGATACATATATTGCATATGTTTTTACTAGTTGTGACATTTGAATTGAGCCACTCACATCCTTCAGCTTAAGTGAAAAGATAAATTATATGTCCAAGTCCAGGAAAAAAATAGAGTCTACCTTACTTTTATTAACACATATAGGTTACAATGCTGAATACTTGTTATTAGAACCACTGGAAAAGATCCATGCAGCAGGTAGCTCTCTCTCAGAAATTAAAATAACCATGATTTTATAGGCAGCTTAATTATTTCACTATTATGATTAGTTCATGTAGGTTATAAAAAAAGCACAGACTTCATTTATTGAGAAATATCAAAGATTTGTCTGTCATAAAATTACTAAATGAGTTGTTCCTTGTTAATTAAACTAAATGAGGACCATATCATATTACTAATAAGAACAATAAATCAGTGAAATAAGATTTTTATGTTAAAAATATTATTGCCATTTTAATTATGTATTGATGTTAATAAAATATAAAAAGGAACACTTAAGACTTGGAGTTAATGTGTTTTTTCCAGCCTTTGAGTTTTTGCACATTTTATATCTGTACCAAGGTCATCAGCTCTAAGATAATGTAGATAACGATTGATTTCTGAATAGTCTCCTGCTGTGCTTGATGTTGCTTTCTGTCCTTAAGAAAGATAAGCAACTCCAGGAAGAAGGTAAAATTCCTTTTTTCACAAGTTGTTTTTCTTTTTATGTCCTTCTGTTGCCATTTTTTAACTTGCAGATTCATTTAACTGATGATCTGCCCAGGAGGAAAGTTAATTATTTTTGAGTTTAATGTTCCTTGCTGAAAAACCTAACATACATGTATCTGACAATGCCTTTAAAAATAGGTGAAGAATATTGAATATATACGCTTGTAATATAATATACTGTAAAGTTGTCCTTCATGTGTACCAGCAATGATGAGGAACAGGAAATGGGGACAACAGGAAGATAGTGAGAAAAGGAAGAGAAGGGAAAATAATATTTTTAATTTAAATTATATTTGCAATTATTTTTTTTCCTCCAAAATATTAACTGATCAGTGGAAAGTGAATCACTGTTCTTAAATCCTGAAACAATATTTTTTGTTTAAAAATACCAAAACCCATCAAAAATGCTAAATGTTGAGATAATTCACTAGATAATGAGCATCTTGACAGCATCCAAATTCAACAATTAGTTTGATCTATGTGGATACAAGAAAATACTAGAACAAGAATAAATAACATCACTAATAAGAATTTTTAAAATGAAATGGGTGAGAAATTTTTTTCTCTTTGGTGTATTATGTGTGTACAATCCAGCTGATTTGATATGAGAAGACTATCTATGGTGTAGCTACTGAGAAGTATGAAATGCAGAAGTGGTCTCAAGAAAAAAATCACATTTGAAAGGCAGTAGCTTGGGCAACAATAACATAAGCTTATGAGACTTTCAATCTTATAATAAAGATGCATTCTTCCTTAAAATGAACATGTAACAAAAATTTAAAAAAATGAATGAAATCTAATCAATACAATTCAGAGAATGAAATATATCTTTAGGAATGTGCTTGGAAATTAAGGCATCACTTGGAAAAAGTACTCATTCAAAGATGTATGTAAGGAAGAAAAAGGAAGACCAGTGACTGATGGAGAAAAAAAGAGACAGAGAAATTGGGTGGAAGTTCAGTTAAACAAAGGTTGCGAGGGACAGGAAAATGCTATATGTGCAATCAAACTGTGTGAGCCACAAATTCTAAACTTAAGGACTTGGGATAACAAATACAATATGAAATATTTTTCAAAACAGTACTGTCAAAGTTCTGCCAAAAGTCTCAGTATCAATTTTCAGGGGAGATATTTTGTTTTAAAAACATCCATCTTAGAGCTGTCATACTTAAAGCTGCTGGGTACTAGTGTAGTGACTCTCACAGTTGATGTAATAAAAGGTGTAACAAGGCAAACTTACAGTAAGAACAACCTAAGCTGATGTATCAGAAACAAAGTAACACATCTGTATATTTTCTTTGTTTATGTATTTTAAAATTGCTGAAGTTAAATGCATTACTGAACAACCTAAATAGAGTTCAAAAACCTTTTATTGATTGATTTTGAGGATAGACGTTAGCATGTGCCCAAGCTGGGTGAAGTAGGGTGAAGCAGAAACTACCATGAACTAAATCTGTTAAATTTTATAACAATAATAGAAACTTATCTTAAGGAGTCTAATTATTTTTCTTCTTTTATTTCACTAAAGAAAATACAGCATTTGATTTTTTTTAATTAAGTCAAGAAAGTTCTGCTCTTCCTGCATTCATTTCACATCAGTTTTTATCTTGTCATTTTAGAAGAGTTAAAAACAGCAGCCTCATGCAACTCTTGTATGAAGCACCATTTATAAGTAATATTATGTAGTAAGAAACAAAGAGCCTTTTCTGTGCTTTTTCACAGCAGACTCAAATAGACTAGCATCTCAGGAGAAGAGTAGTCTGTCTCCACAACTCTTTGAAATATCCAGTTACCATAGTACCCACAGTTTTGAAGAACCAGGTATTCCAAACAGGTTAGTAGGAACACGAAGGAACCAATCTAGAATGCATTTAAATGCTGAAGTATCCTATTTTTCTAATACCAAGCTTGTTCCAAATAGAAAGGAATAAATCTTGATTATCTTGATAAAGAATGTGGGATGTCCTTCAGAATGGTGATTGGAAGCTAAGAAGTGATACCTCTGGAATATCCCCTGCCAAAAAGAGAACAGAATCCTCAGAACAAGGAGACAAAGGATGATGAATAGGAATAGGAATACAGAGAAAGATCCAGCAAAATATACTCAATATTTGAAACTGGTAGTCAAAGATGTGAACCAATGGTCTACCATCCATATTTGAAGAATCATGATGAAAAACTAAACTCGGTGAAGAAAAGGCATTAATGGATAATGTACTGAATTAAAGAAAATATCCACAGAAAAGACTATAGAAAGATTGATATGTTTAGACTATCAAAGAGAATTTAATCTTCACAGGTATTTCACAAAGACTGATTATTTAATGAAATCAAAGAGGTGTTAGTTGGTAGAAATTAAATTCAGAAGGTTCAAATTTTGTGATAGCATTCATATTTTGATAGAGCAAGCTGACAATTGCTGCAGCATCTGCCAAGGGAATTTTTTTATCTTTTGATAGCTTCAGTTGTTGGACTCATTTTCCATAAGATCTAAATAATGATGTCTGAAAATGGTTGATAAAATTTAAATTTTGGTAAAAATTCAAAGATCTTGACTCTGATCATGAAATATTATATAAGTACATTATTACTTTCCTTGATCATAGAAAAGTTCAAATAAGAGCTTTATTTTGTAAATTTCATCATTAACTGTTCTATTTACAATATATGCAGTGACTAAGAGTTGCTGAAGAAAGCTCCAGTAATACAGAGCTGAACTGATGACCAATTTTCTGTTTGTAATTATGTAGTAAGAAGGTGAAACAGTTGTTTTTAGCATAGCAGTTGTTGGAAGCATCTGGGGTTGCAACACAAAGCTGTATGGAAATGTTCATTGACTCAGGCTAGTGAGAGTGAAATGGAGTCAAGCTCTTTTGGATTTTGTCAAAATTTTCAGATGACTGTTCATCACCCACAATTCCCTTTTTTTTTTCCAAAACAATAGCCAAATTAGGAGAAAAATTAACTTTGCTCCACAAGTAACAGTTTCATGTGATTTTTAGTGTCTAACTATCGACTATCTGTTTTCTTTAGCCTGCGGAACCCTCAGTAGGTTTGGGGTAGGCAACAAGAAAACAGTTAACTTCCAGAGCAAAAGAGAGCAAAAAAGGATTAGAAACCACAGGGGACTGATGGCTTAAGCATGATATAGGGAGTAAAGAGCTTCCTTACTAGCCATTTATCCTCTGGCTGGATGGATTGTAGGGCCATTAGCAGAGACAATTTGTACTAGGAAGTGTAAGTTTAATTTGATTGTGGTTAAAACAAAATAAATGCATATAACCTCATAGTATTATATCACCCATGCATAAAAATTAAAGAGCTAGTTATGCAGAATTTTCAGTTGCTAGTAGAGAGCTTTTGAATTGTCTAACTGAGCTTATTACATGCAGAATGCTCCTGATCAAGCGTACACCAATGTCTTGGTATGCCTCTTACACAGGAGAGATAAAAAAAATGTGTGCTTTCTATACTTGAAACCTAATCGAAGTATTACACAGAAAATATAATAGTCTTTTCATTTACAGCTACTAAGTATGAGAAGTAGATTAAAATGACCATAAAATTACTTTAGTTGACCCTAAATTGTGAAATTCATATGCACAACTCAAATAGAAAATACTGCTGTGATATCCAGGCATGGATCCTGAAATTCTGAGTATCTGTTTGCCAAGTATCTGCCTGGTTTTTGGGATAAATGAAAGGAATCTATGGGCTTCCTCATCCTTTTGCCAGTCTAACACCCAAAATATGACACTGTGTCTGTTCTTCCTGGATAAGGCAAGAGCCCAAATCTGTTCTTCTCACCATAATCATCTAACATGTTAGTGCTCCGTGAAATTGTAATAACCTCACACACACATGGATTAGATTATAATACACAAGAATTATCAAAAAAACCCACAAAAAAATAAATATACCTCAATAAACTAGCATTATTCCAGAAGTAGAAATTCAGATAGAAATTAGATTTCAGTAGAAATTCAGATTTCTTCATGATGTATTTTTAAACCTGATAAATTCACAGACATCAGTAAGTTTGACTGACAGTTACCCAAAAGAAGAGTGAGTAACTAGTAGTATAAACTGGATAGCAATCAGTGAGGACTGGCAGTTGCCAGCTGAGGACAGGACTGGCAGTGGAAAACCTCAGACATGCTAGCAACTCTTAGAGTGATGACAGATTGCCTGACTGGAAAAAAAAGCTTGAATATTCTTCTGTTGTTTTCATAATTATTTTAATGTTTGAGATGGAAGTTCAAATTTAGCTTTATGTGCATCTTTTGGTGAGATAATCCAAACTGAACACAATAAGTGTATGTATGTATGTTTATCTGACATCAAAATATAGCCCTTTTCTGATATTAGTCTGATACTTAAACTAAAGCCTGCCATGACATGGAGAGTGTAACCCCACAGCCAATTACAGTATACAAAATTAAATTAAAACATAATTAAATAAATTCTAAGAAAATTTCTCATTCCCTGAAATTGCAATTCAATAGTAGGAATTTTACTTTTTTTCTCTAGCAGGCTTCATTTTACTGCTTATTCCAGACAAACTTACGTCAGTCCTGGACTCCATTCTCCCCAGTTCTTTTGAGATGTGCATGTATCAATGGTGTCTATGCATGGATTGCAGAAAAGACTTCAAAACTTCTCATAGTTAGATCAGATTTATCCAATTAACTATATTAGCATTTTGATAATTCTTGACTTTCCTCATTTGAGTTGGAAATTATTAGTTGCACCATTGATGATTTTGTGTTTCTTTTAAACTAAATGAAAGCCTCACAATGACCATTGTTATATCCACACGCAACTGAAAACAGCAGAACTTCAGGTAATTCAATAAGTACAGGGCCAATAAATTTGTTGGACATCATATTTGGTTTCTCTTAAGTGGTCTTTAATGCTTATCTTAAAAAGGATTTTAAAAATCCTTATACACGTCCATTTTCACTCCCCAAAGTCTTGTTACTGATTTTCATTTCTCATTCCCCAACTATTCTGTGATTCCATGATTTCTATTGAACATCTACCTGAAAAACTTTGCTACCAATTTTCTTGGCTAAACAATTAATTTTTCAAGTCATGGTTGCAATCCTTTCTATAATATATTAATTTTTACTTGTGATACTAGTAGTTTTAATATTTTAATGCTGACGATCTATGAATTAGGATAGAAATATCTCTGTTGTTTCTTTCTGATTTTCTTGACTGCCTTGGTATTTAGAAACAGATTTCACTGATTTTATTGCCTTTGAAAATGATGCTGTCATCAATATTATAACTTTTTGCTGTCCATTCTCTTATTTTACCACTTAGACAAGGCTGCATCTTTCTCAAGTGGACATATCCTTCTCTATAAAATAAAATATGATGTGGACACACAAAAAAAAAGTGCTATTTTTAATTTACTAATTGTTACTGCAGGAATTAATTTATAAATTATATATATTGCTAATTACATGCATTTCTAATATTTTTCATTTCATGGTTTATTTATATTTTTTAATTAAGTTAAATCAAAGGATTTTTTTGTAACCATAAAGCTTAGGAATTTGAAATATTATTTCTGCTAATAGTTTATGGTATTTCTTCATGGCTCAGAATTTATGTCATAAAACAACTGTACAGAAGTTTTAAAAGAAAACAAGTAAAAACTTGATGAAAGCTATCATTAAAAAAAAGTTGCTATTAATCAGTGGGATGGAAAAAAAAGCAAACCCAAATTATCCCAAAATCGTACTTTGCTAGGTAGAACTCTCTGCAGAATTACCTTTTATGAGCAAATGAAAATTCTGTGATGCAGAAGAACCAGACAACTGTGATTTCTCAATGTTTGGTTTCAATTTTCATTCATATAGTTAAGCAAAATGTTACATGATCAAGACACATTTCTGGCCTACGTGTATGTTTACATCTCAGTGAATGCTAAGTGGTTTTGTAGAAGCACACAAGTCAATCTGTTATATCTATAAATCCTGTAGACATCATGTAGTAGTGGTCTTTCATCTTCATTTTCTGTCTGTTAGCAAATTCTGTGTTTTAAAGAAAAGCTTTAAAACATTCAAACAATTTATATTTGAAAGAAGAAATACACTTAAGTCAACGTTAACTCCAAGACTGCAACATGTCTTTGGCAGATGTCATCCCTGAAAAGTAAATAGTTATGTAGCCAAATAATTTATTCTATGCACACAAAACAATGTACATGTGGGAATCTCTGTAACTCTGACAAAAAAGACATTCTACACATACATTGCTCTTGTAACCATATGATTATAATCAAATACTTTACCTTAATTAGGAGCAGAAAAGAACAGGAT
The DNA here is from genome assembly GCA_013400935.1 of Turnix velox. Taxonomy (NCBI): domain Eukaryota; kingdom Metazoa; phylum Chordata; class Aves; order Charadriiformes; family Turnicidae; genus Turnix; species Turnix velox. The sequence continues at coordinate 179,012 of VZTY01022953.1, forward strand.
GATGAAGTGCAACCTTAATGTAATTACAATCTAGTATTAGATTGCACATATAGAACTATAAATCTTCACTCTGAACTTTACGAAGAAGCTGTTGATCATTTTCATAGCAAAATTCACATGGATAAATAAAAAAGGAAATGTGGGTATATCTAAGTATGATCACTGATAAAAATCATAGTTACTGGTAACAGCTGCAATATGGAGTATGACAGACATTAATTTTTACCCTCAGAGTTACAAGGAATGAGGTAGCAAGACCATTAGGATCCGAAATATCTACTTGTTGACCACTCAGCAAGGAATACAGATCTTGCTTCAGCCTCAGTTTGGGTTGTTTTTAGCCTCTCCTCTCCATGTTAGCTTTTCTGTAGCTTCCAGGCAATTGCAAGTATAAATTAAACCATTCAGTGCAAACTATGGTGAAATTTCATATCAGAAAGGTGCCAGGCTGTCTCCTTAAATTTGTGAAGGAGATAAAAATGGGTACATTTTCACTTTATTAGATGTCACATTGCACTTTGGGGAGCCTGGTGCCTTTCCTATCCTTTATTTTTGCACTTCAATATTAATTTTGTAGGTACATTGTTTCAAGGTGTTTTTTTGACAAACAAACTGCTGGGATTGCTTTTAGAATTTTAGTTTTACTGCTTTATCCCTTGCTAGATAAACATTTGTCAGTTGGGAAATAAAGAGACACAGTAGCTTCAAATCTTAATTAAAGTTTCAGATTAATGATACCAAAATAAGAATAGAATATTAGCCAAAAAATTGTTAGAATACAGTGGTTGTACTCCTATTTTGTGTTCCTTCTGCTATCAGTTTTTTTGTCTTTTATTTTTCTAGGATATGGGTACATAAATTTTCTTTCCCCTCATTCTCTTGCATGCATCTCCAGATCTTACTTTAAAATATCTTTACTTTAAAGTATCTTTACTTTAAATTAAGAACTGTTTGGTATGAACCTGGAACCCAGAGAGTTCCGTATGTTGTCTTCATTCAGATACAGATAGACAGACACAGGACAATCAGGGGAAATAATACAGAATTTTTGCCCATTTCTGATCAGGAGCTGCTGAATGTGACAAGAAAATATTGTTGCTGTTTTGTTTTCCCAGCATGCAATCTTGCTGTATATACATTCCTGTGCTTTACATTATATATCCAAAGAATAAAAAGTAACATATTTTTTATGCTTCTCATGTATGTTCAATTTATATTCCAAGTGGATACATTTGCTTCAAATATATTTTTGGATGTAATTGCAATCTTAATAAGCTTAAGGAATAAGCTTATATGTTTAAGTATTTCTTAATATCTATTATTTTGCTATTCATTCAACATTTTTCTCCATAGAGGGACTGTTTGGCTACAAGAAAATTACAAGTGAAAATATGGAGATAAATTAAGAATAAGACCTGACATCCCACATTGACATTAAAGAAACACTTGCTTGAAGCTGAAACCTATAAAATACATTGGGGCTTGTCCTCCACACTGACTGGAAGTGAGTGCACACATATCTTGAAATGTGAAAAGCTGACTGATGTTTGAAATTAGTCTATTGCTGATCATATAGTAATACTACAATACAAGATACCAATATTAATCAACTGCAGGTGATTAGGACACTTTTAACTTGAATAAAGATTCAAAATTCACTCAAACTTTAGTCATATGACTAATGTCTGTTAAGTGGATACTTACATGACAAACCTTAAACATATTCACTAAAGCTCCTTATACTTCACAGAATGGTCAAACTTTCTGTGTAGCAGTGTTCCAAGAACTTTAAAAATAGGCATTATTCTGTGCATCCTTTTATAAAATCTTACCTTCTCAGGAATATAAAGCAAAATTATTTTTTTTCCCTCTCAGTTGACTCAACTGGCATGTCTGACTGAATCCAGACAAGCACATAAAAAAGACCTAAGACTTAGTTGCTTCTCTGTGCAGAGAAATATTTAATTGCATTCTGTCATTGTTTATTATTCATACAAAAATTAATTGTTCACCATTAGCTTGGGAATTTTTATTTGATAGAACTATGGCAAGAATTTGGCCCTATAATACAGAATTAACTACGATTTTGTGCTGGATTTGCAAGGCTTTGCAGCTGAGGCCTCTGTGGCTTGCTTTGCTCAAACTTCTAAGCTCTCTGCAAGTTTGTTTTGCTAAGCTTAGTTGTGACAGTAATTTCTCTAATAGAATGATGGTTAATTTGTTTTCCTTTTGTTTATCTTTGTTTGTGTGGTAAAAATAATGCTTTATATAGATTGCAGTGAAAGCAGTTAGTCTATGTAGAATGAGATATTAATGACTACAGCATAAAAATGCAGTGTACAGGGCTGACAGTGGAGATGTAGAATGCAGAATATCGTAGCACAGGCATTGTAGGGTGTACCAAGTGGGCACTAAAGAAAGGTCATCAATGAGCTCATCAAGGAAATGTAGCCCTGGAATTGGGCATGGGTAGTTTTAGGTCCAAGAAAGAGCAAAGAAATCTTCCAAAGGCACTGGATACAGCAAATACAGATGTCATGTGTATCTGCAAATCAATGAAGAATGAACAACAGTGTAAGAGCATATTAGTAAATATCTAAAAATTATTCCAAGTGGCTCCTATATGTAAGCATGAAAAAGCTATCATCATATTCCTCCTAGTGCAGGAGTTAGTGCCTCATGGCAGCATTCCTGACCTCCACCATCATTCTTTCTTTTCCTGTAGCAATGAAATCTGCATTAATAGTGGTTTTGTGGTTATGCTATCACTAAATTCTTTGCTTTACTTCTCTATAAGTTATGGTTCTACTTTGCCTGTAAACAAGATGTTGAGCATAACACTTCGTTGCCTCAGGGTAATGACTCACCAGTTGTCTTAATTATGGGTCTTAATCATGTTCTGCTGAAGTACAGAAAGCAGTCATTCCAAGCTACTTTCTTGTATGGCTTCACAATCTGTTGCTTATTATGATCTAGTCTAGTCTGGGGAAGCAGCTTGTCAATGCAGATATTTCTTCTCCCAGAGATGCTGTATATACACAGAATGACAAAACACTCTGACAAGATTGGAAGATGAATGAAAGAAACTGCAAGGGAGAGCAAGGAGGTTAGGCTATTTCTAAAGTTATTTCTGCATGGGATTTATGTACAATTAGAGCATAGGGGATAGTGGAAACAAACAGATGTTGGGAGAATAGTAGGGGTTTTGGCAGAGGAGGGGGAGAAAAAATAAATAATAATAAAAACAGAAGATTTGAAAGTAAACATTTTTCTTTTTAAAGAAGGGCAAGGTGTTTAGCCTTCACAGAGCTTCACAGAATCAGCTCTGTGAAGATAAGCTTTATGTGGAGTGGTGAACTCTATGTCTTGGCACTGATCTTCTTGTAGTTCATAATACTCAATTCCTTGACCATCCCCACCACAATTTTAGCCTGTGTCAGTTAATGTCTTCCCAAAAAAAACCTGGCACCTATCAAAGAAGAGTGAAGAAAAATAACTGTTCCCTGGGCCTAAATAGATGAGACCACCATGCTTGGAGAAAGCTGGCAGAGAAGAGAGGGGGTGAGGAATATGATGGCGGGCTCAAACATAGGACCACTTGCACAGAGAAGCAGCTAAGTCTTAGGTCTTTTGGATGTATTAGCCTAGATTCAACCAGACATGCCAGCTGAGTCAACTGAGAGGGAAAAAATTGCTTTATATTCCCCAGAAGAGAATGAGCACAATAATGCCTATTTTAAAAAGTTCCTACGAAGACTGAGATATAGAAAGTTTGATTTGACGAAGGTCACAAATTCTAGTACACAGAGACGTAGATTGTGTTTGTTACACATCCATGATATAAAAACCTGTTGAGATGCCCTGAACAAGTCAAGAATTACTACAGATGGCCATTTATACGGAGAATATGTCACATCATAGAAGTGCAATTTGATTTGCAGTTGTGTACCAGAAGTCAGATTTTTATTGTCTGTGGTTTTCACAGGGCCTAATATTCATGTACTCTGAAAACCATAATGCAGCTTCAAAAGAATTTGATGCTAGTTTAATATACTGGGACAAGCACACTGTGAAAAACCATCAGGACTTTCTTTATCTGTGTGATGATTTGATATAGGAGATGATAAAGTGCACAAAAACACTTCAAAAATTGCTAGTGCTTTTTTCCATAACTATATAATTCTGGGGGGACAGTGGGGAAAAAAAACCATTGATTTGTTTAGCCAGTATTTTTCAGTAGAATCTGTATTGCTTGGGCAGTGTCCATTTTATTTTGTTAAGCATAGTCTTTAGATTATACGAAATATTTAATTAATATTTATTTGAAAAATAATTATTTTAAGAGGAAACAAACAAAATGAAAGGTCTCGATGGACAGCGTCATATGTCATGTACTAAGCAGTGATAGTAATTTTTGTCTCACTAATGATGGCATCCCATTAATAGTTTTTTCAGTAATTGAATGAAACTTACAGTGTTATATTTCATCAGGTGAGAGGTAGGGGATTTTATATTGAAGGAAAGTTACATATCCTGGAGTTCCAAGCTGACACAAATTCTGTAGATTTTCACCCTATATAGAAAAACATTGCTCACTTCTGTGTTTTTTCACTGTAGAAAAAAATTCAGAGTGAATTAAAATATTATTCAGTACAATCATGTTTGTATTTAATTTGGAGATTAAAATACTTCAAGTATCAAAAGAAGGAACTGGTTGGAATTTTTAATTTTTTTGTTTTCACTTTGAAATACAATTCTTATTGTTCAATTAGATATTTGAAAATATCAAAAATCCAGTAAACAGCTAACACTAACAGGAAATCTTCTATGGAACCACAATATACTTTCAGCGCAACATAGAAAAGTCCTTTGAAAAAAGACTGATTTTAAATTACTGTTGAGATAAAACCAGAAAGGAAATCAAAGTCTTCAAGTAATAATAACCAGCTATCTGAGTGTCAAACAGACCAAGCATGCATGAGGTCAAAAGTGGAGGAAAGCACTGGGAAAATGTTGTCCCATCTGCTATTTAATTTTCACTGAAGATAACTTTTGATGAGAAGCGCTGAAGCGAACTGAAATTCAAGTAGAGTCCTTTGCAAGAAAGCCAGACACATCCTGAGCTACATCAGAAGAACTGTGGCCAGAAGATCAAAGGTGGTGATCCTCCTCCACTACTCCTCTCTGGTCAGATGCCACTTGGTGAACTGCCTCCAGCCCTGGGTCCCCAACAGAAGGACATGGACATGCTGGAGGAAGTCTAGGGGAAGGCCACAAAGATGATCGGAGGGCTGCAATGCTTCTCTTAAAAACAGAATTCTCAGTCTTTGCATTCTCAGTCTTTCCGGCAAGCCGGAAAATAAATAATAAGAAATGCTATTGAAATAATAGGAACAACATCTCAAATGAAAAGATAGACATCCTAGGCATCGGTGTAGTTAATTATTCTTTTGTTCTTTGGGAACAAAAGACTACTGTGCTGTCAGACCATGCAGAGTTTGTTTGATACACCTGTTTATGGAAGCTGGAAGTATAGACTCAAGTCTGACATTTGTAATCATGATCAACATGACAAAATACTGAAGAGTAGTTAAAAAAACTGATACGTCATGAATGGCACAGACTTCTTTTTTTATTTGAACAACAGTCTTTAAAATTATATTCAGATTTTTAAAAGATGTTATTACAAATATTTTTCTTTCTGGTCATAATTTTCAAGGTTTCCCTAAAAATAAGTTTCTCCTATATGGGTTCTTAGCTGTTTATTTACCATTGTTAGGAACTAATAAAAATTTATTGCATATTTTTCCTACAGAAAGGCAGGGGAAGGACTTTTTAATATGATATCGGATGGGAGGACTAGAAACAATGGATGTAAATTAGAAGGGGGTAGATTTAGACTTGACATAAGAAAGAAATTCTTTACAGTGAGGGTGGTGAAACGCTGGAACAGGTTGCCCAGAGAGGAGGTGCCCTCTCTGGAGGTGTTCAAGACCAGGCTGGACAAGGCACTGGGCAGCCTGATCTAGTGGGAGGTGTCCCTGCCTATGGCAGGGGGGTTGGAACTCGATGATCTTTGAGGTCCCTTCCAACCCAAACTATTCTATGATTCTATGATTTATAGGCACATATCACTAAAATTCAGAAAGCTGAATTGATTCATTATTTGAAGACATCTACTTTCCTTCTTTACCTTGACTTGTTCCACCAGTTTTCCAGAAAAAAATTCTTGTAGAACTTAGCAGGAAAAAGTTGTTCTCAAATGTTCCCTGTTACAGAATCCCTTAGTTTGTATATAAAATTTATACCACCATTGCACTGTAAAATTCAAAAATGCATATTTAATTCTCAAACTAACTAAAAGGAGTTTGACATTAGTTGCAGCTGTGCATCTTAATCTCCTAATCAGTTTTGGAAATCTAAATTTGAAAGTCACGCTGACAAAATAAATTAGGCAACAACTAGCTTATCCCTTTCATTTTCTAAAATACCGAGAAAATCTTGAAAAAAGGAAGAATGAAAAGAAAGGGTGATCTTACACCTGAATCTTAGCAGAGCAGAGACCAGACTGAGCAGCACATTGCTAGAGACTGCAGGATTTCACTTCCCTGGAGCATGAGAGCAAACCCAGATTGTCTGACCAGAGAGACAGAAAGTAACTACGGACCACTGGGAAGCCTTTGTTCCCCTGTGGTCTTACACTGCAAGTGGAAATCACACATATTCTGTCTGGTAGCTGTTTGGTTTTTTTTTTAAATATGCCTTCACAATCTATAATGATATCTACACATGCTATCAGCTACCACTATCAATTGGACTTAGCTTTGCTGGACTAGGAAGCTTCTAAAGCATCACAGAGCTACATAGAATAGTAAGAGACACCATTGTATCCTAAACTGTAACCAAAGGCCTGAATCACTGAAATTATGCCACATGTTGCATTCAGAGAAATTCTTTGGAATAACATCATCTATCAAATGTATTAGTACTGTCTGAAAAACAGTATAATAAAATCTAGGTAGACTTGCTAGATTTCACTCTGCAGTAATTTATAATGAAATTATAAATGTACAGGTTAGTTAATTCACAGTATTAGAGAATGGTAGGGGTTTAAAGCGATCTCTAGAGACCATCTAGTGCAATCCCCATGCCCAAGCATTCTCACTTAGGGCCGAGATGAAGGCATCCAAGCATTTGGGATATGTCCAGAGAAGTAGACTCTACCGCCTCTCTGGACAGCCTGCTCAAGCTCTCTGTCACACTCAAAGTAAAGAACTTTGAGATGTAACTATTCTCATTCAAAATTCTCTTCAACACCATCTTCCTCCATTGAGTGATTCTCATGCACAGTCTAACTCAATTGAAATTATGTCTGTGGCAGGAAGAGATATGATGTTGATATATAAGGCTGTATCTTTTTTTCTTAATGAACGCCAGCAATCGTAAGATGCTGAAGCAGTGAACACCTTCCCACCATGCTTTATCAAATATTGCACAGTATGAACACATACCTTGACTAAGGCATCTTAGTTTTAATATAACAAATTAAAAGCATACAAAGTGGACAAATTTTCAATTACTTCCTGTTTCTTCTAATTTTCTAGTCTCTGAATAGAAGATCTCGTGGTATGAGACATAAAATACTGATAATATCACTTTCATATGGTGACTAAACAGCAATATTTGAAAATATATGCTCCCGAGTTCGATAAAAAAGGGATAATTATTTTGCAAATCTGACCTTTAACAGTAGACTTTGAAAATACATGGAAATCTAGTCTTTATATAAGTTCAGATTTCAATGTTAAGGGATTTATTTTGTTTGGTGTTGGCTGTGTCTACTGTATCTCCCCCTTGGTTCCCCAGGGCACTTTTTGACTTTGTTTCTCTCTATTTTTGGGGGAGTTGTTGTTTGTTTTAGGAATAAAGCCTTCTTGAGGAATTTATTTAATACAATAACAATTCCGTTTATAGTCCTGGAATCCCATAAACTCTCTCAAACACAGCTGTAACTTTAGTCTGATAAAGATAAATTGCCCCTTTTCCTTAGACTTCAGACTACTTATTGAGTGTGCATTAGGCACTTCATAGGAATAACTATTAACTCTGCGGCAGCACACCCTCTAACACAGGTTCAGCTGAATTAGACACACAGTAGTTACTGCATATTTCTTGACTTGAATCCTACTTCCTGACTGGGCAGTGCTTAACACATTATTATCTCAGCCACTTAAAGTACACAGAACCCCACAATTTCTCAAAAATCCTTTATTAGGGAGTTAGCTGTGGAATCAAAAAGTTTCAATTAACAATGTAAATGTAGAATCATAGAATCATAGATTCATAGAATAGTGTGGGTTGGAAGGGACCTTAAAGATCATCAAGTTCAAACACCCCTGCCACAGGCAGGGACACCTCCCACTAGATCAGACTGCTCAGTGCCTTGTCCAGCCTGGCCTTGAACACCTTCAGAGAGGGGGCATCCACAACCTCTCTGGGCAACCTGTTCCAGCGTTTCACCACTCTAAATGTAAAGAATATGAGCAAATGGTCAATTGTTCCCATCAGTAAAAATAATATATTTTCTTATCACAAGAAGAATAAAGACATCCACACATGTAAGATAATTGAGGATCAAAATAGAGGCATTTTATTTTTCTAATCTGTTCCTTCTGCATAGATCAGTAGAAAGCCTAATGTCAGTGTAGAAATAATGTGAGAGAAGAACTGGTTATCAAGGCTGGATAAAGGTAGTTGTGCCTATAGTTTCCACAGTATCTCATGTACATTTATTGTACGCATTCAGGTATGTCAAGTAGTCTATCCTAATTAATGTCCTAAAAATTTCATCAAGTTTCTAAGGAGTTGTTCTTGTCCAATATATGATAAAGGTTATAGGAACATTCTCCTTTATTCCTACTTCAGCTGCCAAAAAATGGTTTTTGTTAGATAGAGAAAGAGCATATGGTCTTTACTTCTTGCCACAAAAATGTCACCAATAGTGACAGTAATACTCAAACACATAATAGCAAAATAAGCTGAGTGCTGTATACACCTAAGAAAAGAGGAAAAAATCCAAAGCTGACTTGAAAGAGAAAATGACAATGACCGAAGACTGCAAAAGAACAGTATTAAACACTCTACATCACTTGTCTTATTTATTCTTGCTACTTCGAGTGATCAATCTTCCTGTCTTGCCAGGACTAACTAGACCAATATTAAAAACTTTGTAATTGACAGACACTTAGGGGAACACTGAACCTCATGGTAAATTACTCATTCTAACTACATATGCCCAGATATTATACTTTTCCACTGCCTACTAACTCATCACTGAATAGACAATTCTTCAGAGAATTTTGGTATGTTACCTTGGCATATAAAGAGTGAAATAGATCAAGGAGTTAATTTATATTAAGTAACAAAAGCTTGTGTGTTATAAATTAGATCTTCTGAATAGAATTCGATTTTAAAACGTTCCTCAAACCCCAGATGCTGAACATCTCTGAAGGATAATGAATAATTGTTACAAGATGACATTGCAGAAAATTAAGCAGCCATTACAGCAACAGCTCATAGAAAATCTTGGATATCAGAGTGAGTTTTATAGACAGAACAGAGGTTGCCCATGAGATTGTTATTATCTTCGACTCCAGTCTGAAAATGCCTCTTCTAATTTTTAGCATACGTTTTGATAACTGCCAAAGAGCTTATTTTAAAATGTCACCTAAAATACAGATAGCTCTTCTACCAGTCGAGTGCTATGGAGTGCCACTTTGAGACTTGAACCCATGACATTATGTCAGGAACAAAAATCATAATAAACGAATGAGATAGAACTTGGCCACCTACTTCATAATGTCTTCTCTTTGCATGGATTGCTGTAACAAAATGTACTGCTTCTTAAAGAGAAATGTCATTTGCAGATAAATCTGGAATTATAACATCTGGTATTTATTCAGTTTAAATGGACAGAGGTTAAGGGTATGTCTTCTCTGATATGCACTTAGGTTAATACTACAAATCCAGAATGGGATCTGTGAAACTTAAATATGATTCTCAAAAGCTACCTTAACTTTTTACCTTCCCATTCATTTCTGATTGCTGCTTTAAGAAGACTCAGAATAACAGTAATTCCCCAGAAAAGCTATATCAGCTCTGCTGGAAAAATACACCTTTGGTCTGACTTTGGTATATTACCAAACTACTGTGTGAGAGCGTAATTCAGATGAGTTTTGGAATACCTGGCCTTTAAAACAGAGGTAGAGAGACTGGTAGGCAAGCTACTAAACTATCTGTTTTTTTCTATTTTATCCATTTTTCTTTTGCTGAAATATGCATTTCACATTGCTTGTGAAAAGCCATAGTTTAAGAATATATAGGAAGTTCATTTACAGAAATAAACAATGGTACCATTTCACAGCAGAAAAAAGTAATTTCTTTTCTGCACCCACTTCCACAAGGACAGATGATACCCAGGGACTGAAGCTGTGTTTGCAATTTGTTCCTTTTTCTTGATACAAGATTTGTCTATATACAAAACCAAATGCTCTGTCACCCCATCAAGCTCTAATTTGAAACCATCCATTATTCTAAGCCTTGTATTTAGTGCATGTTCTGTACAATTAGCTATCCATCCAGGTAACTTCTTGTAGTATCTAATGCAGTGCATGTTTGATACAACCACATACACGTTCAGTAATATATTCTGATTACCCAAATATTTTTCTACTTCTAAAAAGGAACTGATGTTTGCAAGTAGGTTTGACAGTGGCACCTACATCCTGACACATAAACAATAATTTACAATTCTTGTGATGTTCTCGACAGCATCTTCTTTTTAAATAATAGAAAGTACATCAAGAAAATTTACATTAAAATTCTGAAACCCCTCAAGCTAAAAAATATTTAGTGTAAACAAAGAATGTTCCTGAGTGAATTACCTGTACTACCATGCATCTCATGAAGCAATAATCATAGCCTACATTCTCTTTGCACATACATTGGTTTCTTTCTTTTGTTTTTGTTTTGTTTTTTTTTCCCAAGTACAAAATTCCATTTTTAAGCATTTAATTTAATTTTACATTAATTTCTTCACCAAGACACATTCCTAATGGACAGCTTTGGAAACCCTCTCCAATATTGTATGGACTAGCTGTGGAAAACAAGAGTGGTATAAGTCTCTCCATGATTCATCTCTCAGGGGGTACATTATTTTTTGACAGAGAACCTAATCTCAAAACTGCAGCCTCAGGGTCTTCACTGCAACAGGAAGATTTCACTATCTAGGTGTAGTTAAACTATGTCTGAAAATTAAAATTGTATGAGTCAATACAACACACATCGGTGAAATATCCATTCAAAGGGAAGGATTCCTAAGTAGGGCTCAGTATAATGATTTATATTTTCTAGAATATGCCCCTGTGTTTATCCACAACTTTGGACCATGTTTTGTGAGCCAACAATTACTCTGAATCTTACTCAGGGCTGTTCGCCTTGTGCATGCTGTGAATATGCCTTCAGGATCAGCCAACTGAAGCAAGACAGAGCAAATGTCACATGAATTTTGTGCTGATCCTATTTACATCATAGCAAGTAGAATGAGATGACCAATTTATTTCTCATAAGTAATCAAACAACTTTGAAGTTTCTGACAGCACTGATTCAAGGAATTTTTAAATTTAGTTTGATCATTATTCTGTGAATACAAATGACCAGTGAATAACCATTAATTCAGGCTTAATCTCTGAGAACACATCCTGGACTAATATTCATCCTGTTTAAAATTAAACTAAAATGAACTATTATTATCACTGCAAACTTATTTTAGAAATTAACAGATGGTATCAGTGATGAATGCTGTGAATTTTTTGTGTGACTTAATAATGGGCAAGGATATGTTTCATGTCCATGATTTCTTTCTGCTAAATTTCCTGTAATCGCAGGATTTATCTTTATTACTTTGTCTGAATCTCTGTTATCTTGAAATGCACAGCTCTTCCTCATAGTTGTGCTCTACCCCATTCTATTTTTGCTGTAAATTGATCATGTCAGCATCACAATTGAAAGCATCTGGAAATAGCAATTGTAACAAAAAAGGAGTACATGTACAAGTTAATCTTTAAAAAATCAAGACTCCATGCATTGATCTGAAATAATGTTCTTTCTAAACTCCCTCAATCAATCCACAAAGTGAATTTATAGTAGAGTGGAACTGACAGAAATAAAGTAGCTGAGAAAAATATGTTAATGACACACAGGTTTAATGACTCCTGGTCCTTGTTACAATTCAAATAAAAAAGAAATCAAATGCTTAAAATAGGTCTGTATCTTTGCAGACTTGTAACTAATTAACCAGGCAAAAATGATGCTCAACACTGACATTACTAGATCTACTGCATTTTAAATAAGATAGACAATATCCCAAAGAGGATAAGAATTAGACATAATATTCGACCAAAAAAAAGGATATAAAAGAAGCATTAGATCACTCTGACTGGTAAAGAATTTAGTAAAAGGAAAAAAAAAAAAAGATAACTCTATACCTTTGCTTGTCTCCCACTGAAAAATGGTTTATGTTGCTCAATTGTTCTTCATTTCTGGTAGAATGTTTTTTCAGGTAACTAAAACTCAAATTTAGATTACATCTCCTGTAGTGCAAGAAGAAAAGAAAGTGAAAAGCACTAAATGTGATTCTAATTGGGAAACTTTAGCATGTGATTCTTCTTGGCAGACTCTTGTGTGCATTATCACTTAATTTATTTCAGTTTAATATATGTTCAGATTCAGACTTCCTTTTTATAGAAAAATGTGAGTCATGTTTCAGTTTAATAGGACTATTTTTTTGTTTTCAGAGTATGATCTTGCTTAGTAAATTAATATTTCTTTCCTCCTATGAAAAGGGAGAAAATTAAAAAAAAATGCCTCAGAAAGAAAATGTGATGTTCTTTTGCTCTTCTTCCACATTGTGCAGAAAACTGCAAGCTATGAACTTAGTAGGGTCCTTGCACACCATGGTACAAACAGAGGTGGTACCCATTTCTTAGATTTCACTTTCTGCATAATGGAAAAAAGAATAAATATTTTCTATAGTTTTTCTCAATTAGAGCACGATAAGGGCAGGCAAATACTGAGATGAGGCCTGAATTGTCACTCTCTGCCTTCTTCTCTAGCAATTGTATTTTCAGAGAATTTTGTATGTGCACATGAACAAATTGCTTGTAAGCCTGATTATTTTGAAGGTAAATTTAGAATAAAATTTAGTTACTGTGATAGAAAGGAAGACTAAGTGTTAGTTGTTAATAGAATTTTATATTTAAATTTATTTTAGTCTGCAAAAGTATATTGATCAGTTATAGGATAGAAAATAAAAGAGGAGCTGTAAGTAAATGTTCTATTTTAAAAAGCTGAACTTAACCTAAGTTTTAAAGTCTTGCTTTTAAAAAATATCTGGAAAAAGTTTAAAAGAGTATTTTTTATTTTTCTTCCTTTCCTTATCTTCTGTCAGTTATTCTAATATGAAAAATATATGAAATGTCAGGAGAGGGAGGCACAAGAAGTTTAAGAAAAATGAGAACCTGAAAAAAGAGAACACTTCATGAAATTATGTTTCATCTTCTTTTAAAAATAGCTAAATTTTTACAATTTTAGGAACCTATAGAAATGTATATTTTTACTTCTTGAGAGACTAAAGTTGAGTTCTATGGATTTATATGTAAGCTGTTAAACCAGTTAAACAGGTCTTTCTATATGTGAACTCTTACTGTGCCTGATGACTGCATTGTCCTTTAATGCCTTTCAATACCACTCAATATGATCTTCTCCATAACTTTCCTGGTACCAAGGTTATATAACAGGTTTTTAGTTACGATATTTCACTTCTCAATCACATAGTGCAGAATTCACATCTCAGGGGAAAGTCATATTTGTTTTGTCTTGCTCTTGCTAGACAGTACCTTCACCAGGATTTAGACAGCAACAAGGACATTTTTTCATTGCTGGAATCAGGCTCAACCCTTCAGCAGGGGTGTGGACCTGCTGAATGACCTCCTGTATATTGTAGACTTAATTGCAGAATTATCTTCCAGACTTTCCTTGAATTGTGTCCTCAGCAAGGAGCCTTCTTTGGTGACTGTGTCTTTAATACTATAATAATTATGCATACACTACCTTGCCTTAGGAAGCAGATTAAAACTTGGCATTTTCTCAGATCTAGCATTGTGCTCCCTTCGTAACTAGATATAAATAGAACTGGCTTGCACCTTTTACTGAAGATCAAGCAAGGCAGCTATAAATCAGTTTTCTTGTGAGATGTCCACAAAATTGTCTATGAATGAATCCATAGGCTTGTCTCACAACCATTGTTTTAGGTAAGATGCATACTAATGTCTGACCAGGGCAGTTTATATTGCAGGTAAGGATAAGTATTATGACGTGATAAGGACTTCTTCTTGATGAAAGAGGAAAAGGCTTTTGACCATGAAATGTTTTTATGTATCTTATCTTACCACTTATGTGATGCTTTTATGATGATCTGTCCCTTTTCAAATGTCAAGGTGAAGTTCTCATCTAATTGCCAATATGCTTGCTAATACTCAGCAAATATTTTAAAGATACCTAATACGAGATGAAGCAAATTACATGTTAATAAAAAGGACATCTTTCTTGGCTTTGTTTGTGAGAAAAAGGCACATCTAAAGCACAGTTCTTCTCTGACCACAGACTTGAGTATATCTACTTAAAAGCAACTGCTTCTCTTGGCTCCAAATTGATAGCAAGATAGCTAGTCCAGATGTAGACATCTATATTGCAGAAACCCCCTGTTTGATGAATCCAGATGTACATAATTTATGTGTAAATAATTTAAAGGAAATTACACAAGAGAAATTAATATTGTGATAATATTCACAGTTTGAAGATTATGCCACTTTCATCCTCTATTCTAGGAAATTTTCCCAGCTTTGCTAGCACTTTATCAAAGGCCAACAAGAAAATATCTAATTCAAACTTGTAAAAGAATGATATCAAAGTATTTAAAAGGTATGAGTATACTGTTGATTACTACAGACCAATACATTTTTTTGTACTTTTTGAAGTCTCCTTTCTAAATGTAGAATAGCTGAACTTAATTTCAGAAGCCTTAGCTTTTTTGTCCAGATTTTTTGATATTCAATGTGCAGTCTGTAGGATAAGCTTTTAAAAATGGACAAAGTTCAGTGTAAGAAACTCAGACTCAATGCATTGATCACTCCTGTGTTCCCACTAACCTGTAACAAGTTTGACCTTCAGTGATTATCTGTCTAAGCAAAGTTGCATTCTTGAAAAGAAACAACTCCAAAGAGGGGAATATACTTCAAATATTAGTCACAAGTAGGTCAATACTTCTAAATATAAATAACCTGCAGAGACTATGAATGTTTTATGTTTGATAAATATTAGATTTAAAATTGCTAAATACATGTGGCCAGAAATATTAACTCAATAACACTGAACAAGTTTCATACATGTGCTGAAGACATGAAGCAATAAAAATTTCTTGCTGAAAAGATTTACCATCTAACTTGACACCATAAAGAATGAAAAAAAAATGTTGAACAGCTAAAACCAGCAGAAAATATGTGAGAAATACATGTATGAATATCATCAGTTCCAAAAATTTTGCACTTGGCTTTGATTCTTCAATTTTTAAATCTACTTAGTAGTTCAGAATTTAGTTATTCACTGAGACAGTAAGATTACTCTCTATCTGTGATCATTTGCAGTTATTTACAGTAACCACTATTAATTGTTTCAAGAGCTTTTAATTGTGAATTCATTTTTGTAAAATGAGTTCTGTTTCTGTCAGAATTAAGTTATTAAATAGCAGTATAAGTAACCAAGTTTCTGATAGATAAGAAATCTAATTTGTAACCAGCACAATTCTACTTGGGTCATGACCTCAAGCATAGGACTGCCAGCTTCAGCCATGAATTCACAGAGCACCTCAGTCATTGAAGTGATATATGCATTAAAGAAATATACTTCAAACAGACACCTCTGGAAAAACTCTGTCTTTAGTAATCTCATCATATAATCCAAAAGCTGCTTCTGTGTTCATAAGGCATAGAGATTTTGTTTCAATGTTGTTTGCAAGGAAGTTATTGTACTGTTTTATGCAAAATAAAAATCCAGTTCCTAATAAATTTAACACTTTCTTGCAGTCAGCATTAAGTCGTTTGATATTTTTAATGTGGTCAGTTCAAAGTCCCATAAAATACAAGTCTGTATACTTAAAGCACTAATTGAATTCATCATCCTTGTGTAGCTCCTCCAATTTGAAATAGTTCCTGGATTAAGAGTATGTATGTAGTCTGTCATATCAGTGAAAACTTCTAAATTAGACAGCATACTACATCTAGCATTCAGGCTCCTACTGTATCAGGCAGTGAACAAAGAAAAGAAAAAGACAATTTGTCATCGGTACCATAGGGCAGGACTCAGCTTCCCTCTTTAAATTTCTATGATGCTAGTGTCAGAGTATAATATAGCTGTCTAGGCTTAACAGAGTTAAACAAATACATTTAATGTAACCTGGAGAATCACTTATCTCTTTACAATTATGTAGGCAAGTATAGATACAATTGTTCAAAACTGTTTTGAGATGCTCTACCTCATTTTAGATTTCTCAGGAGTGTTATTTCAACATGATATTGAAAAAAAAACATTGCAGGATCTGCAGAAAACTTGTCTTCTTCTCTCTCAGCAGTTGGAGTACCAGTGGGACATTGAACAGCATCTGTACTATCTGTGTCTTTTCAGTGTAAATAAAAAAGACAAATCCATAACAGAGAATAAGTAGACAAAAAATAGCAGAAGAATCCATCTATCATTTACTGGCATCCTTTTTTTTATTTATAAAGACGTCATAAAGGGAAAAATTGTGGGAGAGGAGTAGAAGAACTCAAAGAAAATTATTTAATTTCCTTTAACATGCTCAGATAGGACTGTTGTCCAAGAAGTCTTTGCACACAGCTTGGGGTTGGAGTATGGTCATTAGCTGCAGAAAAACTAGGTAAATCCTGGGGAATAAATATATAAATATGAATATTTGGAGGTTATTATGATGAAAGTCAAAACAATCTTAATTTGGAATTTAGAATCTTTTGAGAGGGTTTGACATCCCATCCATCCATTTCAAATAATCAACAATTGATTCATTTCAGCAGTATGATTTGATTGATATATATGATGCACTAAGCCAAGCCTTGGATGCAGATACTTAAAAAACACATGAAACAGATTTTTTTTTTACTTTTGCTTTGGTTTTACCCTATGATTTTAAATATTTGCACCCCATTCCTAATTGAGGCATTGTCCATAGGAACAAGCAATTTTTAAGGGATATCAAGTGAAGCCAAGAATAATTATGAAAGGATTTACTACAAGTAAAACTAGACAAATTCTAGATCTATAACAAAGAATGTTTTAGCAAAAAGATTAGGAAGGAGAGGATGGAACTGATGACTGATGCCTATTAGACAGCAACATCACATTAACCCTGTATATACTTCATGTGTTGGTCATACATTCACAGAAGATTTCAACATAATGAAAATAAAAACATTTTAAAAATACTTGTGGACAAGTAGAAAAACCAAGTCTTTATATAATGTTGTTCTGACTGTTGCATTACTTTTCTCTCAGAAATTCTCCCTAGTGATCTGGCATACTTCCTTATACATCGTGTTTTGATTGAGATACAAACCACATTTTTCCCACATTTCATGAAATTCTTCAAATATGTCTTTATTTTTGTTCGTATGATGCAAGTTCTTTTATGGTAGCACACCAGTTTTCTTTTGTTTCTATTGTGGTGTTTTTTTCAGCTATCATCAAAAGATCAGTCTGTTTGCAAATGCAATCCATTTTAAAAAAATAATTTTCAGTCCCAGCTACAGAAGAAAAACCATACAGCAATTATATTTTTGACTCAAAGTGTAATTTATGAACCTATACTAATTCTGTAACTTCAGGCTAGAAATATCTAATGCTATGGCTTTGCCACATAAAGCGTTTCAAATTTTACCCTGAATCCCTTATCTTTGGGGCATAATTTTTTTTAGGCCACATTTGAACAGGTCTGCAAAAGCCATAATTCTTTAGGAGAAAAGAGTCAGGTTTAACAGAGTCCTGTTGCCGGAGACACCCACATGAAGAGACATGGGGGAAGTGGAATAAGGCAGCTGTCAACCATCCTTATAGCTTCTCAACTAGTGGAGCCAAAATTATGCCTGTTTGCAACTTAAAGCTCTAATTTCTTTCTTACAGCAGCCAAGCCCAAGGGGCTAATCTTGCAGACAGAATGAGAGCTCTCATAGTCAGGGACAGTGGAACAGATTCAATGCAGAACAAAATTTGTCAGCTCCATAACCTGGGGGAAGATCCTACATGTTTAGCCTGGCTGTTTGAACCAGTGGATTGTACTTTGTAGTTCCATTAACATGAGGATTTGGCCCAAAATATGGGAGTAATAAGTCATATGGTTCTGATTTGTTTAATTTTGATTGTTGGAAATATGGAAAGAAAAGCTAGATGATTTGGTGTCTGATGATAAGTTGATTTCAACTTTTAAACTAAATTCTCCTAAATAATTTTATGAGGAAATTTTGATTATGAATAAAATTTTCATTTTTGAGGAAAAAAATACACAAAAAGCCAAGGCAAAACTGAAATAAGCACAATATTATAAGGCTAATTCTAATTTATATTAGACAGTTTTATATTGCTGTACTACCTCTGAGAGGTTTGGAAATACTTGTAAAAGAAATGTATGACCACTTTAAAGCACATTTATGCTGTCAGGACAGTAATAATTGAGCCACTGAGCTTCTGAGAATCACAACATCGGTCAAAAATTCTAAGTGTACATGTATCTATTTCAAGGGTCTAAAAATGTTATTCATCATTCATACATAGAAAAAATTACAGTCAGCAAATCAGTGAGAAGAAGCTGTCATATGAGCTTGGCACCTAGTTACACAAGTTTATACTCTAGAACTTTCAAACTGAAAGGCTTTTACTAACTTGTCTGGAAGCAGAAACAGATCATATTGTATTTTCCATTAATAGAGAATACAGAACAACTGTAATGAAATTCTTCCAAGCTGTAGATGCCAAATTATTTGACCAAAATATTCAATATGCATTTACAAATGGCAAACACTGAAGCAAATGAGATTCAGAATAGATGAGCAGTCAAATCTGTGTTGGCTTAAATGGATGTTATTTATAATAAATGGCTAAACCAGACCTTTATAAGAGTTAGTTTAGAAGGAACCATGATTTAAAAAAAATATGACTAGTAGCAAAAATTGACACAATTCTTGAAATGAATTTATAACACCTGTTTATTTTGCAAAAGTTAAAAAAAAGGAAATAATTATTTTCTTATCAGACTTTAAGGAAAATCTGGCAGAAATTTAAGGTTACAAGATTTCTGTATTTTATAAATAAATATATATTTTTCAGAGACATCTGTCTTGAATTTATCCCTTTATCACCCCTACTTAGTTCACTGTTTCAAAAGATCAAGTGTTGATTCTTATAGGCATTTTTAGTGACAAAAGTATATTAATCCTCATGCAATACAGCTGGAGAATTCCAAAATATCCAATTTATAAATATCACTCTGCAGTAGAATTGTTGAAAATGAGAACACTTTTTTAAAAGCCATTCACATCTGAGAGGAAAAGATTCACCATGTAATGATCAAATCCCTGATAGTCATTAAAATTAAGTGCCCTGCCAAAGAGCAGCTTCAGATAAAGACTTGCAGAGAATGAGGAATGTCAGAGACAGACAAGCACATGGTACATGTGACACCAGATCCCAAGAAATTATGCCTTTATTCTGCAAGCTAATTTCAGGCATAGCCAAGAGCAATAGCCCTTGACATAACTGAGGAAGGAGTATTTTGTCTCTGTTTTTCTTCAACTTGACCTGTTGCTGGCTTGGACCTTAGAAGATTTTCTCACAGTTTGGTCAAAGTGACGGATTAATTTGAATTTAAATTTTAAATTTCTGTGTCTTTAAATGCATATTAGGTATAATAGTCACTGTTTATCTTGGTTATACTAGGACATACCAAGGTGTTCTATCTACAAGCAAGAGGCTCCTTCTTCCACTGGCCCTTTCCCTCTGAAAGGAGTACCTCACATGAACCACTTATTACAGAAAACCGGAGGACACTTTAAAGAAGCATGTGAAGCAGAAACCAGATTTGATAAGCCTTCACAAATTCTGCATTGAGACCATCTACTAATAGAAACAACAGACATGGGTATTGAGCTGTTATTCAGGTTTAAGGGAAAGAGATTTCCTGGATTAATGATTAGCAAATGGTGGCATTAACTGACTGAAAAGTTGATGAATTTTTCAGACCCTCCTTATGTATACAACATGACCAGAAGGCTTTTCCCTGCTTGACTTTATTGTTGTCTTTCTGAAAGATCTCTTCAAACAAAGGGACATCAAGGAGATGGGTCAAGGATTACAAGGCTCAGACATCCGCAACTATGTGGGAACAGACTGAGAAAGGAGACCTTCCTACATGATATTGAATCAAATCTCAAAATCAAAGTTTTGCATATCAGATGTGCAGTATGCAGATCTTGGTTCTCTGCACATAAATACACATGAAAGTAATTTTTTTTAATCTCTGGACTTAGGCACACTGTGCACAAATAATTTTTTTCTAGGCAAAGGTTTAGGAAGAAAAATCAGTCAGAAACTGTCATTACCTAAAGACTTATAAAATGTGATGCATTAAATATATGCTAAGTTCTAAGTGTAAGCCTCAGAAGAGTGGACATGTCCTCAAAATATCCAAAGTTTTATTAGCATGTAGGTCATGGAAGTCCATTCTTACGCAAGCAGGAATATGATTAACTGCTTCTGAAACTAACCCCAAACAAATTCTGTGAATCATGATTATCAATATGCTAGACAACTATGCCCCTTGATCTCATCTCTGCTGAGTAAATTACTATTAAAACCTTGAAAATTATAAATATGGGGAATCTAATACTTCACAGAATCACAGAATATCAGGGATTGGAAGTATCCTCAGGAGTT
>VZTY01022953.1:200134-221001 GCA_013400935.1 Turnix velox
TGCCTTGAGTCCTATCATTGGAGGTCACTGAGAAGAGCCTGGCTCCATTCTCCACTCACCGTTTACATATTTATAAACATAAATGAGGTCACCCCTCTGACCCCTCTTCTCCAAGCTAGAGAGACCCAGTTGCCTCAACCATTCCTTGTACATTATCTTCAGCAAATAGCTTCAATCACAAGCTTTTTTTTTTTTTCACATAAATCAGAGTAGTTTTCATTTGCTCATATAAAAAATTGAGTGGAATTTTTTTTTTTAGCCCAGCTTATACAGTTGCAAATTAATGTTCATTACGGGAAATAATGAAATACTTGTAATTGATTAGACATTGTTATTGAAATATCTACATGAAAAGAAATCAGTACTTGTTGCTAGCCTTTTTTTTCCCTCACTTTCAGTCTTAAAAATGTTATCAGTACTAGTAAAATGTCAGTCTACTTCTCTAGTTCCCAACTACAAGTTATATCTGTGGTTCCCTGTTGTTTTACTATCTATAACACCCACAGTTTTTCCTTACTTGATCTATTTCTTCTTTTTCCATCTTCTGATCTAAGTGTAAAATGGAAATATATGAATTACCACTAGAGCATGTCTTGTTACATGTGTGATGGAGAAACAAATATACATGATTCCATATGCAAATCTTTGTATAGCTCCTGAATGTGGAATGTTACCAGGTCTATATTGCTCTAAACATGTAAGTAGAACAAACCTTTTGCTATGGAGTAATTGTTTTTTTCTCAAAGACAGTTGTAGCTATTCTGAAAGCTAGTGACACCTTTAGATACAAACCACAAAACTGAAAAAGCCATCTGCCGAACTGTACCAGCACTTACTGTCGTTAGTGCCCCTTCTATTGATCTTTTTCATAACAATATATTTCATTCATTTATTTTCTTTGTTTCTTTCTCACTCATTTTCACCATGTCTATTTATGCAGTTCTCTGTTGTGGAACATCTCTGAGAACATACTGAGAAAATACATAGATAAATGTACATTAACCACTAATGTATAATTTTTGTAGATATCTATGTATGCTTTAAAACAGTTTTGTTCACATAAAATGTAAAAGGTCCAGTTGTAAGTGAAAGTGGGGAGAGTTGAACTGTTCCTAAAAATTACTTATCCATAGTCTAAATCATTACAGAAAATGTTGTGCCCTAAAACATAGTAAATTATGTGTATTGAGTCAGCAAGTTGTTCAAACTAACAGTCTTCTGTGCTTGAGTGACTTCAGTGCAGCAGGCAGAAGCAAGGATTACTTTAAAAGTAAATTATACCATGTGAGGCACTAAGTAGAATTGCCAATAGTTTTCAGGATTCACTGGACAAATCTAAGGATCTCTGCAGCTGGGTGTTTTTCCTCAGTATTTTTAATCACTGAGAATAACAATATTTCCTTTAATTTTTTTTAATGTAATATTAGATCATGTTCTGTACTCTTCATATCACAACGGTGAAAACCAACCTATCAGGCAAGATTTTTGATGCAGCCTTATATACAACAAAAATTATAAATATTGATATCTACAATAATTCATATATGCAATCCCTCTGGCTATCTTTAGTCAGATACAATTTCCCTACAAAATAAAAATACAATAAAGTGGAGTCAATGAAAAAGACAGGGCTGTGGGGTGATGGGGCAGGGTGAGTGAAAGGGGAAAAGATGTAGTAGAAATAAACTATTTAGTTTTGCATTAACCACTCTTTCCATTTTCATCATCCTTGAAATAATGCAGGTATGGTTAAATACTACATTTCTAAAAATAACATCTCTGAAAAATGATGTTACAGTAAAGCTAAATGAATATAATCAATGTTTGCATTTTGGTGGAAAAGTTTATTCATTCATACACAAAAAATTGTTTTCAGGTATATCTATTGCTTTTTATCTAACAAGTATGAGTTCTCTTGGGATTTTAAACTAACTTTCCTCACAAAATTCCATACATGATCATCTGCTTCAGGGCAGTTATAATAATTCAGTTTAGCAGTCAGTTCACAGTAAGTGCAAAATTATTTTCTCAAGTGCCAGAAAAATGTAACAAAAATCTTCTAAGCCATATTTTAAAAGTACATTTTGAAAACTATAATTTTAACCAGTTATTGAGGTAATATGAACAAAAGTAGAAAAAAGAAGGTTTAGCATGAAAGTGCAAGGTAGTGAAGGCAAGAGTGGAAAAGTAAGCTCAAGTAAACAGATGTATTTGGGAAAGCTAAGTATTTGAGATGTTCAACATGAAATAAAACTGAAATGAAAATTTCACATTTTGAAATGCAGTTAGAATGCTGCAACACCATGATAAAAACCAGACCAACACTTACTCTAGAACTTGACAACTGGAATCACCAGTTGGCTGATTGCCTTACATCATCAAAGATGCGTAATTGTGCAATATTTTTCTTCACTGAAGATCCTTATTGTGTTCTTAACTGATTATGAGTTATATCAGACATACTTCAAACACTAGATAAGATACAAACTTCTTAGACATAACAAATTACAGAGTACAGAAAATAAATTCACAAGAATGCTAGCAGTAAATAAACTTTGCTTCTAGAATTTCAGGCAAGAATTAGGATATGTTAAAAAAATAAAAGAACAGTTCAGAGGCTTCAGTGGGTCATGTCATCAACTAGCTCTATTGTATTTCGACCAGGTTTGCTAAAAAATACAGAAAAACTCCCAACACCCAATAAATTCCAGTTGTATTTTAATTTATAGATAAAAAGATAAATCACAATAAAAACATGAAAAAATATCATTAAGGATAAATATTTGTGACTTGTCAAAAGTAAAAATACAATGCTGATTTAAAGGAAACCACATATAGACACAAAGGGAAAATATATTCTAACAAACTTCCAGAAACCTTAAAAACTAAGGAGAAACAACTTCTAAGCTTGATTAAGTTTTTATGCCTGCAGAGGTGCCAAATTTTAGCAGCACAAAGTGGCTGCAAGATTTCCCAAAGATATTTTAAACTGAGAGGCATCTTAGAATCATTTTAGGATGGGGAGACTTAGTATATTGAAGCTTCCGCATGCACATCCAGTTTTGCTTTGCAGAGCTCAGCATGAATCTTAAAAGTTGTATTTGAAAAGTCAAAAAGGAGGTGGATAATTTTGTTCTACAAAAGTGAACTGGAAAGTAATTCTGTAAAGGAAAGAGTGAATTCAAGTGAAGATAACTGAAGGTGCTGCAACAACGCCATTTTAAGTCAGCAGGAGGCTGACGAGGAAGTGTTGGAAAAGAGACTGAGAAGCAGTACAATTGATTTTTAGAAGGGAAGTCTGTGAGAACTCACAGCCTGAGAATACAAAAGAAGACTGCATGTAAATATAGTCAAAGAGAAAATTAAATAGCTGTTACAAAAGCTTCATAAATTGAACAATCTGCTACCCAGCTATCTCAGTAATGTCTAACATCAATGTGTACCCTCAAAAAACCTAAGCATCTGTTTTAGCAAATTCAACATTGTTGCACAGTTTTTATCTCAAGGACTCATGGAAGCTGACACATAGAACATAGATTTCTGCTTGTAAAACAGTTACACTTCATAGAGCACAGGAGACATAAAGGTGCAGTCAGAATTACAAAATATCAGAACACCACTACCTTTGCTTCCTTATCATGCTTGTCTGCTATTTCTGCTCACATTTTTCCAGAGTTATTGCCTTCCCTTTTTTCATCTCGGTTATCACCTCCTGCTCTTTCATTTAATCCTGCTTTCTTATGTTTTATGCGTGAGTTTTGCTTAGAGTTTTTGTTGCTTCATTTTGGGATTGGGAGATTGGTGGGTTTTGTATTTTTTGTTTGTTTGTTTGGAATTTTGTTTGCTTGTGTCCATTTTTTTGAAAGGTCTAGAGAAACATAATTTCCTTTGTAGTTGTGTGAGAGGCCAAATTTTATTGATCCATTTCCCCATGCTGGTATATTACTTAGTTATTTAATTGTGCAAAACAGTTTGCAATAATATAGGTTGTACTTGTGTGGTGGGTTAACCTGGGTTGGCTACCAGCTGCTCACCAAACCACTCTATCACTCTACTTCTCAGCAGTGGAGAAAATAAGACAAAGACAAAGAAGTTTAGTAAAAGCAACAAAGAGCTGAAGCAACTGCCTTGTGAGGAGAGGCTGAAGGAATAGGGGTTGTTCAGCCCGGTGAGGAGAAGGCTCAGGGGGGACCTCATAGCAGCTTATCAATACCTGTAGGGGGCCTACAGAAAGGCAGGGGTAGGACTTTTTATCAGATATGTAATGGAAAGACTAGAAATATTGGACATAAATTGGAAGAGGGTAGATTCAGGCTAGATATAAGAAAGAAATTCTTTACAGTGAGGGTGGTGAAACACTGGAACAGGTTGCCCAGAGAGGTTGTGGATGCCCCCTCTCTGGAGGTGTTTAAGGCCAGGCTGGACAAGGCACTGGGAAGCTTGATCTAGTGGGAGGTGTCCCTGCCTATGGCAGGGGGGTTGGAACTTGATGATCTTTAAGGTCCCTTCCAACCTGAACTATTCTATGATTCTATGACCTTTATTAACGGCAAAGGCCATTCATTGAAGAAAAAGAAATTTTAAAGAATTTAATTCTTTGCTTCCCATTTGCAGTCATCCAGCCACTTTCTGGCCTTAGTATGCTTAATGATCACTTTGGAAGACAAAAACTTTAATAAGAGATATTCCCACTCCTCCTTTCTCTTAATTTTCTATTGCCAAGTAAGCTATCATACGTCCTTGATCAATTTGGGTCAGCTGGCTAACTTCCCTTCCAACCTCTTGCCCAGTCCAATTCTACTGGTGTTTTGGAGTGAAGTTCCAGGGATGAACTTGATGGTTTGTGAGCACCTCTCAGCTGTAGTCAAAACACTGGTGCATTACCACTGTGTATTAACCGCAAATACCATTCACAGCATTATGAAGACTGCTATGGGGAAAGTTTACTCCATGTCAGTCAGACTTGTTACAAAGTTGCAATTCTTTGTTCACACAACTGCTGAGGTTTTGTAATGATCATTGTCTCCTGGGACAATAATCTAGTCAGAGCAGTATTTTGCAACTTAACTCAAGTTCTTTACCCTCTAATTTTTCCACTAAGAGCTCTCTCATATTTGTTTCTACCTTCTGAAGTAATAGAAGATAGCACAACTCCATTGTCCATAAAACTAATGTGAGCATCAATTAATTATATAAATTTAAACATGTGAAAAGCTAGTTATGTTGACTCTGATTTAAAGGTACAATAAAGAAGGAACAAAATATCTTGCTGGTAAAAATAAACAGGGACACTATAATGAGAAAAAAGTTTAGGATTCTTTGAAAAAAATAGTAAGACGAACTAACCCTTCTATGAATTATGGAAAACAGGTTTCAATCTGCTGCCTAGTTTTGAATTCAGATTTCATGTATGGTATTTTTGGCATATTCCTTTCCTTACAAGGAAGTTGTGTTTTAAGAGTACAGATGACAAGATCACTGTTCTGTCTCTGGCAGAAAAAATGTCTAGAGAGCTAAAGCTAAAGACTTCCTAGGGCACAGGGAACAAATCTAAAATAGCCAAATAATTTTTTTCACTAATATTATGAAATTCAATGAAGAGTAGTTTGTTTGAGGCCTCCTGTGCTGGATCATGTCTCTATCAGTTTGCTCAAACAAAACCTGGTTTTCAAAACATTGTAAACACTATCCTGCAGACATATATAATTTTGTTCCCTATACCCAGAAGCACAAAAAAAAAAAGAAGCAGAATGCTAATGTCAATGAATTTGCCATCCCACAAAGAATGGTCTGAATTTCAGGCTCTGCTCAAAGAAAGGAAACCATTTGAAAGCATGGGTTTGGTTGAATTTTTATATTTGGGGAGCAGAGTGTGTGGGACAGAAATAGTGTATCATGTATCATCCCACTGTATGTTATGTACTTATTCATAATGTCTCATGTGAATGATTAATGTGGGAATGCATGTGGGAATGCTTTTTTTGAAAAGTTGTACTTCTTACGTTATCTCTCTTTCCTATTTCCTGAAGCTGGTAAGTATTATGCTTGCATAATGGCTCTTTGCTTCTGGTAGATGTCAGTGCCTCACTCTGAAATCTTGCAACGGTTTTCAAAAAATATCAAATATATCTTTTTACATCAAAACTAGAAACCAGAGGGGTTTTTTTAGTAAAAAATACCTTGCTTCTTAAAGTGTTCTAGAAAATAAGAGGGTCCTGGAAATTGTAGGCTTTTAAAGTCCCAAACATGAACTTGAAATATGTGTCTAGAGAAAATAAGATGTTACTCTCTAATTTCTGCAGGGAAATTTGCTGTAGAGAAAACAAATAATAAATATTTTTTTGTGAAAATGTTTCCCAGTACCACTTTTAATCACATGAACTCCCACTAAATGACAGTTAAGAGCAGGAAAGAGAAGAGCAGAGAATGTTTGCTTTTTTCAGACATTGAGAAAGGAATTGCATGTAGAATTTGAAGATCACCAGCTCACGCAAACTGTGACAAAAGGGTGTTCCCAAAATAAACAGTTAACTAGACAGGTTATTTTATTCACAAATCACTCTAATTTTACAAATCAAAGCTACAGCTATTAAGTATTATAATTAGTCTCTTTCCTAGTAGAATATTGTTGACCATACTAATATAATGTGATACACCCTGACTGTAGTTGTGTCATAGTATTCTAAAAGCTAAAGTTCTGGCCTGTTGGCCAAAAATGTTATTTGTATATTGAAGTGAGTTCTTTTTGCTTCTGAAAATATAATGCTTATGTGTACCTGTACATCAGTGCATGAAATGGTGGAGGCTGTTAAATATTTGCTTTGTCTTTGAGAGTTCTGCAATCTTTTATTCTGTTAACAACTATCTTCACAGTTCTACAAAGAAGGTCATGTGGGCATTGCTCAGATCCTGATGCTTGTCTACTCACTTTAAAATATGGCCTTTCAGACTGATTTTTTATTTTGTCAATGCCTTTTTCATTAAGAATGTTTTATACATCTCTGACCACGTGTGTCCAATGCTACTGAATAACAATAATACTGAATAAACAATATCTCTTTTTGCTTCCATTAAAAAATATAATAATGGTAATATCATACTATTATTCAATGTATTAGACATGAGAAGTTGCACATTGTCATCTCCATAATCAAAAGTGGTTGGGTGGTAATCCTTTCCGATATATGCTGTACTAATCATGTTTCACAAAATCCCATTGCAAAGAGCAGCAGCTTAGATTAGTTTCATTTTATTTATTCAACATAATTGAAATATAGAAAAATATTCTAAAAAGTTTTCATTTATTTCTGCTACTTTTCTTTTACCAGTGCAGTACACCAGTACTTACAATTTCATTTCTAATTCTGAACAAGATATTCTTCACAACCAAATAGTTGGTGTGTAAAGGGATTTGAAACCTCATTTTCATGCCATGTAGACAGTACAGCCATGCTAGAATACTCCTTAGCTCTGGTCCATGTTCATGACTTTAAAAAACCCAAGAAAACCTGGATATATGCAGTGGTATCAAGGGACTTTTTAACAATTTATACATTTCACTGCTGAGCAGTTCCTCCTGTGGAGAAAGTACAGCCAGAACGAACCCTCTAGATTAAAGTTCAAGACTTCAGAACAGAACTGAAGACATAAAATTTTTTCAGCTCTAGACTTCAAATTATAGTTCAGATTTTTTGATCATCTTATATTTGAGTATAAATCCATATTAAAGATCTTTGGAACTATCTGAAACAAATGGGAACAAATCCACACTTCTTTTGTTCATAAACTGTTTTATCAATGTCTGTTTGTTATTTCCATCCTTTTGGTCATGTAGGTTTTCCAGGTAAGAAGAAAAATTATATCTACTTTGCCCAATTGAACTATCTAGTGGGACATGATTTTTCGTGACAGTGATTCTGCTTCTATTCTACATACTATCACATGCAGCACAGGCTCTAATATTTCAGCTGAAAATGAGAAAATATCTAAGGAAAGGGAAGAGTGCTCTGGGCCCTAGAGGCATGCATATGACAGACTGTGCATTTCTGTTTAGGGCATGAAACATTAATGGTGTTAAATGAAGGTCAAGTATCAACTGTGTAAATGGGGATAAAAGTAGATGTACACTCTTAAAACTACTTTCAAATGTATCAGAAGGCTATTCTGAAAGCTAGATGAAAGAATATAGGTCAGTTTTCAAATCTATTTCTAATAACTTCTGGTACTATATTCACATCTGCCCTTGCTTGGAATAGTTTGTGATTGTCAGTCTTTCCATCATGTGGTTCAGTAGCTCCAGATTTTTTTACCTTTTTTTTCAATTTCATTTATTTTATTGTTTTATTTTTAAATGTTTGCAGTAATCAATATGAACAAAATTGGTTTATTTTCTCCTGGAAAGGCCATTGTGCTACCTAGAAAAGTACAGAGTTTAATTAATTAATTGGAAATAAAATGTGTTTTTATAAGCTACACTGCATTATTGTGACTATTAGTAACAAATGAATACTTCTACAACATTTAATAAGAACATTTGATTTGGCTTAAAAAATTACTTTGATTATGCTTTGTGTCAGCTGTGTAATCAACAAAGGTGGCATTACCTATTGCAACTGATGTGGTACACTGGTAACAACTAGTTATTTAAATTACCTCCTACAGTCTTAAAAATAATCTTCATAGTTCTGAGAAAATGAGTCATATAAAAAAATATGCATGTGGTGAAAACACAATCTGATCCAAAATAATGTTATTAAAGATTCAAGTTCATATTTTAAAAAAATATTATGCACTATGCACAAAAAGCTTATGCAAAAAATGGAGCTGAGCTGTTTTATGGATATTTTTAAAATAGCTAGATTTTTGCATTCATGATCTGTAATTCTCTTAGGTTTGATTATTTTTTTTAATGTTCTCCTTCTTTATTGGGATTTATTATCATTTTGTGTTACCTTTATCCTGTGTTTATGGTGCTACTTTTTCAGTACAATCATGATGTTAGTCAATGAAGGTGTAGAATTCCACTAACTTACTCTTGTGAATAACACAACATGAATTATCAACATTCATTTATGTATATGTCTATTTTGTAATGCTTTAAATTGATATACAACTGAGATCACTATATGTATTCTTGATCTATTACTATATCAAGTGTACAGCCCACGAATTCAGTGGAAATTCAAGATGCTGAGAAATTCATTCCTTCTGGTTATGTCATGAGAAGGAAATTAGATTTAAAAAATACATTTTAAATGTATTTTAGCATGATAAGAGCTTTAACTTTTTCGTTAGCTATTTTTGTGTTTCAAGGAATGAAGAGATAACTGGTCAAAGGTATTTAAAACATTTATCTGAAGAAAATACATTTCTCTGATTTCTAGACTTTTTATTTTGTTTGTGAACATTTGTGTGCCTGATTTCCACTGCTGTGGAAAGAGCACAGCAAGATGAGCAAGAATATGACCTGACAAACAAAATGACTGAAGATACTAGGTTAACAAGGAATAGCTTTTAGAACGTATCTTTTGTCTATGTGCTCCAGTATCTTCAGTCATTTTTCTAATGATGTGCATTGCATTTTGGTAGGCATTTGCATTTTCATTTCAAAATATACATAATGGAATGGGAAAATTCTATAAAAACTAATCATAATAATTAAAATCATTCAGTTGATCTCAACCTCTCCTTTTCTTGCAAAGGTGCAAGTTTACCATCTTTGTCACAAATGTTGAGAATTAATTCAACTTATGAAATAACATCGTGGTCTCTGGATTTTTTATGAACTTCCTGCAGTAATTGCTTGTTTTCTTGAAAGTTATATTTTTAGAAATTATTTAGTATGAGGGTCATCCAAGTCAGAAAATATTTTCTAAACCAATAATGAGATTCAAGGTCATCTACATGATAAATATGCAGTATTAGGTGCATATATTTTATCAGCCAAGACTTGTCAAATGAATAGACTCTGATAGCTGTAGTTCATGCAGTAACACCATCTGCACTGTTGTGGTTTTTTTTTTAATTTTCCATAGACTTCCTGGATAAGAGTAGAGTAGCTGAGCTTCTAATTGAGAAATGCATCAGTAAGTGTTAAAATTATTAGGGCCTAAAATTATTAGGGTAATTAAACTGTACTTTAGCATTTTCCTAAGTGCTTTCAAAAAACTACTAGGGAACTGCAAGAAGTATACAAGTATAAAAAGCGTAAGTCAGTGCTACCTGAATAAACAGGTCTCTAGCATCACTTCAGATATTCTTAAATACCAGATAATCCACATCAGAGGAAAACCATGGAAATATTTCAACTACAACAGAAGAGAAGAATAGAAAACCTGAGCAGATGCTTTCATTTATTGCTGACATCCAGAACTATGGGAGACTATGATGCATTCATTCTGGTGCCCACGCATCCAGTTTTGGTTAAGCTTTGAAAGAACAGGCTCCCTCACAGTTGCAGTAATTTCACTGTTCTTTGGTATCTACTTGTTTTTTTCTTATGTAGCTTAAGAAAAATCATTTAAAAATTGGAGCCTTTTTCCAAATCAGTATTTATATCTTCAAAAGTAGACAACAATGTTTTAGCAAAAGCATAGCTAAATCTCCAACTTGTGGAAACAGGCAGTGAGTATTATATTGGTTTGGGGTCAGTAAAGCCTCAAGTTCTGAAAGCACAAGAGTGCCTTTCAACCATATATCAGTAGATCATTCATACATATCAATTCTGGTATTTCAGAGGTTTTCCAGACAGCTCTTGAATTATCAAATACTTTCCTTGCAACTTGTTTGACCACACAGTATCCATGACAAAGCCAAAAAGAAAATCATCAGCAATCTCTCAGAAAATCTGCAATATGAGTTACCACCATGCCCGCCAATACAGCCACAACAAATTAAATGAGAACATATGGAATGATACAATGCTACTGGGTAAAGCATTTCTGCCATAATAAAGATCACTGCTATTGCATAAACACTTAGGCTTTATCAAATGCAGATTAATGAAGGAACTGAAATCAACCCTCTGAACACGTATTCGTAAGTTCTTGCTGAAAATGCATTGCAGCTTGCATCAGCCGTCTCTGCCAAACTCAATACTCACAACAATGTGGTGTGGTCAATTTGTGCAGGAGACAGCTGTTCTGTGGAGCACTTGTTATGCCTGCAGGGAGCTGAATGACCACAGCTACCAATCAACAGTAGATGTAGTATAACATCCTTACACTGCTTTCCTCCACAGCAAGACTTAATGTACTCAGACAACACTAGCAAGAGTGCTAAGGTTTTTGGGGTTTTTTTAATTGTTCCAAACACAGGTCTTGAAATGGAATGCAAGCAGAAAAAAAAGTTTATGGAACAGATTCCTAATGATATATTTTCTTGTTATTATTAAGCATGTGCTTCTTTTCCTTTGAAAATCAGTCCATGTTACATCTCGTGTGAACAGAATCCATCATACAGAATTGTTCAGCACTGATGATGACAAGAATAAAAGGTCTCACAGATCTCAAAGAAATATTCATAAGAAAAAGATGATAGCTGACAGAGGAACTCACAATTAACATTTACCTCATGAGCAAGAAATTTCTTTCAGAAATGCAATATTCTCTCACTGCTGCCAAATTTTGTCGCTTCACAGTTTTATTTTCATTTCAGATAGACACTTTAGATAGACTGTTGCTTGCTTAGGGTGTTTAGATAGTGTGTTCATATTTTTAAAACAGAAGCCGTTTGAATTTTAAATTAATGAAAAATAAGCTATTTTCCCTCAGAAATTTCCTACTCCTTGTGAATGACATGCCTAAGACTTGGGGGGTGTCTGGGTTTTTTGTTTGGAATTTTTTGTTTAGTTTTGTTTTTATTTTACACTTTCTCTAAATAATCTAGGAGAAAAAATCATGCTTCTTGGCTTACAAGAAACAGCAGTATGTACTTGACACTTCTTGGAGCATAATTGAGCATTAACAGTTCCAACATAGCACAGCCGAACATGGCTTGTTGTCTTTTGTTCAGTTGAATGTGTTTTGGTTTTTATTGTTTTTCCCTGCAATACTTTAGTAAATAATATGGCAATATCAATGTGATTGGCTGCAGATTTGACACATGGCTAGTACCATTTCTATAACTTTTGCAATCAGCACGTAACACTTATCCTTTCTGATTGCTACCCAGCTTTTCTGTCCTTTCTCTCACAACACTTTTGAGTATGAGGTAAGACAGACAAAAAAAGCTTCCCCAACCAGATGAATTTACGAAAAGTTTGATGTAGGTTCTAATTGGTTTGTTCTCTGTTACATTTGATTTCTAGGAAGTGCATTTCAGTCCTTCCACAGAACTGGATTTGTTGTTTATTACAAGCTGAGAATATGTCCACAGGTTTAGGCCAATATCTGCATAGATTTATGACAAAATAAATCAGAAAAGGGGTATACAAAAGATTCAAACCTGTCTTATGTTTGGCCAAATCAGTAATATGTGAGAAACTCTGCAGTTTCCTTCAAAAATAGTCCAGTTTCTTTAAAAATATCTCAAGTCAGAAGGTTCAGAAACCCATTCTTCACAAGCTAACAACCCTCCCCTTCTCCAAATGAGGTCTGGTTGGATGCAGTACAGAACAAGAGTAATTAGCAGCAATGAGAAGAGGTAATCATAATGGCTGAAAACAAAATTTGATCCTCTATATCATACAGACTGTTACCAGATTTATTGTGTACTTTTAGATAATCCTGATGAAACTCATGCTGATATGTTGTAAATATTATGGAGATTTATGAGTGTAAGCTAAATGTCATTATTTTCAGTGAAGTACCTTTAAATTGAAAAGCCTGCACAATTTGCGTTCAAATAGCAAACTACTTTTCTTTTTCAATTGCTTTATCTTCAAATGGCTGGAAACCAAAATTTCCTCTCAGAGACGTTGATTCTAATCTTCTAACTTTTGTGCCATGTTTCAACAGTCTGCAAATTTTTAGAACCTAGAATAACAGGGTTTATAATGGAAGCACCAACACTCTTAGCTATAGATGTTCCAGCTACTGCTGGGATAATCAGTATATAATTGCTTGTAGCTTTCTATTCAGTGAATTAGGACAGATGAAATTTTTCATTCAAAGAAGAGTTTCATTGTGAGCAAGTTCATTTCATGTCTAAAATAATAAAATTACTGCAGCTTACTCTGAGACTTTTTTTGTGTTATTAGCTACTTTTTAATTCAGGAGGATTAGTGTGAATGAAAATACTCCCATTTAAAGGCCAGAATGCTAACTGCATCTCTCTCTCTCTATTCCATTGAACACAACTCATCAGAGTAGCGTGCCCCTGTGAATGTGAAGAGCTGGAGAGAATCGTGATGTAATTTTTCAGCTCACGTGGAGAGGAGCCTGTAGATATTCTCAAGAAGCTCTAAAGGAAGCCTGATATCTATTACCATCCTACTGAACTTCAGCATGGATTTCCACTTAGGAAAAAAAAAATATGGCAAAGCATACTCTGTGTCTGAGAAGTCATTAAATTGTCATTCTGTTTTATTTTATAAGAATACTGGTCTTTATTAAATTTATTTTTCTTTAGAATTAAAACAGGTAACCCTTGACCACTACTAGAAGAGCAATCATCATCAAGACCACATTATTATTTTCTAACTTGCAAAATGTTTCACTATAATTAAGTAGCCATTTTAATGGTAAATTGTACCAGAAGGGATGGATTTAGCAAGATACCTTCTATTGCTACCATTTACCACTATTTTCATTAATCAGTCAAGGCTTCAAATATTTTCTTCTGGGTGTTAATCTGAAGCACTGGATAATATCTATTTAAACTGTATCAGGTAGTGATTTATTTCATTGTGAAAGTAGTTCAATATTTTATCTAGCAGAAAACTTCCTTTTTAATAACATTTTCACTGAGCAGATATGAAATTGTTAGATAATTATTATTGTTTTGCTTCCCATTGCCATTTTCTAATTTAATTGGACTCCTTGAAAGACTTTCTAAAGGAGTGTTGGGGTTAGGGAAAGAGGAGAAATAGGCAAATGCTACATATTCACATCCACTATTTTCTGCTTTTTGTCTGTACTGGTACTAGATGACACATAGTTAGCATCCTAGAGCTACTTCAAAGAACAGTTGCAGTAGACATAGATTATTTATTTTGTATTTAGTCTTATTTAAAATAATTTACACTGAGCTCCTATTTAAAATCATATGCAGTTTTAATTGCTTAGATTTAAATTTAAGAGAACTCATGAGAACTCAGTTGCACTACACTCAACAATGGTTTCTGTTTTTTCTACTAATTTTGTGGATAAAAGAAGCTCTCTTGCAAGGTGTCAAGTTTGCTTTTAAAAGGCTATAATTCTGTCATTAACTTCCCCTTTACAGAGTTTCAAATAATTAATTTTTTTTTACATTTTTCCTCCTTTTCCTCCTTGTTTGGCTCTTCTTTAATAAACCTGTAAAATTACTTATATATATGAAAAAGGTTCCCTTTTTTAGACATTCAAAAAGAAAGAATTTATCAAATCACAGGTATTGTAGCCATTACTAAACAGAAATTTAGAAAGAGAAATAAATATATGCAACAGGAAATTTGAAGAATGAAAGAGAACTTCCATCCTGAGAGAAAAAGGATTTTAATTTTGAGATAGTACCCTTCCTATAGTATTGGAACAAAACAAGCCACCTTTCATTGGAAATAAAGGAATGGGGCCAATATATATGCTCTAAATGAGTGAATGATCTGCCACATGAGTGCTATTAGGTTTTACTAGGTATGCATTGCATTCTATTTAATTTAACTGGAAGGCTAATTACTAAATTAATTTTACTCAGTCATAGAAAGTGTCTGGGAAAGAGCATGAAATATTTCCCCTTTCTCTTGCTTTTGAAATGCCTTGAAGAAAAATTAATCCTTTGAGATTATGTTTTTTCAAGTTATCTTCATGAGATTCTGTATTTTTTTTTCATTAAATTGTCATCTCATCAAGTCAATTACCTACTCTAGACAAACAGACATAGAGCCTATTTCTGATGTCTGTTTATTTGATTCTTACAGCTGAAAAGTTAGATCATGTGATCCCCACAAAATCTACTGCCCATAAGACCCTTTGCTACTCTATTTAGATCATGAGAAGTCATTAGTGTCAGCTTGTCCAGTTTGTCAGAGAAATTAAGGAATTATATTTTTCCTGATGAATCATTTAAACTAACCCCTGATATTTTAACTCAGGTAATCAAAATGTATGGGTGTTCTTGTCACATATATGTCAGTGATCCCAGAGGCTTATGGACTAAAAACAGAATGCAACTTTATTTTCACAAAATTATACCTGTATTGGTTAGGTGATTAAGAAGCTCTGATTTTTCTTCAGAAGTTAAGTAATATTGTCTTTTAAGTGTTTTAAAGCATGTGAAAATAAAAATGGGTATGGCAAACTTTTTCTGTCTTCGGTAGACTCCAGAGAGATTTATTATGCCTAATGTCTATGAAAATGAGCACAGTTTATGAACTAAGTTATATGATTTAATAACATTTGGATGATCTATACATCTGTGTATCTCTTCTTAAATCTGCAGTAGTCTAAATATCATGCTTATAAGGATAAAGGATCATTAAACTAACTGAATTTCCAATCAAATCATTTGTGTAAATTGTGCATTTGATTTTCGTATTAACTCAAAGATGTAGGCACTGGAACCTTTCTGAATTTGCACTAATGTGAGCAGAAGCATTTCAACTGATACTGGCATGAAAAGGATCAGACAGCTAATGAAACTTGAACTATCAGGTTGTCACACAACATTTCATCTTTCTCTGTGATAAAACAGCATATTAAAGCTGAAAGAAGAGGTGAAAATAATACAGAAAATTACTCTAAGTTTGCTACATTAGACCACTGTTGCTAGCTCAGCTCTTCTACAAATAAAATAGATTAGAAACAAAGCAAGGTTGCTATCAAACATTCGGAATCTCAATGGATAAAAAGAGTTCTCAAAGGTTAATAAAGACTGCTTGTAATGGAAAGTGGTATTATGCAATTGTTATTCAACAGTGGCTAAAAATGAAACAGATATGATCCAATAACATCCAGAATATGTTATTGCATTTTCATAATGCAATTTAGTTTTGCAGACTTTCAACAATAAAAGTAAGTGATTCAAGTTTAATAGAAAAAACTGAAGTCAAAGTGAATGAAATATCTTACTTTTACAGCCATGGGAACAATTCATAATGTAGCAAATGCAACTGCAATAACTTATGAGAGCAAGACTGACAGGAGAGAAATCATTTTATAGTGTTAAGATTGGGAAAAAAATAGAACTGGAGTAAACTCATTAGTGGAATAGCATCAGCCCATACTTGAAATCACATTAACAAAATGATTTATACTCTGAATTAACATAATTTTTTTTTCCCCTTCTCTCTCATACATGAATGCATATTGTGTTGATGTGGAAAGATTTGGGAGCAGGGGTGGCTGGAGGTGTGTCTTCTGTGACAAAAGATGTGGAAATGCTCCCAAGTCAGACAGATGTTCCCAGTTGGCCCCAAAGTACTAAAGTGCAGTACTAAAGCTGAGCCTCCTCAGCAATACTGGTGGCATCTCTGCGCTGACATATTTAAGAAAGGGTACACACTAATGTTCAGCAGCTTTGAGAGAAAGAGTAAAAAAATGTGAAAGAAACTGCCCTGCAGATACAAAGGCCGGTGATGGAGAAGAGAGAGAGATTGCTCCCAGTCAGAACAGTGATTTCCCTACAGCCCCTAGTAATTACCATGGTGAGGCAGCCTATCTCCCTGCAGCCCATAAAGGGCCAGACACTCAGAGTTCAGACAACGGAGGACCCTATGGTGATGCACCCTGAAGGAAGTTGGAAGTCATGGAGAGATGATAACAGAGCAGACTTAGTGAAGGAGCTGAAGCCTGTGAACCATGTAGGAGCAAGTTTTCTGCCAGTCTGTTTGAAACTTTAAAATTTTCAAGAAACTATCACAAAATGCCTTGAATATCACTCAGAAATATCCATTGCAGCTCTAGCCAGTTATCTGAGCTTAAAGATCAATCCAAAATTCATATTTAAATGAAAAGTTGAACACTGACACCTTGATCATTATGCACCCCATGGTGACATGTCAATTCTTCACCTGCTATAGTTAACAGGATTGCACAGATTTGTTCCAGCACAATTAATTTTGAAATTTTATGTGAATTTCCAATGTGAAATTTGAAACACTTTACAACTAATGTATCCAGAGATTCTTAAATTTCTGCATGGTTTCTTGAAGCCACAGTTTGATTTCGGCATGAGTAAAATCAGTAAGAGCACTGGAGAAAAAATCAACAGTGGTAGAATTACGTTCTGAAGTACAACAATTACATCTTCATATACATCTATGTAGTTAAATAAATTTTTAAAAAAGAATCAAAGGGGGACAAACATGGGCACTGGATGCCAGCTCATCTAAACTGCATAATTTTTGTTCCAAGAATGGTGTGTTGGTAACAACACACAGACATGATTCCTGGCATGACTGTAGCTCTTGGCAAAAACTTCTTTCAAAAGGCAACACTAGTGACATAGCACCCTACTGAGTTGCCTGAACAACTTCCTTGAACTATTCTAGCAGGTTTGGCCACTGTTCACTTGTTGAATGATGTCATATCTTCACATTAGTGAAGCACTAGTCTGGCTCATTCTTGCAGGTACTTTTGAAGTGTGAAAAAAACCAGAGGAGATACTATTTGGGTCTCAGGTCCACAGCTCTGAGAGACAAAACCAATATTTTGTGACATAACCAGCTTGCACCAGCTGTAAACTGTAAGAGTATGTGCTAGATGGATTTTTGTATTTACTTGTTAGACCAATTAGAAGGAGCCCTGTTCTCATCTCACATGCACTCAAAATGTCTGGAAACATATGAGTACACTAGTGGCTGCCAGGTCTTCTCCATCACACACACTTTTTGGAAACTATTCGGGACATGAATTAAAGCACCCAGGACATCATAGACTCAAATTATCTACTCCCCCCAACCTCTGGTCTTTTATCTGCTGTAGGAATGAGGAGCAATGCAGTGAGTGAGGGAGAGAAAGGGGAAGGAGATTCCTCTCATGTCCTCCCTTCCTGATTGGCATGATTATGTTTGCTTGGGCATTTCTGAATCTGTGCATTTGGCAGTGGCAGATGCAGCCTGGCTGGGGCTGGCAGAATGCTTCTGTGATCAAAGGCACTTAATACTGCAGCCAAGGTACTTGCTTAGCCTCAGTTCATTAGGAAGAGATACACTCAGGGACCTGCCCTGAAACTACTGTAGAACTAAACCCTGCTGATCTGTGAACTAAGGACAATGAAAAGAAATTGTAGCTACTTTACAAAGACTCATTTAATCAACTCTACTAAATCTAAAAAGCAGCAAAAAATATTTGCAAGTGCAAGAGCTATTTTTTTATCCAGGTGTATCATGCTGTCTAAAATACCTCTTCTGTATTTCTCAACTACTCATAAAAACATGGTTAAACACTTGGTTTTTTCTGTCAGGCATATGAATAACAAGTTTTGCTTGTGAAGGGCGGGTAAATATGCCACCACTAATATACAGAGGAGCTTTTGATAAAGTGTGGTGATGAGCTGCTCTTTATCCCTACTGATATTGCAGGGATGCTATGCTATCTCAGCCTTTGGGGTTTAGTGTTCTTTGCGTTTCCGTACCATAACTTATACTCAAGACATAGGACACTAGTCTCTGTGACAAAGTTATCTAGTCCCAGTTTTGCTGCTACAGTGAACACACAATTCAATATAAGCATGTCTATACATTAAAGATCTGTTGGAACTTTTTATTTTATCAGTCTGCTGGAATTTCTGCATTTTAAATAATTACAAAGAGATTGCTTTCTATTTTCATACCACTTACATTTCAGAAAATATTTTTGTTTTCTGTGACTATTTTCCCCTTGCACTGTAAAAAATATTTGCCTTTACCTTACTAATATAACTTACCTTACTAATATAACTTCATAATGCTGCAGAAATGTAATATGTTGCATCAGACTTTCTCAAAATCCTTTAATATTTTGATATGTCAGAATAAACCACTGATTAAAAAAGTGTATTCATAATTTTACTCCCTTTCTCATTATACTAAACACAAAATCTTGCTTCTCTGTTGCTTTCTGATTTAAGCCTTTCAGATTTGTGCAAACTAAGCAGTCAAGGTGTATGCAGCTAGCCTGCTGCAGCATTTACCGAAATGATCACAAATTATAGACATTCTTTATGAAATTAGATGCCAGAACTTCTGTAAGAGGGGAAAAGTCCTAAATGATGATCCAGAGAAAGCACAGTTTCTGTTCTTTGGGATAATCACTAATGTCTCTATGTATAAGAACTGATGGCTATTAATGACACTTCAAAGACTGAAAAAATCCTGGATGTAGCCATGCAAGGTTATCAGAGGACCACAAGTAAACCAGTGATTGTGATGCTTTATCAGTTTCAAGATCCAGCACCTTACTTAACTAGACACTCAGATAAATCCACTGTCTACCAACAACAACATTCTCATCCTTAGACTTCAGACCCTTTCCTTTCAACAATGAGTAAAAAAAAACTGACCCTGGCTCTGGCCAATTTAAATTTAGTGCCAAAATGTTCACCTCAGTTTCCAGTGCCTAAAAAGCTCTATGATAGAGCTTTCCTTTCATTCAAATGCTGGCTCTGCTTGCAAAGTTATGTTCTTTGATCTCTAACATTTCTGAGTTTTCCTGCTCTAATATTTCAAGATCTCAGGCCTGAGGCCTTGCTTGGGACTTACTTCTCTTGACCCCAGCTTCAAAGGTACAATGAATATACTACTCCCCCTCACAAGGTCAGAACACTCAAAACTAGGAGAAAATGCAAAAGGAAAAGGGAGAAAAGATGGATGGGAATTTTCTGTAGCTTTTTTAATTGCTTCCTATTTCTCACTCCCTTGAGGGCCACACAATCAAACCAAGCTGCTGCATTGAAAATTACCTTGTTCTGAGAGGAGGATTATTGATTTAGTCTATTTGCATTAAAATCTTCTTTACATTTCCATATCCCCAGCTCTTAATTCCAACTAGATTTTTAAGGCATGTGTCATAATTAAACACTAAGAGATTTAGTGTGTGGAGGCAGATCATGCCTTCTTTAAACCACTTCTGAACAAATTAAGGAGAAAATGGTGTTTGAAAATAGCAATCATAGGCTGACCAAGGATAAATCCTGCCAGATGAATCTGGTCACCTTTTATGATGAAATTACTATGGATGAGAGAAAAGCAGTGGATTTTGTTTACCTGAGCTATAACAGTACTTTCTCCATGGTCTTCCACAGCATCCCTGCCTCATTGCACTGGATCTTTCGGCCTTTCCCTTGGGCATGGCCGCTCAGGGATGGTTTCCTCTCCTTGTGCGCTGCCAGGACAAGCTGAGCTCTCAGCAGCAGGAAGGCAAGGAGAGGACAGAGCTGCTGCTGCTGTTGGGAGCACGCTCCACCATCCACTGTTGGCTAGACTGGGGTGGCCTCTGCTTTATAGGGACCCCTGTGCTGAGGTCACAGCTCGGTGCCTGGTGACACCTGTGATGTCACAGCCCTGTCACCCCACATCACTGTGACCATGGCGATGGCCAAGGCGGGCAGGGCTGGGGGTGTGTGGGGTGTGCGGGGTGTGCTGTGTCATCACTTCCAAATCCAACAAAGTTAAAAATCTGAGTTGGGGGCTTCATTTTGCTGTCTTTGTCCTGTTCCCAGGGACTTTTTAATAGGGTCCAGGATGGCAGGACTAGGAGTAATTGATGCAAATGGGAAGAGGTGAGATTTAGGTTGCCCAGAGAGGTTGTGGA
>VZTY01022953.1:221032-236650 GCA_013400935.1 Turnix velox
CCAACCCAAACTATTAAAAAAAAAAAAAAATCATGACATTAAGATCTTAGATAAAGGGATTATTAGGTATTTAATGGCCTGCATTTTACCTGTTAGCAGAGTTCCTCAGGGGTTGATTCTGAGACTGTTTGATTCTGCTCAACATCAATATCTAGAAGACAAGATGGGGTGCACCTTCATCACATCTGAGGGACAACCTCAAACTGAGGGGTACCAAAAATACTTGGAAGGACTGGACTCATATGAATCACATAAAATTCTTCCTACTATCAAACTATTATGATTTCTCTTCTGATTGTACCTGTAATGGCATTATTTTCTTGAAATTAATCCCAAATCAGATTAATGTTTTGTTTTACTGTATGTTTCTGACTATAAATCCCCAGTGATTCTAATATCAGATACCAATGCAGACTGGAAAGTGATATTAGAGAGGGCACCACTGCAGAAAAAGACTTTGGGGTACTGATGGATGAAAAGCTGAACATGAGTCAACAGCATGCGCTTGCAGCCCAGAAGGCCAACTATATCCTGGTGGCTAGCAGATTGAGAGGAGATGATTCTGCCCCTCTGCTCTGCTCTTGTGAGACCCCGCCTGGAGTACTGTGCCCAGCTCTGATGCCTTTAATGCAAGAAGTGCATGGACACATTGGAGAGGGTCCAGAGGAGAGCCACGAGGATGATCAGGGGCTGGAGCACATCTCCTATGAGGACAGACAGAGAGTTGTGCCTCAGCCTGGAGAAGAGAAGGTTCCAGGGAGATCTCATAGCAGCCTACCAGTACCTGAAGGGGGCCTACAGGAAAGCTGGGGAGAGACTGTCAGAGTATGTAGTTATAGGAAAAGAGGCAATGGTTTCAAACTAGAATAGGGCAGATTTAGTAGTTGTTAGAAAGAAATTCTTCACCAGGAGGGTGGTGAGGCACTGGAACAGGTTTCCCAGAGAGGCCCCATCCCTGGAGACATTCAAGACCAGGCTTGATTAGGCTCTGGTCAACCTGATCGGTGAAGGATGTCACTGTCTGCTGCAGGGGGGTTGCACTATACAATCTTTGATGGTCCCTTCCAACTCTCTGATTCTATATCCAATACTGATACCCATCTTATTTTTATTGTATAGTAGGTTAAAAACTAAAAGATCTTAGTTCAGTGATTC
This sequence comes from Turnix velox, assembly GCA_013400935.1. NCBI lineage: Eukaryota > Metazoa > Chordata > Aves > Charadriiformes > Turnicidae > Turnix > Turnix velox. The sequence continues at coordinate 222,188 of VZTY01022953.1, forward strand.
TATTTATTAGTGTCAAAGTTAAAAACTGATCAGAGCTTCAGTCCATGGACTTGTTAGAAAATTCTATCTCTGACTCAAGTTTCTAATTACCTGACAGTCCAAGTGCTAAAAATGTTATCAGTGATGTACTCTTACTTACATTAATTGATGTTTTATGAAGTTTGATTTGTGTTTAGGAGTTTGTTATGTTGGCATGATGCTTTCTCACAAGATTTTGGAATGACTGATATGGTATGCATTGACTTCTCTTTCACTGATGCATTTTCTTGAGAGACTACCACATGAAAGTAAGAATAATGGTGCAGAAAATGTTAAAAGATTTTTTTACTCCTGCCCACACCTCTTATAATCTGTATCATGTTTGTTTCAAAGAGACAAATTTTTCTGCCCTTCAATATAGATTCTTTCATTTCATCTCCTCTGTAGTTTCCATATGCTTTAATAGAGTCTTTGATGTATGTTTTAATTTTAAACAAGTATAAGAAACCTTTGCCCTTTTCCTTAGATTTTCATTCTGAAAGTGACCTACTTGTGTTGCCTTTTGGGTAACTTTTATTTCCCAGAACTTCTTAAGAATCACATTCTTACATTTTAGAGGAAGACCTGGTATTAGGAGAATCCATAAACTTGGTATATATTTAATAGCACAGACTTGACCACAATTGTGATAACAATCTTAATTGTTTTTTCCTGTACTGGTTCTCATTCCTACTTACAGCTGAAGTACTATCTGCCAATGTGTGGTAAGAAATGGAATTCTATTTAAACTAAGAACTAGTTACATATCTTGATGCATTTTGACACTTCTAAGGTACAAAATGCACTGGAAAGACCTTCATTAAGAAGAGGTGAGAATAAAGAGCAAAATCAAAGACATTTTTGTACCTCAGTTCTGATTTAGGGGAATATAATGAGAAATCAATCCTAATCCACCATTTATGAGAATCACACAATCATAGAATCACAGAGTTGGAGGGGACCCTTCAAAGGCCATCTCATCCAACCCCCTTGTAGTGATCAGAGACATCCTGTATTAGATTTGGTTGCTCAGAGCCTCACCAAGCCTGGCCTTCAATGCCTTCAGGGATGGGGCTTCCACCACCTCTCTGGCCAACCTCTGTTCCAGTATTTCAAACAGATGGTGAAGGCTCCATCCCTGGAGGCTTGCAAGACCAGGCCTGATGAGGCTCTGATGAAATTTCTTAGAAATTTTTCCTTTAATGACAGTTCACTGGTTGATTCCTTGCCTTTCTTCCTTTTTTAACTCCCCTTAATTTCTTTCCTATTTTGAGTGAACATGCTCTGAAAGTGTTTATTTATTGATGGGGCAAATCTTGACTCATGACATCAGAGGGACAGTTTGGCTCCAATCACCTTTGAAGAGCTGTCTAATGGCAGCCCTAATGATCTTAGCCCTTGACCATAACCTTCATTTAGCAATTTTTGTCCCATGAAAAGCATTACATTACTTCCTTCACTTTACTCTTCTCCATGTTTTGACTATTATTTTCCTTCTGTGTTATACAGATGATTCAGAAAGACAAAAACTAAATCTAAAAAGGCAAGGTCCTGATGCTGTTCCATAAGTTTCAGTGTAGTCTGTGGGTATTTCATCACTGGTGACGCCAGGAGAGGAACTGAGCTCTACACGTTTGTTGTAATTCAGTGTCTCATTTGAAGAGTATATAGTGTCACTAATAAGCTTCCATCAGGGAACAGTAATGGGAAACTGGTTTCCTGCCACCAACTATGTACCTTACTGTGTTCTGCTACTGCTGAAAATGAAAATGACATATGAATTCTACTGATCAGAACAGAACATATTATAGTAACATGCAGAAAAGAGCAAGTTCCATTTTCCACAACAAAAAGGAAGATACACCATAAAGGCTAAATGTTCCAAAGAGCAGGTACACTGGGTATAGTCTGGGTAAAGGATAGGTGTCCCGGGGACAATTTGTATTATAGAGAGCAGAGTATCTGACAGCAAAGCAGGAAGAGATGAATGAAGTTTCATGAAACATTAGAGGAAAAAAGTTAATTATATGTCCAACTGAATTGACGACAAACATGGGATTTTTAATTTTTTTTTTGTTTTGTGTTTATTTTGCTTTTTTTAGGTTTATTTTTGGTTTTTTTGCTTTTTTTTCTATGTGACTGATAGGCAGTCTTGGTCCTGAAAGGACAATGTTATTATTCATCTCAAACTACACTTTTAGCACAGGATGAAATCTCAGAGGTCGGTATAGCTGTAAGCACTCTTTTCAGTGCCTCTGTAAGCTGCCTTTTGAAGGTTAGATGAGCACCAAAATGTTACCTTTTGTTTTCTTTTTTGATTTTCCCCATGTACCATGAGATTCCATGCCTTCCCTTTTGAAGCTTATGCTGTCTTATGAAGCTTAGGTTGCTTATGTGTTTCCTGTATCCCCTTTTAGTCCACCTTGCTTTTTTATGTATTTCCTGTATCCCCTTTTAGTCCACCTTGCTTTTTCAATCTCTCTTTTAGATTTTCTTATGCTCTTCAAGCTTTATCTGAGAAATTCCTGTGAGCTTCATGCTGAAGAGACATGACTTGACTGTAAGCTTTCAAGAGTCACAAATGAAATGAGCTTAGGAACACTGTTTCTTGATGCCAAGTGCAAAACACTTAATGCTGTAGTTTTGCAAGTCAGATAAAGAAGGCTGTGAAAAAAGCATGGAGTAATATAATTATGGGCAATGCTGAAAGAAATGTCAGAAAGTAAAAACAGTCTTGATTTAATGGAGAGGAGCATTATTGATTCCTGCATTCCACAACAGAACTCAAAAGCAAACAAAATGTTACTTTCATTGGCAGACATTTTAAAAGCCACAATCTCTGTGATGTTTTGAAACAAATGGCACTGGAGTTGCTCTGTCTCTTTTCTTGTATATTACTGTCATACCATAAACAAAGTCTTGACATTGCATCATGACAAGAATTAATTTCCTAATAATTATAGCCAGTATTTCCATTTGCCCCCAGATGATGAGCTTGTCAAGTCTTCTCAGCCAAACAGGATCCAGCACTTCAAAATAAAATTACTAAGAAAATCCTAGACCAAGCAGGATATTGTTCTGGGCACTTGAATATCACTGACTTGGATTCAGCATCATTTTCAGTCCTCCATGTGTAGCTAAGGAGAACTATGATCTTTGAAATGTCTCTGTATCAATTAAGAAAGACAAGATCATCTGGGATTCTTCAAAAGCTGTGATTGATTGGAGTAAAGATGTCATCAGTTCTGGTTTTACTTCTTTACTTCTGCTTGCGTTTTCAGCAACACTGGAAGTCCTTTCATAGAAGGTCCTTTCTGAATCAAATCTTGAATAACAGTTGTGTTCTGTAACAACAGGGTATTAGTCATATTCCTCACCTGAAGAGAAAGTACTGCCTTGGGCACAATGCTATAGGATTCTCTTGAGTAAAAGAATTTATAATCGCAAGGTACTACCTTTCAGATCTCTTTCCTTGTCACCTCTCTTTCTTCTTTTTTTTTCCTTTCCAGTTTGGTTTGGGGTTTTTTATGTGCCTTTTATTTTTCTTCTCTTCCAGATCTTTGGATGTTATACATAATGGATACATAATTACAAATAGTAGTTTACTTACCATATTTTATAGAAAATTATAAAGAACAAGAAAAGAAGGCATCTCTCCATTTTAAAACTGACTGTAATACAAACCAGACTGCCTTGCTACTTTGGATTATTGAAGCAGAGAACTGCTTGGATTTACCAGTGAACTCCTTTATTAGTCAGTCAGCACAGTATGAGTGTTCACTGTCATTTGACAGAGATGGCTGTGCAGCTGCACACTGTGCTATCTGCATTATAACTAGATCTGACTTTGCATAAATGCTGCAGACACACTTACCTCTGTACTCCCACACAGGACTATTTGCAATCTATTGTTTTCAATTATAGAACTTATATTTCTTTGTATTTTACAAGATTGCATGCAAAGCAGAATGCTGTTTAACCTAACAAAAGGTGAATAAAATGCCTCTCTGCCCTCTCACTGGGAATTTGATCACTGAGAGGGAGCTTCTTATCCTACCTGAAGGATTTGTACCAGAATAGGCTGTGCAAGGAGCAATTGATCTATGTAGTACTTGCCTGATATAGATCTTCCCCACCTTCTTTACTCCTATACACCTTTGAAGATCAATAAATTTTACAGGCCTCTATCAGAATGGGTATGTGGACAATTTTGCATATTGTTTCTCATTCCTACAAGCTTGCTGCAGGGAACTAATAGACAGGCACTCTGTTCCATATCATGAATAAAACAGAAAAAGATGCTCCACATACTTCCTTCTCCATAGTACAACTTTGCAGTAAAAAGCATCTGACATTAGTTTATTTGAAATCCTCTCTGCAGACACTTCCTCCATTTTCCTCCACTGGACTATTTTTATTCTTTCTGATATTTTTTTCTCTTAACCAAATAGACTCTAGCTAACAGAACTACAGCTTTTGGAATCAGGCATAGCATTTTGTAAAATCCACTGTTTTGCTTAGTAGCTATCAGAAATGAGAGCTAATATTTGTGATAGTTCTTCACAGATAAACAATTAAGCTACAGAAATTACTTATAGACTGCTAACATTAACTTCCCCTAAGAGCAACCTGTCTTGTTTATTGAACTTCTTGGCAGTTTCTAGGCTTCACAAGCCTTTCAGAAGTACCAGTTACCCCTGTGGGCACTTAGGCAAGGCAGAATGAATCTACTAGACATCCTTCTGTTTCAGAGGTTTGTTGGGAGGTTTTTTTGCAGGATCTATTAGTCTGTTTCTAACTCTTATTTACTATGTTATGATCAGTGCCTTTTCCACATCTTTAAAGATAAATTCTCAAAAATCTGAAGTTTTTCCTTTTGTAAAGTCGATTTTCCTCTCAACTTTTTTCAGATAGAAGCTTAATGAGAACAACTTGAAAGTGACATAGATGGGTGACGTGCAGAAAACAATTACTCTCAGTGTGAGATTTATGAAGAGTATAATTCAGAGGGCCATAAACAGCTAGCCCTAACCTGGCATAGCAGAAATGGAAAGAGCTGACTCTAAGTATTTTTAAATTCTAACATTAATTAAATGTTCACAAGACTTTCTAATTCATGATGCATATTGGTTTCAGATTTTGAGTGACATTCTGCTATTTTTTCTGAAAAATTGAGATGATTTATATGAATGACAAAATTTAACATTATTATGAACACACTCCTACATATAATGGAAATGCATATTTTTTCTCCTAGCTCTCTTCTTGACATAATAATTTATAAACCAGTAGATACACTGTGGATAAATATATCCACTCCTGTTTTTTAGAGCATCACTCTCCCTACCTTTGGTGTGCAAATGTGATTTTTTTTCTCCTAGTTCTTTGCTTGGCATCATAATTTATGAGCCAATAAACGAACTCAGGGTAACTAAAATCAACACTTTTCATTAGAGCATCACCCTCCCTACCACTGATATGCAAATGTGCATTTACACAACTTACTTTTTTTGCTTTGAATCATAGAATAATAGAATAATTTAGATTAGCAAAAACTTTTAATATCATCAAATCCAGCCATAAGCTGACAGTGACAAGTCCACCACTAAACTATATGCCTAAGTGAAATATTAGCAAGTTTTCAAAATACCTCCATGGATGGTAACATGAAACTGTTGGAATGAGTCCAAAGGAAGCAACAAAAATTATTTGGGGGATTGAAACATCCCTATGACTCTTACAGGTCAGCCTGTAAGAGTTGGTGTATTTCAGCCTGGAGAAAAGAAGGAACATTAGAGTGGCTTTTCACTACTTAAAGGAGGCCCATAGGAAAGAGGAGGAGGACTTTTCTAGCAGAACCTATTGTAATATAGCAAGAAGTAAAAGTTTTAAACTAAATGACAATAAATTATAAGTTATAGCCCAAAACCAGGACAGGTGGTTAAACACTCTCACAGATTGCCCAGAGTGGTGGTAGTTGCCATCTCTGGCAACATTCAAGATCAGGTTGAATGGGGCTCTGAGTAGCCTGATGTCATTGAAGCCATTCCTGCCCAGTGAAGGAGGTTTGGATCAGATAACTTTAAAAAATTTCCTTCCAACCCACCTATTCTATGATTCTATGACTGTTGCACTCCAGTGTATCTAGAATAACCTGAAAGCATAACTGATGAGGATTAGCAACAGACTCAAGTCAATTACTCTCAAGATCATTGAGCAAGAAGTTCATAAAAATATCCATCTACTAAGTGTTCCTGATAGCTGGGGTGAAATATTTACTAAAGAAAAGATAATATTAAGAATTCTTCAAATGGTCCTACACTTCAAGTCAACTTGTCAGTTATAGAACAAAATATAGGCGTTTACTGTTTTTACTGTTTGCATAAACTACCTTATTAGAGCCATGCTCTAAGTACAATATGAGTGTGAGTTTCTGTGTGATAACATATGCTCTACATCATTCATGTGCTTTGCAATAATTATGCTCATAAGTAACTATTACTTCATTTCCTGTGGCAGGGCATGGTTTTGTTTCTGTCTTTTCACTCTTGAAGCCGCCTTCTCCTCTAGAACATTCCAGTTTTAGACAATTAAACAATAGGCCAAACCATGACAATTTCAGCTTCAAAAAATAGAAGGGATTTGAAATTGCAATCAGTGTTTCTGGCTTTGCTCCATGGTCTGTGATGATACAAAAGCTTTTATATAAGATCTCACCTTACACAGCAGTTTCAGCTATTTAATTCTAGGTACGGGTTCAATTCAGCAGTTATCATCTAGAAATTAATCATTTAGACAAGGTAAGTTCATGCTTTGACCAAAATATCCAAAACACTTCCTGCAGTCCACTGTACCCCACATTTACGGTTGCTAGTATCACTGATACTAATCTTATCAGCATTTCTATGGCTTTAATGAGAGATTTTATGTGATTTTTCCTTGAGTTCAATGCTCTAATAGTTTTCTGGTTTATTGCTGTTCAAATAAATTTTATTTCTTCTTCTGCCTTAATAATGTGTTATCCAAGTTATCATTTTTATTTGCAATTAATTTCTTTTATGCTATTAATTTTACTTGGAGCCAAATTACTGTAACAGTAAAAAAATCCTTATATTTATTTCACATATTTAAAACCAAGTATAGATTTTGGAGAGTTCAATTCATTTTTTCCCATGCTTGCTCTTTTTTTTCAGAAAACTGAAAATTAGATTAGTTTCCTTGTTCCTCTCAACAATCAGTCGTAACCCAGTGTGCTTTGTTTTGTTTTGTTTGATTTTTGTTTGATTTAAATATGATTTTAGATTCCTTTACAGAAAAGTCTTGTTCTCTGAGGATTAATTTCTCACTACTGCTGATAAATCAGTCAGTCTAATTGACAAAGTGGAAAAAGAATCTTCATTGTGTTCATGAATTCTCCTTGATAGTGCTAGTACTAAAGAAAGAAAAAAATCTAGACTCACTGAAGAATTTATATTCTCTAAACTTTTTGGTATACGGCAAATTGCCAGCTTAAAGCTTTTGGGATTCTGAATATAGGTTTGCTGACATTAACACTGTCTTAGAGATGTGCTCATACCAAAGGGTTCAGTGATAAGTAGTTACATATTTTGTCAGGAGCTTCAAATTGGAAGCAAATGTAGTACGCTCAGGTATTAAGGTCTGTCATTATTACACTGCTTGAAATAAGAATTGCTTTGTGAGCTATTGCTCTAATCAGAAAAAAAACCCCAAGGAAATATTCACATATTCCCTCTGAGGGATCCCATGAGGAAAAATAATGGAAACATGTATGAATAGCTACATGAAGTTTAACTTCTAGCAAATATTGTCATTAGCTCTCTGGAACAAAATAAGGCTCTACACCAGAGTTTTCAAGCTGGATTTACTGTCTTAATAGACCAGGAGATTGTAGGGAAGTGAGAAACCACTTCAGCATTAAACAGCATGGGCATTGGGACCTGGAATTTTCTATGACTGTAAAACACTAAATTTAGTTTTTACTAGGTAAAGGAAAATAAACTTTAAAAAAAAAAAAATTAGCTATTTGTAGCTCTAAAAGAGTGACCAAAGATCTGCCCAGTAGTTCCCAATTGAGCCATTAGGGAACAGGCTAAAGCACAAAAATAATCCTGATTTCTGAGATTCTTCAAGCATTATTCTTGAAAATTACTTCTCTACCATGTAAATTACTGCTTCTATCAAGTCTGATAAAGAAGCTGATGAGAAGACCAAATATAGTCTGATAAACATTCTTTAGAAATGAAATAAATGTTTTAAGAACATAAATTTAAGCACCTATTTTTGAAAATACTGCCTGAGATGGGCAAGATTTGTAGAGAGACTGTGTTTATTGAAATTGGCACACTATGATTTAAAATTATTTCCTAGTGAACTTGTCTCATGAAAGGTAGTCGAAAAAGGACATTTTAAAAAGACCACAAAGTAAACAGAGTTGAATCTTCACAAATCAAAATTAAAGGTAATATGGAAGATAGCAGACTTAGATATCAGAAAGAAATTCTTTACTTTTGAGGGTGGTCAGATACTGGAACAGGTTGCTCAGGGAAACTGGGGATGCCCCATCCCTGGAAGTGCTCACAGCCAGGCTGGATGAGGTTTTGAGCAACCTAGCAGGGTTGCTGGAACTAGATGATCTTTTACATCCCTTCCAACAAAGGACTAGTGAAGCAAAGACACTGTGCCTGTCTCTAATTTATTCATAACTAGTTAATAGTGGATTTACCAATTGAAATGGTTAGTAACCATAGCATAAAAGCTACAGAGCTGATAAAACGTGATATTTTCTCATGGGCAAGAACAACACCATGAATCAGTGTAAGAAGGGGCCTGATCTGTTAGAGAGCAGAGTAGGGGAAAGGGACCTGGAGGTCCGGGTGGACAGCAGGATGACCATGAACCAGCAAAGAAGGCCAGTGGCATCCAGGGGCTTATTAGAAGTGGTGTAGTAGTCAGTAGGTCAAGAAAGGTTCTCTTCCCCCTCTACTCTGCCCTGGTGAGACCACATCTGGAGTACCAGTTCTGGGGCCCTCAATTCAAGGAGAGGGAACTGCTAGAGAGACCCCAGCACAGAGCCACAAAGAAGATGAAGGGATGACAGCATCTCCCTTATGAGGAACAGCTGAGGGAGCTGGGTCTCATTAGCTTGGAGGATACTGAGTGTTGACCTCATTATATATGTAAAGGGTGAGTCTTAAGAGGATGGAGTTAGGCTCTTTTCAGTGACCTCCCATAATAGGACTCAGGGCAATGGGTGCAAACTGGAACACAGGAGTTTATTATAAGAAATAACTTCTTCACAGTGAGAGTGACAGAACACTGGAATAGGCTGCCCAGAGAGGTTGTGGATTTTCTTTCTCTGGAGACATTTAAAACCCAATTGGAATGTGTTCCTGTGTGACCTGGTCTAGGTGTTCCCGCTCCAGCAGGGGGAGTGGACTAGATCATCTCTTGAGGTCCCTTCCAATCCCTCGTATTCTGTGATTCTCTGATTCCATGATACACAGCATGTATAAAGAAAGAGGTATCACACACACATATGTAAAAAGAGAATATGCAAATATTTGAAAACAGTCTTTAGGTCTTTCCAAGATGCAATGTCATCTCTATTCATAAATATGCATATATTTTAGTGTTTACATAAAGTGTTATAAACAGAGAGAAGCAAACATGTAAGCATGGTATATGTGTATACATAAATACAATTTGCATGTACTGACAAGGCAGTTATTTTAACTGAGGGTTGTGGTTTGGGGTTTTTTTCATTTTTATAAATATTGAAATATATCTATGGCTGTAAAACAGCATTTCAGTAATTAGATACATGGAAAATTTTTAATGAAGAATACAATATGATTTGACTTTCTCCATTTCTCTTTATATAGGTTTTCTAATTTTTAGTGAAGAAAATAAATATAGTTTTGACAGATATTCAATTTCTGGTCGTTACTTAGTCATAAAATTTTGTGCAATTCTTATAAAGGAAATGAAAGAATATTCTGTGGATTTCCATTTGAAGCAGCAGTCCAATGCATACTGCAGTCTTTGACAGATCTTAAGACTGGATTCATAGTCAAGTGGAATGACTATTTGCTCCCTTCAACCCATTCAGGACATTTGGGAGCAGACCTCACAGGAAACTGCTGGAATGTATGATAACTTGAAGTCTTGGACAGAGCATTTATCCATCCTCTCTGACTGTCTAGACTATTTCCATCTGTCCTTAATGTCAAATCATAATGAGAATGCAGAGCAGAAAGGGCAGTCCATAGTCATTGCTAGAAAAGCTCTGAATCCATCTGCCCCAAAGGCAGGTGGAAATTGAAGGCAGCTGTAGCTGAAACTGCATAGAAGAGTAATATGCAGCCCTGTTGTGGAATCATCTGGAGCTTTTATCCTCTGAAATGACTCACAAAAGGCTCAGTCTAGGAGCTGTAACTGCAAAGACACCTTGCTGTTTGCAGCAAGACTTTAAGCAGAAGATTTATGAACTCCTAAAGGTTTTATAAGAAGAGCTTTCTTTGAAGAATAACAAATCCCACTCTCTTCACAAAAATTATATGGAAATACATCTTTCTCTACTCCTGATATCCATGTACCATTTACAAATACATATATTTAATAACATTTTCCAATTATTAAATGAATCTAATATATTTCTGTAAATATCTCATATTTGCTTACAAGGCAAGTGAAAATGCATATATAATGTATATCTATCCATGTATTGTATACATAGATATATATATAAAAAAACCAAAAAAGTTTCCTTTGTTCTGTATTACATAAATTATGCTCTGATAATATTTTCCAGAGTAAGACACATTATAAAAGTCATCCATTGCATATGTATTAGATCCAGTTCTATGTACTGATCTCAGTCTTATGTTAGTTGAAATCCATTCATTTAAGTTGATTTACATTAGTATAAGACTGGTAGAATATTAGCTAGAAAGAAGGAATGAGGTCAACATTTTTAATCAGAATTTCAATATTCACAGTCAGTGTGTTATGTAGGTTAACTTCATAACAACTCCGTAAAGTGAATTGATACACAGTACTTTATCATGCCAATGTAGCTTTGCAATCTGTAATTTAAAACTTTTCCTTTGAAACTAGCTAAGTACAGATTAGGAAGATAGATACAAAGAGCTGCATCATCTATCAAGTAAATAAAACTATACATCAACGAACATGCATAGGCATTCTTCTTTGTCATTTCCTGTGCTCTTTGTAATACCCTCCTGATTAGTTGAGAAACTTCTGTAGTTTTGCATTTTTGCATATTTCATATATTCCATGGAGTAGCATAAACTGATGTTTAATTATACTAGATATATGCCATAACTACCTTCATTGTTGATTTCTTCACAGAACAATGAATTAGTGCTACAATTCTGAAATGCTTGTTAATCAAATTTCTTCACTCCTCAGAAGAAAAACAAAGTATCAAATACTGTTGCTTTGGAGATGACATTGTGTAGGTGTTTGTCATATACCTTCACAACAAAGGCCTACTGCCAGCATTGTTCCATGAGGTTTTTTTCTGCTCTGAAAAACAAAAGTTATTCCAGATACTGGAATATATCAATATTGGAATATATTTGATTTTTTTTTTTTTAAGTCAGAAATGTTGAACAGTTGGTTTGTCTTTGATTAATGATGGAAAAGTTCCCATGCAGAATCCGTATGTGTGAGATTAAAGAGTTGACAGTGTATCTCTTAATGTATACTGAAGTGATTGGCATGTTATCCAACTGGGGTGACAAAGGGACTGTTTTGAGTGTCCTATTGAATGCTAAAGAAAAATATTTGCAGATGCCTTGTCTTCTTTCCACTTTTTTCACTTTTCTTGTTACCATCTCCTGCTCATGCTTACATGCTCAGCTGCCCCAAACAGCATCACAGAATCATAGAGTTGGAAGGGACCTTCAAAGGTCATCTAGTCCAGCACCCCTGCAGTGAGCAGAGGCATCCTGAGGATCAGGTTCCCTGCTCCTCAGTATCAAAGGTCTCTCCCTAGCAGAGCTCTGTCCTGTGGAACTGCAGAAATACAGCTGGAGTTAAGAACCAGGCTCCATGTAACAGCCCAGACCTCCCCACCTCTCACTGTGCACCTCAGGGTGCATCCCTGAGGCAGGGAATGAGTCACTCCATATCCAAAATGACCATTCAAATTTAGTATTCATATATCCAAGTTATTCCTTGCTTTCTTCTTTGACTATACTTGTCCTCTTACTCTGAAAAAAAATTCTTGTTTTGAATTCTGCTTTTGTCATGACTCATCTCATATTTCAGTGCTACATAACTGTTATCTCCACCTCTGCTCCCAGTGAGCTTAGTACAGTGTATCTCCCTATTTCATCAGTCAGTTGCAGTGAGCATGTATGTGAGAAATGAAATTGATGAGCCAGGAGGGAAATTGGCCTCCTTATCTGACTACCATTTTTTTAAGTGGTAAAATAAAGTGTTCCAAATGAAGAAATATAACTTTCTGTGGTTTACTGGAAAATGCTGGTTCTGTCTTTGTGATATGGATGTGAGGTAGAAAGTTTATGAGGAAGGCAGCTATTTTATCAACTTTCCGTTTACAATGTGAGAAGCCTTCCAAGCAGGAGAGTAGCTGAACTATTTTGACAAATTTTTGCATGAAAATGTAGCTTTTTCATCCTTATCCTGGACAGTGTTGCAGAGAGATCCAAAGAACCATGGTTGTTGACACTACCACTGGTGGCATCTCTGTGATAACTCATTTGAGAAAAAAACAATGAGGAAGACAAAAAGGGAAAAATAAAAGAGAAACAGCAGCAGGAACAATGAGATCAGGGGTGGAGAAGGTTCTCCATGCCAGAGTAAGCACACATTATGGAGGACCCAGGCTAGAGCCAAGGGAAAGACCATCTGAAAGAAACAACTATGCACTTATAGGTGCCTAGTTGAAGGGACCACCTATAACCTGCACCACTAGCATTGTTGAAGGAGAGGTGTCTGCAGTGAAGTTAAGTCTGGCAAAGGGGGAGGAAAGGTTTTTTGTCTGATATCTAAATGTTTGTCTTTTGATTTACGAGCACATGAATCAATAATGTAATGTTTATGTTAACTGAAAAATGTAATTCCTTCAGCCCACACTGTTTTTGCCCATGACAGCAGCTAGTAAATGATCTCCCTGTCCTTTTGGCTCTCAAGATTATTTGTGGGTTTTCTCTTCCCTTTTGCTGTAAGCAGAGGAGTAAGTGAGCACTGTGTGAGTGCTTGGATGGACTGCTGGCTGAGGCTAACTCATTATAGTCAGATAACCAAGAGGTTATCAAGATCCTTTTAAGTGAGTACCCTACCAGTAGGACCAAATTAAGAACCTCTATCCATTATAAATTGTGTTAATTGGTTCTATAATATTTTAGGTTAAATGTAATGCTATGTTTTCAGCTCTGTAACTTGTTACGGCTTGAATTGTAGAATGGCCATAAAAATTTTCATGATATTAATTAATTGGAGAAGAAGGAGTTAAAACACAGTCTGAACACAGACTTCTAGCTCCTCTTGTTTATTCCCCAAGCTATGTGCTTTGGTGTACAGACATTTCAGGGAGTGAGCCAAGCAGCTGATTTTACCCTAGGGGGATGAGAGGCCTCCCGGTCTTCATGGATGTTAGAGCAATGCCCACTGGTACAAGCCCAGCTACCTCTTCCCCTTCACATCTAGTTTAAAGCTCTATCAATTAGCCCTGCAATCTCTTGGGCAAAGACCCTCTTTCCCATTTGGGACAGGACAAGTGTCCTCCACCTGATGATGACAGCATTCCCGGTGCTGCATAAGCCACCCATTGTCAAAAAATCCAAAATTGTGTTGACGACACCAACTTCAGAGCCATATATTGATTGATTGGATAGATTTGTTCCTTCAAATGTAATTTCCTCCTATGGGAAGGAGTGAGGAAAAAATAACCTGTGAACCAGATAGATCCCTTTAATAACTTTCCCAAGGTTCTAAAGTCTCTTTTGATTGCCGTTACGGGAATCAAAATGAGTTACGGCCTCCTCTCCACCTACCAAGTTATAAGCAGTGGACAGTTGTCAGACAACTGTGACAGATTTAGGAGGTTCCCGGCCTCATCCTTAACCTCCAGGAAGGCAAGGACTTCTCTGTGAGCAGGGTTTGTCTGGCATATCGAGCCCTCTGTTACCCTTAGGAGGGAATCTCCAATGACTACAGCTCATATTCTTCTCCTCCTTGTGGATGAGGTTTTTATTGGTGCAAAGACGCTGTCAGTGAGGAATACTCATCCCTCACATCTTCATTTATTGGGCCTTCAACAGGCAGAACCTCATACCTGTTCAGAGGAACTGGAAGCGTTGAGGTGGACAGGTAGGGAGCTTGCCCACAGCCCTGATCACAAACTTTGCTCCACACACTTCCTTCTTTTAGGAT
>VZTY01022953.1:236751-263062 GCA_013400935.1 Turnix velox
CTGTGCTCTTGAAAGGCCCCTTTTATCTGTGGAAGGGAGGGACAGGGTCGCTGGTGAGTTTTCTCCTCATTTAGATCTGTTCATGGGGAGGGGAAGAGATGGCTCCACCCCACTTTTTGTCACTGGGCACTGCCATCCTGAGCTGGCAGGGAGGTTCTGCCTGGCAGTTTACACCAGCTTCAAAAAGACCCCAAAACACCTTCTTGCCATTGAATACTATCTTTTCCAACATTGGTTGCTATTTACGGCAATTTGATAAAGTTTGGCTGCTAATTTCAGTAGAATCTTAATTTAGAGAACTGATAATTTTATATTTTTCAGATTTTTAGAATTATAGAATAATTTGCATTTAACATGACCTTGAATATTGAGAGGGGTGGAGGATCTATGACCTATCTGGGCATCTAATGCCAGCATTTAATCACAATCACTGTAAAGAATTCTTTCATCTATGTAGACTAAATCTTCCTTTTTCTAGCTTAAAACCATTGCTCCTTGGCCTATCTCAACAGGATTTACTAAAAAATCTTTTCTGTAAACCCTCTTTAAGTACTGAAAGGCTCCTATAAGTTGTCCCTGGAACATTTTCAAGGGTGAACTACCCCAGTTCTCTCAGCCTGCACCCACAAGAGAGGTATTCCATTCCTCCAATTATTTTTGTGGCCCACCTCTGGATCTACTCTAACAGATCCATGTCTTTCCTGTGCTGAGGGCTCCAGAAACTCCAGATGGGTATCCCAAGTGGAGAGCAGAGGTGGAGAATCGTTTCCCTCAATCTGCTGTCCACCCTTCTTTCACTACAGCCCAGGATATGGTTGGCCCTCTGGGTTGCAAGAACATGTTGCTGGGTCATGTTGAACTCACCAACCAGCATTCCTTCTCCTAAGGGCTGTTCTCAGTCACACTGCTCCACTCTGCCTGTATCTGTGTTTGTGATTACTCTGACCCAAATTCAGGACCTGCACTTGGCCTGGTTGAACTTCATGGGCCTGGCATGGGCTCAGCCCACAAGTCTTTCCAGATGTCTCCAGCCTGTCAAGTGCTCCACATAGATTAGTGTCATTGGCAGACTGAGGGTGCACTCAATCTCATTATCCTCGTCACCAACAAAGGTGTTAACAGCACTGGTCCCACACCCCACTCCTGAGGAATGCCACTTGTCATTGATTTCCACTTTGACATGGAGCCATTGACCACAAAGCTTTGAGTGCTACCTTTCAGCCATTCCTTATTTGCTAAACCACATTGCTAAACACACACATCAATCATTCACCAAGAAAGGATGTTTGAGGACATCTAAAACCCCTTGCATTCATACCTTTATAAGAAAGCTGAAAGAACAGCCACTTTTCAGAGTGTCCTTGCATTCATTCTCCAGCCTAAACCTCCCTTGTAGATTTCAGTAACAGCATAAAAATCTGACTTATTAACTGCCAGAGACTCATATAAACCAGTCAGATCACAGAAATATATTTAATTCTCCTGTGGATGCTCCTTAATAATCCTGTTACAAAGGTACAAACTAGAATGATCTGAAGGCTGGTCCAACCATAGGTCTTCAGCTTTTTTCAAGGTGTTTAAACTCAATTATGCATCAAAGACATGGGCTAAGCACAGGAAAAGAACACTGAAAATTAATCTTTTGGAAAAGTAAAACTTACATTTCTCTTTTTTTAATTAAGGCTTTAAATAGATAATGATTTTTAAGTGGATATGTTTTATTGTCCTTTCTTCCTATACTTGCACTGTTATAATTTTCTAGGCTTCTTACTGTGAAAAGTAATACCACCTATTTCATTAAGCTTAGCATTGCTGTAGGAGTAGCAACATCTATCCATCCTTTCATCCCATGCATCTATAGATGATGATCTAGTCTAATGAGAGTGTAGTGGAAGCTGCTGTCCATGGAAGTCTTTTATAATTGATTTGGTAATTGATGGATTAAGCTACTTTCTTCTAACATCACAAGAGGCTGAAGAATCTGGGGATAACTACAGCTCAGAAAATTTGGGACTTTTTTTTTTCCTAATTTGGTATACTTTCTTCTTGGTTCAGAGTTCACTGAAAATCTAAAATTTACCTTTGTATTTGGAGGAGCACATTTGCCAATGTAAGTTAAAGATCATTTCAGACAGGCAAGCAGTCTTAGGAAAGGGTTTTCATGGAAAAAGTATGTAAAAGATGAAGGAAATTCAACATCCAAAATATTTTTTTTCCCTAAAGCCAGATTTAGCAGTTTTATTTTCTTTCTTCTGCATAGCTGGGTACCTAATGATGAAAGGAAAAGACTAACTGCATGGAGAAGGACAGGAATAGGCATTGCCTGGAGATAATTCCTGCTTCATATACAGCAGCTATACTAATCAATTCTTTATTTCTTTGCATCCTCAGTTCTTCAGAGTAAAGAATTTCTTCACAAGAAGGAAGCATATTTAGACCATGACAATAAACAGCTGACATTTGCAGACATCTTCAGTGAGTCCATTCATATGATAACAAATCCATAGTTTGCATATGGGTTGTATAATAGGCTCAAAGGGCTATAATGGTAGTAAGAAACCCTACTCATTGCCAAGAGAGCGAGGTGTAGAAATGAGTACTGCTAAAGGGCAGGATGGAAGACTGAACTCAGACATCAAAAAAATATATAATGCATTGGTAGAGCAGGAGAAAGAAATCCATATTGCTACTAATGCTGTCATGTGGATAAATACAGCAAAGAACTTAGAATCACAGAAACAAAAAATTATATAGTTTGCGTTGGAAGGGACCTTCCAACCCCCCATGCCATAGGCAGGGACATCTCCCACTAGATCTCATAAGAGAGTTGCTCCAGCCCTTTGATCATCCTCGTGACCCTCCTCTGGACCTACTCCAACAGCTCAGTATTGTTCTTATGTTGAGGGCTCAAAACTGGACACAGTGCTACAGGTGGGGCCTCACCAGAGCTGAGTAGAGGGGCAAAACCACCTCTCTTGACCTGCTGGTCACACTCCTCTTGATGCAGCCCAGGATTTGTTTGGCCTTCTGGGCTGCAAGTGTACACTGCTGGCTCATGTTCAGTTTTTCATTCACTGAGACCCCCAAATCCTTCTCTTCAGAGGTGCACTCAAGCCACTCTCCACCCTGTATATGTGTTTGGGGTTGCCCTAGCTCAGGTGCAGGTCCTTGCACTTGGCCTTGTTGATCTTCATGAGGTTGGCATGGGCCCACCTCTCCAGCCTGTTAAAGTCCCTCTGGATGGCATCCCTTCCTTCTAGTGTGTCAACTGCACTACACAGCTTGGTGTCATCTGTAAACTTGCTGCAGATACACTCAATATCACTGCCCGTGTCTCCAACAAAGATGTTAAATAGCACTGGTCCCTGTGCTGGTCCCTTGTCACTGGTTTACAATTTACAATGATCCATTGATTACAAATCTTTGAGTGTGACCATTCAACCACCTCTTTATCCAGCAAGTGGTCCATCTGTTGAACCCATACTTTTCCAATTTTGTTACCAGTATGTCATGTGGGACAGTGTCAAATGTTTTGCAAAGTTCTGTTTTGTAAGGTTGCTGATCTAGCAACTTTACTGGGTACTAGATTTCAAAGGAAAAAAAACCATTACTTCACTGTCTTATCTCTGTGGTACAAATTGCTGAAGAGTTAGCTGGGGTTTCTGCTGCCCAATTGCTAGTGGCTTTAATGACAAAAGCATGGCTGAAACCCTATGCATCTCTATAAAAATTTACCCCATATGTTGGCTCATCATATCTGCTTAGTTTACTGACAAAAATGAGTTGTTGTTACTGTCAGTTCAGCACCACTGATGAAACTGTTGAAGAGCAAAATGAATTTCACTTTACCTCACATATTATTGACAAGATTGCCAGCCAGATTTTGATTCCAGAGACTTCACTACTTGTGGTGATCAGTCTTAAGCACAGTAAATGATCAGGCAGCTTTTGTTTGCTCTGGATGATGCCCCAAAAGTTCAAAGGGTTCTCTGAATCTTTTCCAAATCCTACAGTTCTGCAGAACTGAACTGGCATTCTTACGGACACTGCAGGGGGCAGATATCTTGCAAGTTCACTACTACTTCATGCTACAGGTCAGCGGGAAAACAATGTGACCATTACTTCTTCTATCAGCCAGTCTGATTCTGCTGTCAGTATTGTTTGCAGAAAGGATATGAGGAGATTCACAAACATGGAATTGATATCAAAACATGTACGTGTAATATTTATTCATGAAAAATTAATTTCATTTGATCTAACTTAGATAAATGGGTTTTTCCCTGTATTTGATCCTCCTGATTCAAAAAGGTGGGTTTTGTGTGGACCTCAGAACTATAACAATAACATTTTTATCCACCAAGAGTGCTCTGTGGAAATAATAATAGGATGAGAACTTTCTTGTTCATATCTCACATTACAGGAAAAAAAAAAAATCCCAAACCAAAAACCATCCTATAGAACACTAAGAGGAAGTTTTTCTAAAGATGGAAGGTCTGAAAACATTTAGGTATATGCACTTCAGTGAAGTACAATGAAAAAAACAAATATTGACCCAATTTTACCAATACAGCTTCCAATCCTGATTAAACATTAAGAGCACATTACACAGGCGCTTAGCTTCCTACATCTCATTTTGAAATTTGTACTTGTTCTTTTATAGTACTAACTAGAAAGCATGACAAACATGTCTAGAACAGGAAGACTACATTAAAAAATCAACCTTAAAGATCAGAATGTCATGAATTGTTGTAACACCTAACAAGGAAATACAGAGCTAGTAACACAGCTGCAACATCTAAAAGAAATTAAAATTGCCAATTTAACATTTGTGTTTGCTTTTATGATATTATATGAGAGTGTGCAGTAAGGGCAGAGAGGTTGTTTAAAACAAGCTACACACCAAGAAAAAAGCTTCATTTTTCTTCCTAAGATCTTATAATTACGAAAGAGAAAAAAAAGATGAACAAGGGAATTATAGGAAATAAGAGTTATGTAGTCAAACACAGTGACATGCAGTGCTACATGAACATCTTGTCAGTTATTTGCTTTTATTTTAATAACATTTTTTCACTAACATTCTGTCATCACAGTAGATGCAAATTATGGATGTTGTCAGAAGAGAACAGGGAAGTCAAGAAAGGAACGCCAGGGCAAACAGAGACATTTCTGATGTGGAAAGCAGGATGAGATCTCCTATGGGATAAGGCAACAATAAAATAGGGCAACAGAACATTCATTCTCCCCATGCCTGATGGTGATGCTGGTATCAAAAAGCTCAGAGAAATCCTCCTCCTTTACTTCTATTACATGCTCTTTCTTCTGGAGTTTGAGCAAAATCCCCTACTTATTTTTTCAGATTTTCCCATGCCTAAAATGGGCCCACCCTTAGCTTTTTTGCAGGTATGTGGCAGTATAAATGGGAAATCATCAAGAATGTCAGGCTAGACTGTACTCTATGGATGCGACACAAACCAGTTCGTTCTCTTTACAGCTTAGGCAATCAAATTTCAAGATGGTCCCTAGGATAGCACCTAATACCTATGACTGGATGTGACAGTGGTCTGTAGTGAGTCAAATAAACAGCCAGAGCCTGATGAAATTTCTGTCTTTCCATGGGCTCTAAGTGGATTGCAGCCAACTGTTGCCTTTGCTATACTGGCACTGCCCATCTTTCCAGAAAAAAATATTTGGCCACATTTATTCCTTTAGCTACTACAAATTCAAATCATGTTTGTCATTTTGTACTAATCTTGTCAGTTTTCAACAGGGAAATCTGGCCTTCTGTTCCTTTTTTCTGTGAAAATAAGTAAATACATATATATATCTTAGAAAATGTTGTTCAAAGATAGACTTGAAGTTAACAAAGTACTTGAAAATGCAGCTTATCAAAATGTATTTCTTGAGCTAGAGCTTCAATTTAATGAGCATGCTAACATTTCAGCAGTCATTATACACTGAAAAAAGTTTCCAATAATTAAGGATAATTGGCAATGGAAATAAAATGAACAGATGATGACAATTCTGCAGCAGGCTTCAGCAGCTTGCTCTTTCAACATACAATGGGTGAGACAGAAAAGGCAAAGGTTTTTAAGTGGCAGTCCAAACTAGTCAACTGTGTCTTGATTGTTACTCACCTAAATTCTTATACTTGGTGACTCTGCATCCATTTTTCAGTCATGTTGCAAGTTGTTGTTCTTCCATTATTTTTTCTTTCATTTCCCTGGCTTACTCATAACATAATATTCCAGGGTTAATTACCAGCCAAATTACATCTATATTTAGTGATTATACAGTGTCACAATCTAGGCTTCTATTAGCTTTCCCCCTAATGTCATCACACATAAACAAGTCACTTTCAACACATTGACTAACGTGTACTGCTAGCTTTTATTAGGTTTTCAGATTAAACAGCCTTAATATATAATAATGTTGTCAAAAACTTAGTGATTTCAATAATGTTCACATCATTTTCCACAGCTAACTGACTCTATTATGGTGAAGCAGAAGAAGCAGAAGAGGAGGACTGTAAATAACATCAGAGCAAATGAACTTTGTATCATGGCTGTGCCCATTAGCTCTCCTGTAGTTAAAGTATTTACATAATTTTACCTTCCATTCTCATTAATTTAAACCTGGGATGTTAATTTTTTTTCTAGAATGGAGAAGGAATACAAAAGGGACAAATTCAAGGACTGGAATAACAGCAGTTACAGTATTTTGTGAAACTAGGGTAAGTCACAGTTAAATATCCTTTATGATACTTACTGTGTGGAAAAAAGTTATGTCTATTTTTTGCTTCAACCTCAGAAACTTTGCATCGGGATGTGATTCTTTGTTCCATCATTTGCCAATCAAAATGACTTCAAAGAAATTCCACAGTTACATGAGCATCAAGCAAAAACAGTGAATGATCTGATCAGTTCATAGCACCATAGTGTGCCGAATCTTAAGTCACAAAACAGGTTGCCTAATTTCAGAATTAATTCAAAAGATTTGGCAATATCACTTTGTTTTTGAGTAAGAAGGCTTCAAATTACCCATACAGACAATTGAAAAAGTGACAAGAAATTTTTGAGATTGCCAGACACCATTGTATGTCTCAGTAGGCTATGCTACAAATACCAGTTTTGAGAGATTTTAACATTTTAAAGTTGGAAGGGATTTTTTTTAAAAAAAATAATATTTGCATTAATTTTTATAGTCAGGAGTTTTAATTACCTTGAGACACCTTCATAACACACAAAAAGACAAAAATATATAATCAGCTCATAATTATGTTATAGTCCTAAAGTCCAAAGTTCTAAAACCCAAAAGGCATTGCTAATTCAGTGGACCTTTTGAAAAGGATAAGTTTTTCCCAGTGCAGCAGAAGTTCAATACTCAGTTTAAAGTAGCCCTCAAATGTTGACACTAGAACTGGATCACTTCTTCTTGGACAACTGAAGACACTTTATTGAAAAGTTCATTTTCATATTTCAGAGAAGTGGAAAGTATTTGGGAGATTTCCTGTTTTGAATGTATCAGTTACTTCATTCAGTTTGCTTGAAGGGTCTTTGCTAATGTAGGGAAGAAGCTGTGAAAAGCAAGAGACAGACAAATTAATCTTGATCTCATTAATTCATTGTTACCTTCTGATAATCTCACTCTGACAAAATGTGGATCATATTTATACCTGTAGTGATTCTGAAGAAGGTATCGAAGAGTAATGAAAAAAATTCTGTTTTCTCTTTCAGAGAAATGAGTATTTGCAATGGAAAACTATGCATCAAGTGATCAGTGAAGAAACTTATGTATATAAGAGACATTAGATATATAAGTACACGTGAAGTTTTCTGGTTATTTGATTTTAGTTGGTTATTTCAAGATAACAATAAGTCCTACAACTTTCTCAAGCTATTTGAGGAATGGCTTCTAAATTAGTTCATTGTGAGATTTTTCTTAAACACACAGTTTGTGGCTTAAACAAAAGGAAAAAAATGGAAAAAAAAAAAAAAAGAACCCATCCTTTGTTAATTGTAGCTATTCACCCTTGAGTGGTTTGGAGAATTAGCTGAGACTGGGTTTCATTAGAAGATAATTCTTTTCAGTTAAGTACAAGTGAATGTTCATATTGCAATCTGTCATTGTAAAGTCCTTCACATGGCACAGGTGGCAAACTTCAGGCCAAATTTTAATGCCACACCAGAAGACAAATCTCTTCCAAATGTCTTCTAATGGTGTAGTAGACATATGCAGATAAACACATAGCTACTTTTTAAAATATCTCTCTCACTATTTTGTAATTACTGGAATAAGAATGTCATTTCTTTTCAGGACAAATGACCTTATTACTTGTTCATTTTTACTTTGATGTATATACTCAGAAGAAGGCTCAAATAATAGAGGAAGTGATGGTTTTCTTGTGGTAGTCTTCAAGCTTTAATAGACACAGAAATGTAATTTCAAAATAAACTCCTTCAACATATAAATCAACTTACCCATCTTTCTCCATCGACTGTAAAGAGACCTGACACTGAAATCAAAATCATTTCTCACCGCAGTGTCAGAAATAATAATCAAATTCAGTGCAGGCACTGAAGAGAATGCTGGGTACTCTTACCCAAGTGATGCTCTAGGAAGGCCTTAAGTACTACTGAAGAAGTTCCAGTGTTTCAAAGGCTTTAGGCAAACATCAAAATTTCTTTCAGATTTCAGAGAGAAGGGCTCTCTGAAAACACAGCCACCAGTCACAGATTATTTCTAAAATTAAATGGCAAAACTGAAATCACTCTTGACCTCTTTAGAGAATAATTACATAAAAATCCAAATTTGGAGTGGATACTTACATGAAAATTCTTATTCAAATAAGTAAAATTTATGGGAGCTGGGCCTTAGTTTATAATGAAAAGACAGACATGAGAGTGGCAAAGGTGTGTTTCTGTTAATTATGGCTATATATAAATCATCAGTTCAATTCATCCCAAAAGATTATGGCTGAATTGTCATTTGCATTAAGTCCTCTTTATACCTCTTCATAAGTGCAAAGGGGCTTTGAAATGTACATAAGTATAACTGATGCCAGAACAATGTAAAGTAGCCTTACTGCAACTGAGAAAAAGACACTTAATTTGAAACGTTTCAAATGTGTTTAACTAACTTTAAAAATACAAGAATATTTTAATATTTTAAAGTGTTTTTATAAGAATGTAATTCAAAGGCAGATTTAATTTTTAAAAAGCCTAAATGTGAAGTGATTAGTTTGCAATATCCACTAATCATTTCTTGTAATTTCTCTTAATTTTTAAGAAGTATTTTTACTATATTGCATAAAACCTAATGTTCCTTATGTACATTTCCAACACTCAACAAAATTAATCTGAAAGAGTTTATTATAAACAAAAACAACTCCTTTGGCCATTAGCTGAAATCAGTTTAAGTGCAGGAACTTAGGTGTCAGCTTTCATATTTCAAGTATTAGAACTTGCTTAAATGTTTAAGGAAATCTTGTATATACAGTGTAGTGCCTATCCAGTAATAATTCACCAATAATTTGCTTAATATCAGGATAGGAACAGGAGGAAATTGAAAACCACATATTCCAAATTGAGCATCAAATTGAGCATCCACAAAAATGTGGATGTGGAGTACACATTCCTGAGGTCAATGGTCATGACTGGGACTGCCAGGACCAACACACTGTACGCTTGTTCTGGATTCTGAATCTTCTCAGTGCAGCCCTTACTAAGGCCCTTACTTTATGGGCATGTTACACCTTGATACTTTGCCTCAAGGAACATGTTAGATACCTGTATATGTAGCACTCCAACTGAAAGAACAGTTCTAGCTTTCCTCCTTTGTGTGTAATAATAGAATGGTTAGAACATTTGCCCAAGAAAATAGAGACTGATTCATTTCATCAGTCCAAGACTTCTCCCCATTCCTAAGGAATAATCCTAATCAAGAAGTTATAGACAATGTACAAACTATCCCTCTTATTGGAGCTTGGCTACTGTACATATTTGAATGCAGGGATCACAGGACAAGACAGAGTATCTTTTAAATATCCTGCCCTATATAGAGACAGAAAGTAGACAGATCAGCTTTAATGTAGTCTGGCTGTACCAGTAATCTTGCCTATCTATCAGGTTGGATAGATCCCAAGTTTTGTGTCAAGCAATGACATTCAAAAACATATTTCATTTACAGTTTTTGCAGTTACAGGTTACAGAGTTAGCTCCCTTTGTAGAAGTAATGCATGAATTTTTCTCTGTCCATCAATCTTTGTACTCTTACTTTTGCATTTGCTGACACTTGAAACACAGAACTGGGGATTCCATCCAGTAGCAGGGCATAAGGTGGCCTTGGGACGTGTTTCAGGGGTGTTTGAGGTGTATTTGACAATTGTATGGGAAGTTTTTTGGGGGTATTTGGAATGCATTTGTGGTGGTTTTGGAAGGTATTTGGAGGTGTCTGAGGGGTATACGGGCTGTTAAGGGGTGCTGTTTGGGGTGGTTTTGGGGAGTTTCTGGGGGATGTTTGGGGTGTGTTTGGGGTTGTTTCTGGGGGTGTTTGGGGTGGTTTTGCAAGGTATTTGGCTTGGTTTTGGGGAGTGCTTGGAGATTTTTTTTGAGTGTTTGGGGGTGATTTTAGGGGCTGTTTGAAGAGATTTAGGGAATATTTTGAGGAGTTTTTGGGGAAAATCCCACCAAGTAACCTGTAAAAACTCCCAAACCCCCTCAATAAATCTCCAAACACACCTCAAAACCACCTCAAATACCCTCCAAGCACCCCTCATTAACATTTCAAACATGTTCCAAAAACACCCCAAACCTGCCACAAATACCCCCNATGTTCCAAAAACACCCTAAACACAACCCATATGCCATCTAAATACATCCCAAACCTGCCACAAATACCCCCAAAACAACCATAGATATTCTCCAAATACATCCCAACTACCCTCCAAGCACCCTTCAAATACACCCCAAACACACCTCACACAAATACACCCCTCCAAACACATCCCAATCACCCCCAAATTACCCCTTAAATATCACCCAAAACTACCCCAGACACACTTCAAATACCTTCTTAACACCCTCAAGTCTCTGTAACCCAGAGAGACTAAGCATCAGAGTTATGATTGTAAACTATAGGATCACCGACTCTGGTGGATTTCTGATCAGAATCCCTGGAAGACCATGAAGAAGAGCTGATCTGGTTTGGATGACTGTTATGTTTAGGAAAATGAACTATTTACAGTCGGGGACAAAATATTCTGTCCTCCTGAAATGCAAGACATTTTGGCAGGAGACCAAGCAGGAAATCCTTAAAAAACTGAAATGCAATGAGAGAGCATACATAAAGTGATATCAAGGACAGGAAATGAAAGAGCAGTGCAGCAGCATTTCTTAGGCTTTCAGAGGTGAATACAGAAAAGTCAAAGCCCTGCAGGACTGAGTAAGCTATTTTCATTAGTGGCAGGCGATAGAATAAAGCATAACAGTTACAAATTCAGCCTTGAGGTCTTCAAACTGACATTAAGGAAAACCTCTACAAAGTTAGGAAAGCAGAGAAAGCAGATTACCCATAGAGGTCCTTTCAAAACTTCACTAGATAAAGCGACTGCTGAGCCACTCTTAATATTGAAAGTCCTGATTCAAGTGGGAAGGTGACTAGATGACAATTAAGTGTCTTTCCAGAAAATATTCCTGTGATTACAAAAAAATGTATGTACAAAAACCTTCTTGATATTTGTTTGGGAATTAAAATTATTCACATTATCAGAACAATGGTTTACAATTGCTGTTTGCTCATTCTTATGTGTAAGATCATCTTCTTTTTCACTGATGACTCTTCCTTATATCTTTTTACCAACTTTTTTTTTTCTATTGCATCCGCTTCATCAACTTGCTCTTACCTTCCATGCCTTTCAAAGCTCAAAGTCTCCCTACCTATTTGTTCTCTGAGTCTAATGAGTTGCTCTTTGACATTTCCACTCCATCAGTTATACTAGCCTAAACTATTCACTTGACAGTTTCTGCCACAGGAGTCTTAGCACTTTTATAAATGGAGTGCACTCTTTGAATTAGTGCATAAAGCCATTAACCTCTCATCTTCCTGTTCCCATCTTGAAACCCACAGGATTTGGAAACAGCCAACTGGTAAAGGCTAGGGAACAGACCAGTAGGGACTACCCATGGGTTTTTTTTTTTAAGTTGGCAGTTACGTAGAACCTTCAGTTTCAAAAATACCACAATAAATAAACTTTGTTTATTTAGGAAAATAAGGAAAATGTTTATAAGGAAAATAAAGTTCACAATCTTTCCATGGTCTTGCTAAAACACTTAACAAAAATAATACTTTTTTTTAATCTCATACAAACTAAAAAGGAAAATAAAATTTTTAGCACAAATAAAATTTGTGCTCAATACAGTTATTTAATCGTAACGGCATTGTTCCAGAAATTAAGAACCATTCCAGTAACTATGGACATAACTTGTCCCTGCCCATGTCTGGAGATTTGTAACTAGATGATCTTTAAAGTCCCTTCCAACCCAAACTGTTCTATGATTCTATAAAAACAATTCCCATAGGTAAACAAAAAAGAAATTGGAGAAAGAAATGGAGAGCAATAGATTTTTACTTAGAAAATAATTTATTTCATGACAAAGTAATCCAAAGGACTCTTAGGTTACCACATACATAAAATTGAAGGCAGACAAAGTACATAGTAAACCACATCAATTATCAAAGTAAGCCCCAAATCTACATAAATACATTAAGCCTGGATATGATATTCACAGTGTTTTGGACTTGTTATTTGGTGACTAAACTGAGATTATGTCAAACTGATTACCATTTGATCACAGAAAGGGAAAAAAGGATGTGTATACTTGTTAGTAGAAGTGTTAAAGGTTAAAATGAGACTTTGCTTTTTTTTTCCCTAACCAGCAACAGTTCAAGGGAACAGTACCCTAGGAGACCAGAGAAAAAACTGTGTCTGGGAGATCACAGTCCTTCATGGATTTCTCTTTGCTCTGATGGAGATGTAAATCACTTCATCCATCCAGATAAATAGTCTTATTTCACTTAAAGCAGAAGTTCAATTATACACTGAAAGGTTTTGCCATACAAGCTTCCTGAACCCTGCTAACATAACTGCATGCTGTAAAACTGAATGCAAAGTTCTTACTGACTCTTAAGGACATGGAAACAGATACCCTGCTTTTGAAAGAGCTTATTCCCCATAGAATATGCATTCGATCACAGAAACTTCCATTATTAGCTTACAGGTTAGGTCTAAGCATCAGAACAACCATACTTATAAAGAGGTAATGGCCTTTCCTCATGTCCTATGGATAAAAAGTTATTTCAGTAAACATAAAAAAGACCATGTGCAAATGCAATTGTTTGTCCAGCTAGTTACACATGAGAGGCAGCAGGCTGTAGAAATGGGTAGCTAGGAAACTTTGTATTCTCTCATATTCTCATATTCTCATATTCTGCTTTCAGTACATTTGACCATTTTCTCATTCTGTCTTTGTATTTCCATTTATAAAGTGAGAATAATTACAGCAGACTTTTCTAAAAAAAAATCAAAACAACAAATAAATAGATAAATAAATAAGATTAAAAAAAACAATTAAGATTTTCATCCTAAGGGGGAAAAAAAGATAAATATTCCTTTTATATTTGTAGACTTCAGAATAGATTTATGAAAAATTTATAAGTATTTGTTTAGGTTTTCCAATTAAGTAAATGCTTTTCTCATTTGATTATGCATGTAAAGCAAGAAGCATCAGATGCACAACACCTTCAGCTTCATTAATAAAAAGAGCTACTGTAAATATCTTCCTTATAATTATCAGAACAGGATTTTACAGACAGGTTAATTAAATAATGTTTTCTATTTTAATTTTTACCCATGTTTTACCAATGATAAACTCACATGATTGTAAAAGCAGGTACAAACCAAGGCATGAAGTCAGGGTTCTCAGAAGTAGTTACTGCAATTGTCTCAGACACATTTTAAAAAAGCAAATAAAATAACAAAGAAGTTGCAGAGCTAAATAATGTCATCCATTTCTATAGCTTTTTTCATTCTGCTCCTCAACTAAGTTTTAGATAGAAAACACGGTTTATCAAGTTTCTCTGTGACATATTTCTGGTATGAGGTGTGGCATATTTTTCAGCTTGCTGTTTCTTTTAATCTTATTGAAAAAAAGATCAGCAGAAAAAATGGTGGTAGCAACCTCTTCAACTGCCGGACACAGCACTTAAAAAAATGAGGGATTTTAATACTGACCTTAGGACCTTTGGAAAAATACCATCCAAAATCAGTGCCCAAGCTGCAAAATGTAAGTTATATTATTAAGACAACATAGATACAACTGCTTTCCCACCTTTTTCCTGTGTAAGTAGGCACAATATGATGAGGAAAAGGACATTTCTGTTATACAAAAAATGCAATTGTTCAATTCACATTTATCTTATAATATGTTTCATGTGGTTACTTACAACAGCTATGCACAAGACTGATTCTGCAAGTATGTCAGCATTTTTCTCCTATATTTTTCCATTGGCATAATATTATATACACCGGTCCTGTCCCAAACTTCATAGTTTAGTATCTTTTTTTACAGTGATGGCTAAAGGACATCTGTAGACAAAAGCAAAACCAAGTTAAACATATTGACATTTCAGCTTGCTACAGATACTTTCAGCTCAGGATGTTTTATGAGATGGCCTCATGATGTGATTGCCTTCACAGCTTTGCAGCCTACACAGTGAAAAGTCTGAGAACCCTCATGAGTAATACATACTGAGAATGCTGAGAAATCATTTGGTTTTATCACTTGCTAAGGTTGGGTAGATTATAGAACCACAGAAAAAAAAGACCAGGAAAAATACGATTTTACCTATGTATATACCATTCTGATCATTTGCTAATGAGTGCCATTATCGGTGATTTTGTGAGTTTTATACTGGTGGAAGAGAAAGTTCACAAGGTTTTGTATCATAAAATCGTATCATTTCATGTAATGAGTCTTCCTTGTCACTGCACAATTTACAAGTCCTTCATGCAGCCCATAGTTTTAAGAAAAAAAACCCAAAACTGTATAATTTACAGAATAAAACCAACTCAGTAAATCTTCCAAAGCCATTTACTTTCAATCATTTCAAAATCATGGGAATGATTTTGGAAGACCTGATGTCTTCAAGACCCATATTAATGTTCTGAGTNAATTTCAAAATCATGGGAAGAAGCTACAGTCTCAATCACCTGATGTCTTCAAGACCCATATTAATGTTCTGAGTGTTATTAAGACAGATGTCTGTAGCTGTGTATATTCCCTATGATGTAAACTATCTGAATAAGCAGGAAATTAGTCCTGAAATGTTGAAAAATCCAGCACTGTTAATGTACCCTGAGGAGGATGTTACAGCTGAGGTTTAGATGTACTTACATAAAGCTCCCTGTCTTGGAGCTAATGAAGAGATACTGACAGTTTTGCTGCAGTGCCTGTGAAGTGTTTTAATGACTACAGATTAATCAGTTTCTAAAGCAGCATTCCCTAGTGGTTCCCCACCCCAAAAAACACAATCCAAAACAAGTAAGCAAATGTCATTAATAATTAAAAAAATTTAAAATAAAACAACAAGGGAAAAACAAAACAACCCCCCCCAGGACCTCACCTCTTCATGATATGAAAGCTAGAAGCATTTTTAGTCACATCCTCCATAACAAAAAAAGCAGAGATGACACTGGATTTAGTGGAGCAGTCAGTTAATTGATACGGTAAGGGTTTTAATTTTCTTCTCAATGTAAATCACAATTGAGGAAAGCATCTGCCACCTCCGATATTTCCTGTGCAGTAAATTTAAATGGATTAATCACTCTGCTTGTCCTGAAGTTCTGAAGAATGATGAGCACTTGCCAATGGGCTGTGGAGTCCCTGGCTCATTGATTTTTAGCTGCCTGGGGGGAATTGGTGGGGCTATGGAATGATTTAAATAGAAATTAAAAGATAAATCATGCTCATACATTTTTTTGCCCACCTATTTCCACGCCCTATCATCAGAAACTGATTAAAATATTTTACTGGAGACCAGGATGGTTTGCTGGCAGACTGTCAGGGTAGGATTGTGCTTGATCACAGTGAAATGAGGACTGTAATGCTGGCTTTGCACCAGACCATTTTTAGCAGTCCAACAGAATTCCTTGTCATAGCAGTCAGTACAGAATTTCTCACTCAATGGCCATTTTTCCAAATATCTTCAGTGACTTTTTGTGCTCTGACCAAAGTGTGCAGCCTTCCTACTCTGGGATTTGTGGAAATTCAGCAACTTGCAAAGCCCACATGAACCATCCCATGATGCCTTTATCTTCCTTTAGAATTTCTAAATCTCATTTAAATAGAGAGGCTGGGGGACAGGGAAATAGGGTCATAAATCAACTTTTAGAGTCTGCCCAGTGCTTGTCTTACATGTAACCAATGTCTTCAACTGCAATGGAGTCATGAACAGTTCTAAATGTGAGACAACATTGTGAAAATCTCTCACCTAAGAAACATGCTGCATCACCAAAGAGAAGCTTTTGAGCAACAGAAAGACTGAACATATGAAGCTAGGAATTAAAAAACACATTATGACACACTTGTAAGATGTCCCATGCTTTTTTGAAGTGGGTACATCATGTTTTTCTACTTCTGGTCTCTTGTTAACCTTTTCAGAAAATGTCTCATCTTTGGGTTCCTTGTATTACTCCTTATAATTTCTTTTGAATTTTGTTTTTGCATTTATCTTCATTTCACTGTATTTCAGAAGGTTGATAAATATTTGTCCATCCATTATTTTATCAAAAAAAACCCCAACCCTGTTCTACCAAATTATATTTTCTACTGTTCCACGTGATTTTTAAAGTGAAGTGATTTTTCTCCCTGGATTTTTTTTCTGTGCCTGAGCTAAAATTAATCAATTCAAAATTAAACAATTAAACAATTCAAAAACAAATCTTGCCAAAACTCATCATCCCTGCAGAACTGAAATGTTGTGAGGATAAACAGTTGCTGAGGCAAGATCAGTTGTGTACTTCAATGAAAAAGAAAAAAAATCAAGGTTAGGTCATGACTGTATGGCTGAAATCTCATTTTGCTTTCAGCTTCTAACTGAAGCATTGATTCAAGCAGCCTATGAAACAGCACAAATTATAAGTAGATAACTGCTTTGGTTGTACAAATTAACATCTTTTAAAGGTATTAATGTCTATGTAGGTATGAGAAAGAACATCCTTAGCCTAAGGATTGGAATGATGTGTCTCATGTATATTCAACACTTTAAAGAATTTTAAACAGATGTGAGTACTTGTATGAAATTTCACTCTTAGAAATTTTACCACAAATAATGTAATGTCAGAATTCAGATTACTGTCCCTACCCCAAGCAGAAATCCCATTCATTGCAGGAGCATTGATTCATCATCATCATGCTGCCTCAGCCTTGCTCAGATGAATCAGAACTGGTTCACAGGAAGGTGAACCAATTGCTGTATTTTCCTGTCCCTTTGCCACCATCATTATGTAGCTTATTATTCTGGTTGAAATACAAAAAAAAAAAAAAAAGTTAATTAATTTTTTAAAACAGAGTTTATAGTTTACATGGACAGAGGAGTACAAACTACTTTGATTTTTCTACTAGATTTTCAGTACACAAGGAATAAAGAAAGATCAACAGCCCTTGTCCCATTAGTGTATTATTTAATCCAGACAACACAAAGACTAGATGATAAGACTAAGATGATACTTATAAACAATACAAAAAGTAGTAGTTTTATTTTTTCTGAAATCCTTTTTCAAAATAAAGTGGGAAATGTATCATCTTAGGAGTCAGTGATACATTTTATCAGATCAGATCTATCCTTTCAGTGGTGGACAAGCTCCTCCTTCTCAGGAGCTATTTTGAGGTGAATTTTAAGTGAGAAGATGAATGAGGTTTTCCAGACAAAAAAATAATGGGAGACTGAAGGGCAAAGAAAGAGTTGGAGTGCACACAGAACTGGGAATGTGATTTGTATGCATGCACAGATACAAAATATACATATGCACTTCCCTAAAGAAAGCATGGGATTATCAAAACAGGCAAAAATAGACTTGAAAAAAAAAATCACAGCAGCAAGCATTTCCTGCTAGGATATTATTCAAAGCATTAGGTCTCAGATGCAATCTGTATATTAAGTGAATCTACTTAGGAAGAAAGATTCCTCCAGATCTGAGGTACAGTAAGCATTAACATACAGCAGTTCAAGGGAAAGTCTGGTTTTGTCAAAGGGATAGCTTAAGCCAAGTATCCCAGGCTGTCCTATAAATACCTGATGTATCTATATACTAGAGTGAATATATACCTGTGATAATTCTATGTGGGTGATATCTAAGTATATATTAATTATTTGTGAATTTATCACCACAAAAACTAGTGAGAGAAGCTAGGAATATGCCAACAAATAGCTCAGTCTGAATTTATTTAGAAAAAAAGAGCACTGGGGAACAGTATAAAAATTCACTGGAGGAGGGCAAGGATTTAAGAATGCTACTGGCAACATTATTACGACAATATAACCTAAATTTTCTCTTGTTAAGTGGATTACAAAAGGATAAAATACAGATACTGTTGTTAAATGAGGAAAAGATCAAAAGATGTAAGGACAAAAACTACAGGAATTGAAAAGAGAAGAAACCAAAGCAAAGAATCTGTGACTTGTCTCCTGATCCAAATGTTTCCTTTCACAGCAGAGCTATAGAAATTTTTAAAGCTTTAGGGACTCAGTATAAGGATGGGTTTCATTTCACTGCCACTTTTCAGGCTGTGAGCTGAAGTGGTCAGTGGCCAAACTCTGCTGAGATCATATCAACGTCTGTCCTGCTGGATTGGGCAATAGGACACATCTCTCACCCACTTTCTTAAAGGACTGATACCAGACAGTGTTGATAATTTCTGTCCACATTTGGTAGTCACTATCTTAGGTATCCAGTATCTCTATTAGATGTCTCTCTTTAATTTTTTTGGCTTGCATTGTAAAAAAGTAGCCAGGAAGGGGAGTTGTATGTATATGGCACTTCTACTTGCTTGCTTTCTGAGCTTCTCATTTGCCTAAAATGGTTAGGAGCCATGTAACCCTTACTCTACAGGCTCTTGGGTGCTTTGAGTTCCTTTTATTTTCTTTCTACACAGAACACAATGTTTCTCTGATTTTGATGCTCCCAAAACTTTCACTGCAGAAATAGATAATAATTAGAGCAATTTGTCCACAGGAAATTACTCTTTTCAAAGTAAAATATGTATTCTTCTCAAGGAGTTTCTCATTACAAAAATATGGCACCTGTTTTCAGCTAAGAGTAGGATTGCAAATGCCATGATTCAGGGAGTGGAGACTCATGAAGTAAGAAAAAAGGGGTTGATTGCTTTATGAAGGAGTTGTAAGCTTATGAATGCTTAACTGTCTGCAATTAGTGACTACCAGTGAAAACAAACTCTCCTCAGGACATCAGCATATCCATGAATTTCAATAAAGTAACAACTAAACCAATTAACATTTGGACAAAAAAATCAAATATTGTGAAGCAGGCTAGAACAAAACAATGACAAATGCTACTTTAAAAACAAGAACAGAAGAAAAAAGTAAATCAGCATTTCAAATATAAGTGCTACATGTATTAATACATATAAGAATGATACAGCTCATATGAGGATCTGCATGGGCACATAAAAATCATCTAAAAATACAGCATTTAGAACAAAACCCACAATGAATCCTACCTATATACATAAAAAGATGATTGGTCTTTGATTTCCTTAAACAATACAAAAGCTCCCAAACTCATGGCTTAAATCAAAGAAATACTAATGAGAAGAATATAATTAGACATGGAAAA
Source organism: Turnix velox (assembly GCA_013400935.1). Classification (NCBI taxonomy): domain Eukaryota; kingdom Metazoa; phylum Chordata; class Aves; order Charadriiformes; family Turnicidae; genus Turnix; species Turnix velox. The sequence goes on from VZTY01022953.1 coordinate 256,661, forward strand.
ATGTATTTATCATTTACGTCTTTTAGATTTTCAGAACAGACGTCCAGCTTATAAAGAGTTTTGCTTCCAAAAATTATGTGAGAGGACTTATCATCCATGGTCAAGCTGCTGTGATTTCACAGAAGAGAGTCTTCTTTGGTGCCTGATAATTAGGGAGCTAATGGAGACACTCAGATACTGCTTTGAATCAGATTGCTCCTGTTGATTACGTTTCAAAGGCTAGATGGCAGCATTGTCAACTCTCATGATTTTTATCATAAATTTCCTGATATCTTCCATAAAAAACTAGCTCTCAGAGAGCTAACTTCCCCTGTGTTTTCTCTGTGTTTCTTTAAACCTATGTTTGCAGTTATCCAATGGCTAGAAGCATGGCTGGAACTCAAAACCGAAAGGATTATAAAACTAGGGACTGAAATCTGAGGACAATTTTATGCAGCTGACAATTAATAGCCCAATTAAAATCACTGAATAAATCACTTCAAATTATACAAAAGAATACACCACTTCCCCCCTCAGAAATAAGAAGTAAAGCTCAGTGCAGGTGCAGAAAAGTATTTTTCTCTTTTATTCTCAAGATTAATGATTATGTTTAGAACATCAATACAATTCAGTCATTTAAAACCTCCAAAGAGTTTTATCAACTTCTCTGCTCTTATCCTTTATCCACTTTGGCCTACTATAATTTTATATAAAATTCTCAAATTAAAGATCATTGATTTTTATATTGCTGACAAATACCAGGTACAACTCCAATATGAAATAAATACAGTATTAATAATAACAAGAGTTCATTAAAACACTGCCACAGCAACCTTAAATGAATAAATTATTTTTGTACTTTTATTAAAAGAAAATGCAATTTCCAACATATATAAGTAAATATTTACATCAATGTAATATGAATATATTAGTATACATATATTGAAGTTTTTTATTTAAGACAATTTTCCCCCCATATTTAAGTTTTCTATTAGGCAACTCTAAATGGGAATTTTAATGTCAGGATGTCCTGACCAAAAGTAGAATGATTCAGTTTTTGAGTTAAAATTGACAACAGGTTTTGAATCACCTGACAAGCCAATTAGCTGTATCTTCCTATCAGTACACTGTATTATTGAAGCAGTTCTTGGAGCAGCTCCAACAGCGTTAACAAATTCTTATAGTGAAGTTTGAATTTCACCCCTATTAATTTTTTTGGCATATTGTGGAAGGCACAGCATTCCAAATGAATCTTGTGAATTCTGGAAGACTTCATAAAAACACATAGATTTTAGGTGTAGATTTTCATAAGAAAATAGCTGTCTTAATGTAGCTGAGATGAGGGGCAAGAAAAATTCTCCAATTCACAGATGTAAACTACAAATCATATTCAATTACCTGGTTTAATGCAAAGGAAGAATTATTTATCTGCATAAATATTCAATGTAGTAGTCTTCTTTTCACAACATATAATTAACTTCTACAACTTTAAATTATGAATATAGGTTATAAAAAAAGAGGAAGAAAAAGAAATATGTAAAAATATTTCAAAACCAATCTTCGACTTTCAATGAAACTTAGGATCCTACATGCCAACTAGATGGTTAAAAATGAGATGAACTTGTTTGTTCAATGTGTTTATCCAATTTTTCTTTAAAATGGAAAAATGTCTTCTCAGTAAAATAAGAGTGTCCTGAGCCAGATTCTTCTCCATCTTCAGATAGTATTCTGGAAATCTTCCTAGAAATGCAAGATTCATGTCATATCCACCTAATGATTGCCAGCTGCTGCATGTTGAAACATTGTTGAGGTTCCTCTGGATTCAAATTTTGGAAGAGACTCACCTGGAAAATACATGTCTCCCATACTGTAGTCTTTTTGCCTTTCAGTGTTAGCAAGTACTGACTATGTGTGTACTGAACCTGAAGATACATATTTCTTCATCTAAAATAAAATAGATTTTAGAATTTTTCATCTGCTACTTCAAATATCTCTTTCCTGTGCCATCCATTAAATGTCAGCCTCCTGAAACAAAGTGTGCAGCAGGGATCAATGGGGCAGGATACATGTGAGGTTCAGGGAGATGGGAACCAGGGGTAGTGAGAGGGCTAAAAGGACCATGACTTCGCCTATATGGAATGCAGCCTCATGGTATCCCTACAAGATAATCAGAGCATGTCTGATGACAGCACCAAGGGGGACTCGAAGTCCACACCACTAGCCAGGACCATAGTGATCAGGCAGGTCTCCAGGTCAAGCCTAGAGTCTAGGATCATCCTGTGTCCTGGTTTGAGGTAAANCAGGATCATCCTGTCACAATGACAGGATAGAATGAAGTAACTGTCTAATAGTCAGGACATTAAAAGGTTTTGGATTTTTATTTTATTGTGATTTTTAAGTAGCACATTTAGATAGCTCTGGGGTTTCAGCTTCACTGCATGTGTCACTTAGGCATCTCAGGACTAAACAATTCTGAGTACACTGCTGGGAACAACTTAGCTATGGAAGAAAAGAACGATTTTGTAACCTAACTCTTGTGTCCCTAGCAGCCTGGTTACTTTGTGCCAGTGGCAACTAGCCTGAGTAAAAAGGATGTAAGAACTGTGAGAATTGGTCTCACTCTCATCTGTGGCTGTCATTTTCCAGTCCACTGTGAGTCATCACAATCTCTCTCAATCAATGACTGTTGCACTTTGTATACCCTTAGGAAATGCATATTAAAACCTTTATTTTTAACTATATTCTCAGGTCTTGGGAAGACATTGGTTTAATTTTATATTTCCCTCTCCGCCTCCCCCAGTTCCTACTGAGCTCAGTTTCTATTTTAAAATGCCTTGTTTGAAGCTGAAGCTGAAGTGAATACAATGAAGCCTGTCTTCCTTTCTTCTTCCATTTATGATTCAAAAGGAGAGAAGAAATTTGATTCTGCATTTGATAAAAGCAATATTTTGTTGGCCTGGAACACACTGGGGACTGCTGCATGTTATATGAAGTTGAATCATCCCCATGAATGATCACAAATGAAGCAAAATAAGCAAACAATGGATTGATACTGAGGAGACATATAAATCCTGAGAGTGATCTACTGCTTGACAATGCATTAGCTCCCTGTTTGTAGTCAAACAGATATCAGAACTCATTTACCATTCATTTAAAGCACATATAAGGAATTGACAATTTTGGCTTTTGATTTCTATGGTAATAATACTTAGTTGATAATATGAAATTACTAAACTTCAATATCAGCTTTAGGCATGAAACATCACCTGAAAAGTAACATGTCATTATAAGTAAATCTAAAATATGAAATGACAGCACTATAATATGCATCTAAACAAAAATTTCTCCTAAAATGTAAAAAAAAGGTCAATAAGCAGTTCCTAAAGTTTATTTTCTTTTTTCCTTACTCTTCTTTCAAACATTTTCTCCTCACTACTTAGGTGAAGAATACCAATGACGATTTTGAACTATCATTTCATTTTAGAACTTCTCAATGCTACCCTGGAACATATATTGAATTATTTCCACTAAATGTAGCCTCTTCTACTACAGAAAAATGTTCCTTCCTTGGAATGAGATTAATAATTTTTCCAAAACAGACTGTATCACTTTAATAATTTGAGTGTGGCATTGGAAATATATCTGAAGCCTGTGGAAATCTTACTCAGTTGGTAAGTCCATTCTATCTCAAGACCAGACAAAAGTTCAATTATCACTTCAGTAAAATTATATTTTAAGAACATTTATTATAATACAGTTTTCCTGTTGGACTGAAATCTCTGAATACGTATATTTCTGCAAAAGAAACTAGGCATACATACAGAGAGAAGACAATATCCCAAGAGTCTGAAAATGTATTTTTAACTCATTAAATGACACTGAACTTGATTCTTATTTATGGCAATAGCTTTTTATTCCCACCAATGCCCAGATGAGCTAGGATAAGTACTGTTTAGGTATCTGGGGACTATATTCTGCAACAAAATGCAACAGAGAACAAAAGGCATCTAGAAATGGGCAATACTTGAAGACTACAGCTCATTGACTACAAACCTATCTGCCTTTGCAGAAGGCTGTTTTGAAGCCCTCCTAGATATGGTGTTGTACTGTGTTATTTTATCAGTACTTCTCATATGGAGGTGCAATTTATAGAAACACCTTGGCCAGGCACAGTAGGCTAAGGCAATCTATTTTTCAGATGACTGTACATGGGGAACTTAACCAGGAGCAAAATAAAGCCTGCTATTCCATCTGTTCTTTGCTAACCTCCTTGTTCACATAGGAGTAAACCTTACCACCAAATCAATACATTGAATGAGTACTCAAAATGGATGCTCACTTAGAACATTTTGGAAGTCTTATTTCTAGGTAGGTAAACATCCTTTGTGGATGTTTGTACGTGACAGTGACTGCAGCTGATACTACTTCTCTTCTGCTTATTACACTAAGAAAATTTACTGGCTGAACTGGAACAAGAATCTTTAGTCCTCTTAGTTCTTTTAAATGGATTTAAAACATCATACAGGTTTAAATACAGACAAAAAGTTATAGCTAAAACTTGGAGACATTTCCCTATATGCAGTAAACTTGGGGTTACCCACTGCAAAATCAAAGTCAGTGTTCTTTGGCTGGACAAAGCATCTTGCTCCTCACCTGTTTTAAGATTAATAATAACACTCCAATGAAATTAGATCCATTATTCTTTCTGATCTGACCCAAAAGGTACAAATGGGATTTTAAAGACAGTGTCTACTGAAAGATCCAGCAGAATGATGAGGGCACAGAATAGCTACCATGAGGAATCAGCAGTGATAGACTGTCAGTGCTATAAAGAAGATACCCTATTACATTTAGCCATTATCTCAAAAGAAGATTACAGTCATAGATCCTGACCTTTAATTAAATGGACAGCCAAAAGAAAGAAAGATAAACAAACGTGTGCAAAAAAGGGGACAAGTCTGTAAAGTGGAAAAGGGATAGTCATCAGTAGGAAATTGCACAAATTGCTTTTTCTCTCATTTGGTGAAGAGGCAAAAAATGTCATGGTATAGAAAATCCAGACATTAAAAGTCCTGCTTCATTGTCTGAACTCTGTATTTATACAATTAAGGAACAATTAGAAAGGAAGAAAAGGAGGGAGGGAGAAGCAGAGAAGGAAAAGTAATGTGAGGAAAGGAGAAGTGTGGAAAGGTGTAAAAATAAGCTAAGGTGTGGTAAGGTAAGGTACAATAAGATGAGGAAGTAGCAAGGCAAGTCAGGTCAGGGCAAGGTAAGCCATTGTTTAAATTGGAGTAGCATAGATTTTGAAGATGTCTTTGTTTTTACTTGATAAGGAACTGGTTCTAGGTAAGAGAAGGAACTGATGCTAGGTAAGAACAAACTCTAGATAAGCTTTGCCATTCACCAAGTGCCACCTTTGGTCCACTGTAGGAAAATATATAGATGCCCTTTATCTTCTTACTTCACTTTTTCTAAATACTAAAATATATAAGAATATAAGAATAATAAGAAAAAATTCTGTTGACTTCTGAAGGTGATATGAAGAAAAAATGTTCTTGAGGTAAGTTCATTTCTTAAACTTCCATTATCCAAAGACATTGCCACAGAGCAATATGTGTCTGAATCTAGTTCTAAGATATTCTTGCTTACTCAGTGTGATATGTATGTTACTTTATGATCGGTCCTAGGATATTAACACACCTAAGCATGAGCAGTATACAGCACAAGCTAATCTGTCAATTAGTTGTAAACAGTGTGACAAGAATTGCCAGGTGTCCATAATTAACTGGTTCTTGGGAAAATACAAAACTGTTCCATTTAATAACATTTAAATCCATTATAGGTTCTTGATCTGTTTGCTCATAATCTGATCATCCCCATGCAGAGAAGTTAGAATTTCAAAAATTGAATTCTGTGTTCTCCACTATCTGCAGACTTGCTCTATAAAATGACTGAGAACCTTGAAGATGACAAGACTATTTCAGACTAAGATGAAGACTTGCATACACAAAAGGAAGAATATACAGCTATCCTTATGGCTGAAAGAAAATGAACCTTCCCAGTTGATTTGAAACAGGTACCACAAAAGTTAAAACCCCCAAACAAACAAAAGCAAATTGCATAGACCAATGGCAGCTCCCATATAATTTGTTTTATATACACTCTGTTTAATATTTTTATATTAATCAGAAAAAATCTAGGGTAATTCACTGTAACTTATTTTAGCTATTTGCGTTTGAGAAAAATCCCTAGGCATTGTGAGGGAAGCATATGTTTTGAAACTGACTCATAGCTTAATCATAGATTCATAGAATGGTTTAGGTTGGAAGGCACCAAAAGATCATCTATTTCCAATCCCTCTGCCATGGGCAGGGAGATCCCGCACTAGATAGGCTTCTGAGAGCCTCAGCAAGCCTGTTCTTG
>VZTY01022953.1:263393-273460 GCA_013400935.1 Turnix velox
ACAAGTTAATACGTCATTTGATTATAATTATAATCATAGAATAGAATCATAGAATAATTTGGGTTGGAAGGGACCTTAAAGATCATCAAGTTCCAGCACCTCCCTCTAGATCAGGCTGCTCAGTGCCTTCTCCAGCCTGGCCTTAAACACCTCCAGAGAGGGGCATTCACAACCTCTCCTGGCAGCCTATTTCAGTGTTCCACTACCCTCACCATAAAGATCTTGCTTATATGTAGCCTGAATCTACCCTCTTCCAATATGCATCAATTATTTCTAGTCCTTTTATCACATATCCTGTTAAAAATTAATCATTAATTCATTCTTTTTTTCTTTTCCCATAAAACAAGGAACTTCAAGGAATATGAAAGTTTCCACCTGATATACCAAGATCTAGCACAGTGATGGGTTCTTGCATTTCTGAGTTCAGCTGTAAGAACACTTGATGTAGTGATTGGCACCTCTTGCCCTGTGCGCTGTCATGCCACTATAGCAAAGTGAAGGGGTCAGTCCTGTAACTCCAGCTTTAGTACCAAATGCTTTTATTAACTGAAGACTCAATTTTAAATTCCAGGTCATGACTAAGATGGCAATTGTCACATCATACAACTGTTTATTACAGTAACCTAGTGACTTTCATCTGAATAAGAAGAAGTTTGTGGAGTTTGAATTAAAATAACAGCAAAGATAAGTGATATCATAATTTAATGGAATGTACTTTCACCTCTTGAAACCTAACTGTAACTCCTGAACTGGTCATCTGAATCATTCCTTCTAACAAGTGCCTGGCAATTTATTTCATCTCTTTCTCAGAGAGTAGTAGTTTTCTTCAAAAAAAATTGGAACATACTGGCAGCATCCACACAACAGAGTCAGAGGCTGGAATAACAGTAAAACTCACACTCAAGGTTTGTGATATTTGAATATCTAGGTAGATTGGCAGAATGTTAACTCTTCTTTGTATTTCACATATGTTCTCATTCACATGATGCCAAATAATGCAACAGAAAGTGGTATTGCCCTCCACCAGGGTATAGATAGAATGGATAGACCGCTCAGTGCATTAGGAATTGGCTGTATGGTCATATTCAGAGTTGAGGCCAGTAGCTTAATATCTAAGTGACAAGTGGTGTTCCTCATGGGTTGGTACTGGGCCTGGTGTACCTTAAAATCCTTGTTGGTGACATGGAACTTGGAACAGCCTCAGCAACTTTACTGATGACACCAATCTCTGTGAAGTGGCTGGCATCCTCAAGGAAAGGGATACCTTCCAGAGGAATCCAGATAGGCTGGAGAGGTGGGCATGTGCCAACTGCATGGAGTTCAGCCATGACCAGATGCAATGTCCAAATTCAATCTGGGTGGAGTATGGATGGAGGGCAACTCTGCTGAGAAGGACAAGGGGATATTAGAAGATGGGAAATTGAATATGAACTAGCAATGTGTCCTTGCAGCCCAGAAGGACAACCACACCCTGGGTGGCATGAATAGAAGTATAACCACCACATCAACAACAAGGAAGGTGATTCTCCTCCTCTACTCTGTGCAACCCTCAACTGGAGCACTGTGTCAGAATTTGGAGCCCCCCGTACAGGAGGGACTTCGACTTGTTGGAGTGTGCCCAGAGAAGGGCCACAATGGTGATCAGAGGGTTAGAGCACCTCTCTGATGAGAAAAGACTGAGAGGGTTAGAGCTGTTCAGTTTGAAGAAGAGAAGGCTGCAGGGAGACCTTATGGCCTATCTTCTATGTTATTTACAGGCAGCTTCAATTTTCCATAGTTAAAAAATATTAATTGGTTTTAAGAGGTGAAACTATTGCAACTCGCATTGCAATGAAATTTGAGTTTTGAAAAAAATTATATTTGAGAGCTACAGACCCTTCTGCACGTACAACCAATTTTAAACTTACCCTGCAAAAAAACAAAACATTAGATTGCTATGTCTGAATATACCTGTGACCTTGTTCATGGTCTCACCTAGCCTTGCCTTCATCAAAGTACTCACAGAAGTAAAGGTTTGCAAGATCTAGCTTCTTTGTTGCTGACTATCCTCAAAATCAAGGACATTCAAAAAATAAGGGATATAGAACTAAGTTTCCACAGTATTAAACAGTAAATCGGTGATCAAATATTAAATGGAGGATCACAGAAAATGACTAAGATATATTGCTTCTAATTGTATAAATCATGGACCCAGTTGCTGGTTTCATTTGCAAAAGGGAAATAATTTACAAGGTTAATTGAAGTGTCACCTCACAGCCCCCAGTTCTTCTTCGTGTTGTGCAAAGCAAGTGTAAGCAGATGGACAAGAAGAACATCTGGCAGAGAGAAATGGGATCAATGCTGCTGACAGTCTTGAGTGATTTCCTTTGGTGTACACACAAAATAATTGGTGACAGAAAGGGCAGTAAGAAGTAAAACACCAAGACTAAGCTGAATCTTTGCTGATGTTGTTGTGGAGCAAACAAACTTCTGCCTCTCCTGCCGAAGTCTGTAAGACTTCAAATATCTTTCAAAAAATGTGCTGATAATTGCTTTTTATATATGTCCTTAAAATGAGTGAAACTCTCACTCGGTTTTCTTCATTCACATTTACTTTGCTCTCTGAATCAACCAGGTTCTACATTTGTAGGTTATTTATTTGTAGAAAGGTATGCCTATGAAGGATCTGTAAGGTTCTTCCTTTTCATCCATATATCACTGTCAACATATAGTAGACCACATGAAGAGGGAAGTTGGACCAGAAGGTTTTCAGTGTTTTCCAATTTTTATATTATTTGATTGTCAGATTTTATAAGGAAAGAACCAAACTATTTGTTCCAGTAGTACAGGTATCCTGGCACTTAAAAATGAGAGAAGAAACTGTTGAGGTCTAGGGATCTAATTACAAAATTTATGAAATGAATAGAGATAATAATGATGATGTGAAAAAGCAACAAAGGAATGACATTCTTAAGTAGGACAGGGCTTCCTACTCCAATAAAAAGAAGAACAGGGCACCTATACTTAGGAAAGAATTTTAAACCTCATTTACCTCTGTCTCTTCCTCCCTCATTGAAATTGTCTGAACTGTTGTCTTCCTGCATCAGACTATTGATCTCTCACTATCTCCCACTAAGAAACAAGAACTAAAGCTGTCCTAGTACGAGGTCTGTCTTTTATAGTAATTGGAAAAATCGCTGTTTGAGAATTTACTGTTTGATTCTGAATTTCATCTGTGAAGAACTTGAGTGTGGTAGGAAGAAACTACAATCTTTAAAATTTATAAAATAATTCAGGTTAGAAGGGATTTCAGGGAATTTTTAGTCCAATCTCCTGTTTTAAATAACATCAAAATTCAGACCAGGTTGTTCAAGGTTTTGTCCATAAAGATCTTGGAAAACTCAAGTAACTTTTCTAGCAGATTAAAATATCTCTTTATCAATATTGCTGTGCCTCTATGTTAACAGAAGAAATACGTCTGTGGATTTCTTTGGATTTTGTGTTCATTGAGTCATGTTCCTGTCTCTTTTTTTAAGGTAGGAAATAATTTCTTAGTTATCTGTCACTATGCACAGGACAGATTGAGGATTGTTAAGGTCCCACCTGGCCTTAGTGTTCCCTGCGCAAAGTACAAATTGACTTGTTTCTCTTCTATCAAAGTAGAAAGCATTCCATGTAACACACATAATTATTACTAACACTGCTATTGTTGGGATCCAACCAGTTATAAAAAGAGATTCCCCCTTGTTATGTTGGTTCAACATAAACCTTTTCCACTCTGATGGAAATCTAGAAAGGGGAAAACTGTTCCTTAACAGTTTATTCTTGTTCTCTGACATAGTTTTTCTTGCATTTTTTTAAGCAAGATCATCAGTTCTGATCGAGTCAAATCTGTATGTATGATCAATAGTACACAACATAGATGAATTTCTTGTATTTGCACACATGCTTGTGACAAGCAGTCATGTGTAAATAGCAATAATAAAAAAAAAAAAAAAACCACCAAACAAATAAAACCCTCAAAACACCAAGTCCCAAAACGATTCAGCCCAGAGAGATCCTTTACCTAAGAAATCTACTTACTTTTGTAACTTGCAGCAGTGGAGAACAGGTGCATATGGGAAGCTAAGCTTGGCAAATTGAAGGAACTTATTAAGTGCTGCTATATTTGCTGAAGACTGACTGAAGATGAAAATCATCAGAAGTTTCTGCTAGTATGTTTCTAGTCTGTAGTAGTGGAACTACAGACAAGATCATTTTATGTTTTCACCGTAGTGTGAGTTACTATAACAATACTAAACGTTTTGGGTGGTACTGATAGAATTTTGTCCTTCTCTCAATTCCCTTACTTTTCCTCATACTGCTGTAATATTACTAGTTCAGCAACATCTCCCATGCTGGAAACTGAAGCACCATGATGGAGTGTGAAATTCCATGTGACTTTCTTGGACCAGATTAGCTTTTTTTCATAGGAAGCTCAGGATCTCAACTGTAAAACTTTGTTTCTTTTCAGAGGAAGACAGAACATGCAGCACCCAGGAAAAAATAATCCCATTCTTCCTGGCTCCCTATCATTTTGGTGGTCATGCATGTGGCAGAAGAGAAGAAAAACTCATTAAGATATTGGTAATAGGTCTGTACATCCTACAGTACAGTTCAGGCTTAGTATTAGATTCCTATCAGGAATACTGTTATTAGTAGTGCTTAATGATTTAATTATTTGTTTTCTTGCAAGGTTGAAAACGTAGTCTTTCCTTCTACTAACGTTCTTCTCATTGCTCTTGTGAAATTTCTCCCTTTTCTGTCTGACTATTATAGGTTGCAATTAACCTAAGTCAAATCATTTACATAGATTGTGACCTTCAACTTTCATGACCTTAAAGACTAAATTGTTCTCTCTCTAGTTTTAGTTTAGCTTAAAAAAATGTTGGGTTTTTTTTGGGGGGATAGTTTCAGTTCAATTTGTGCTATCCTGTGATATGGCAAGTAACAACATAAAAACCTGAAGATACAGCAGTAAATGCCAAGCAGAACCAGCTTGTTAGAGTGAAAAAATTTTCTGAAAAGCAAAATTTTGGAAGAGATTTTGTAGAAGAGACATGTTTGCTTTATTAGTTTTGAGGATACTGCCAAGAATCTGTTGAGTGGTGAATAACACTAGGAAACAGGATAGAGGATGTTTAGCACTATATAAATAGGAGGTTGAAACCTTTGCTACTGCATATATACCAGTCTTTTTATGTGTATCATCCCAATATAGATTGACAAAAAAATTTTTGTCTGTTTATTTTTGCCATAGTGAGACTAAAAAGATAGCATCTTGTTTTCACAGAGCATAATTTTTGTCAGATGACAAATGATGCTGTAGCCTGCTTATTTTGAATCCCACTTCAAAGGGACTGTGTCATCCTTCCCTAGGTAGTCCAAGCCAATAAGTGTTCTTCCTAAGCTGTCTAAAACTTTGGAGCCTCAATTAAAACAGGATGACAAATGTTACATGTTCCTTCCAGTAAATAGAAGTGCAGGTAAAGTTTCATTCCTATAGGTAGTATTGTGCTGAAAAAGTGAATAGAAAATTACATATCCTCTCATTATCATGTGTTCTAGGAAAAAAATAATTATTAAAAAAACTAAAATTCAGCTTTCCAGCAGAGGTCATATGATACAGACACCCTACTGAAGTAGCCAGTAGCACAGACCAAATACTCTCATTTATGAAAGAGAAGTCTAAAAGTAGGAAAGGACTTGTCTGTTGTTTATAGAATATTCTCACCCAATCCAGAATGGGAAATCTAGCTATTTCATACTTTGTCATGTTGGCATAAAAGTAATATGTTTGTGGGAATCTGTAGACATTTCTTACAACTTCTGGCAGCACAACAATTACAGCAATGGGTAATGCAACATTCTGGAGACTTCTCAGGAAAAGAACTTCCATTCAGTGTCAAATGGACACTTGTCAAGCTAAGATGAATGTACGTACTTAAAAGAGTGTTGTTCATCTAGCATGACAACTTCTGTAGACTGAACAAATTCAATATGCTTCAGATATGATAGTTCAAGTAAATCTGTGAAGCACCATATGGAAGAAGCGAACACCTGCTGCAAGGTGTCACCTAGCAATATTGCATGTGTCTTACAGAAGATTGCTGACATAATTCATAGAGTTTGTCTCCTAGAGATGAAGAAATGATGGCAATATGACTCACAGTGGACTTGAAAAAAGAGCTGGTTCAAAATCTGTCACGTCAACAAATGGAGTCACCACTGCAAAGTACTTTTTTTAACCATTATCAGCTTTATGGTCTTCTTTTCCCTTTGGTTCATGGGAATGAAGGACATAATTTTCCTATAGCACGTGTCTAGGTACTTTAGAAATTACATCAAGGACTTCCCAATACATTCTTTCTTTTCCCGCTTTTCCAGCCTCACTGCATTGACACTTATATGATGAGAAATGTTAAAATGGAGAATGTAGGACAGTGCCCTGTTTTATTAATTGTTTGCGGAAGGTTCATGGTAAACAGGAAGCAGTAGGAACACAAAACATTATCTTCACAGTATGATAACAAAATGAAAATGTTATCACAGAGGAACATCAAAGATATTATACCTGGAGCCACAGGGACATAGAAAGCATAGAGGTGTCTGAAGGAAAGATGTGGAGGGAGCAATAAATAACACTCTTGACTCAGGATATGTTATTCTGAGAGGATGACTGGAAAAGTTGGATCAGAAGTTCAAGATGTGCAGTACAGTGAGTGAATAATTACTACTCCGGTAATGATCACAGGGAAATAGAAGATTACTGTTTGCTAAAATATACAGGGATAAAGAAAAGCAGTTTTTTTGAGGTAGAACATTTACACACAGGGCAAAGCACAATCCAGCATTTAGTCCGGCATCTGAAGATTTTTTCCATGTGACATTTTACAGGGAAGTCTTTCTTTTAGCTAAGCATATCAAACTGGGTGGCAATTTATATGAGTGCAAATAAAGAAAAAAACAAACAAACATAGATTCCAGGAAGATATCAAAGACAAATGGTGTTTCTACTATTTATCCCAGGTTTTTTTCTTTATTTAGTTGGATTTATGTCATGAAAAATATGTAACCCTGCTACATTTCTCAGAAAAATCCTAATCTGAAAATGGTCTTGGCTATGTTTCTGAATGGTTTATGAATAAAACCCAGTCACACAGATCCAGGAATACTTACAAAGCATATCCTGCCAGCAGCATGTATGGTAGGGGACAGAGAAGCTCTTAAATAATCACATCTCTGACTTGGGACAGGAGAATTCAGCTGCAATGAATATTCACAATAGATGCTCCTGGACAAGCATCCTACTTGGTCTTTTGTCATCTGTGCATGACTAACTTTAATCTGTGGTGATAAATTATGCATTGTAATAACCTAGTGTTTAAAAGGCTTTGGACAGCAGGAGCCAGATGTAAAAGCAAAGCTAATGTAACTCTGCAGCAGCTAGATACCAGTGATGCAAAGCTGATTCCCAAACGTTTTAGCATGATCGCCATCAGGTGGGAACTGAGTACCAGCAGGTAATAACTTCAGAATTCTGCAATTTAAAACTGAACAAGTGATCAACAGCCAAAGAGTTGCTTGTAACAGAAGCCATCAGACCTTATTCTTCCATTTCCTAATTACTGGTACATGGGCCTCTTTTCCCTACTACATCTTACAACCATTTTCTTCTATTTCTATTTTGCATTATTGAAAAAATCTAGTTTAACTAATTCACTGAGGTTTTAATGCATGATTATAAGTGAATTTATACACATGCGTACGTGTCTGTCAGAAAACGTTACTGTAAGGTAAATGTGCATGATTGATTAAGTCCAGGAAGGAAAATAATGTATGTATCATCTGGCAACGCATAAAAGCATAAAGGTTATTATGAATCCTGCAGCTATATTAATTTAGCAAAGTTTTCATAAATGTGTGGCTACATTAATAAGGAAACTATTTATTCACTGCTGCTTTCACCACTGCATCCCTTCTGTGTCTACTTAACAAAAGAGGTCCATTTATACAAATGAAAAAGTGCACTGAGTCAAGGAAATAGGATAATTTTAAACAGAAAAGGCTTTTCTATAATAATTTGCTGCAACGCTGGAAATAATTGCAAGAAATGTTCTGAAGACTTTCCAAAAAAATGGCATTCAAGGTAAAAGAAAGATTGTTATTTTGGAAATTAATCTGATTTTTTGTCTGCACTTTGTCATTTATGTAAACAGAACTTGTCAGCTTGATGCGTTACAATGCCTGAATTGCTTGCTTAATCCCCAAAATAGAAATAAAACATTTAATTGCTTTAACCTTTTCAGCACTGCACTCTGAGTGTGCATGTCAGAAATAAGATTTACACATTTCAAAATATGATCTCAGATTATTGGAAAAAAAAAAAATTTAAGTAATTTAAAGAATGGCTCACTAAAGAATCCTAGGGTTTGAAGGAGAGTACTTCATTGAGATTGAGCCCCTTTCAGACCAAGCTTATCAGTGGGACAGCATTTTTGCAAGTCAGGTCGGTTAGCCATAGAGGAGCAATCACAGAGGTCAAACTTATCGAGCCATTATCAGATGAGCCTCTTCAAGGAGTCTAAGAGTTTTACATTATGCTCTGTGCTTTGTGCTCACCCTGAAACTGAAGCACAAAGAGGAATAATCAGATTTACAGAATTTCCAATTGGAATATTGTCCAGGTAGAAGCACTAAAGACTGAAACTAAGTACTTCATGCAGTAAATGAGAAGTATCTAGTATGAGTATGCTAGTCCCGTCCTCTGAAACAGAAAAACAGGAGGGATCTTCAGAGACTATTCTGCCTTCATGCTCAAGCAATTCTGAGAGCAGATAAATAAAAGATGGGGTGGAGCAACCATATTTCACACTGATATTCACAGTTGTTCAGCATCAGTAGAGCTACTTTAATAGTACACTGGCAGCTGTTGCAGGAGAACAGGTAAATGAGAAGTAAAAAACCCAGGAGGGTTATCAGTTGAACTACAGCTTAAAAAACCTACAGGCTACCTGCATCTGTCAGTGGGAGCAGTCAAGTTTAACTCCTCTGAGAAGTAAGAACAGTGTGTACAGACAGAATGTTGGTGATATTTATTTAATATTTTGGTTTAGATTGTTATACTGAATAAAATATCTAGTTTGCCTATTTTATCCTAAAATGAATTTTCATGTATAATCCAGATGGATAGTGGTAAATAAAAAATGTTGATACAGTCACTCAACTGCTTTTATAGAACTGCTAAGGATTGCCCAAATATTATTTTTTTTTCTTTTTTTGCTGCTGGCTATAGTACTGGAATAACTCCACATATTTGTTCAAAATTTAGGCAATTAGTGTTAGTTATGATTCAGGTAGTCCCATCTACACTCCACTTGATAGCACAATGACTATTTTGTTGCGGCAATGGCTCTGACTGATGGTATTTCACATTAAATTTACATTGCTGAATGGCATAAACTGCAGTTTAGAATAATTTTCATGCAAGATTTCTCTGCTAAAAATATATAAAACCCCAAAACAAGGCTATAGATGAGTACTGTATACTAGCTACAGTAGTTGCATCACTGGCTAGTAATAACATTTCAGGAAAGACTGAGCTTAAGAACATTTGTAGCTGTGATGCCAACACATGGCATTGTAACTTTGTCTTATCAACATTTCCTTTTGTCAGACAAGATGTTAAAGCTATCTATGTGCAGACTTAGCTTAAGAAAGAACACATACCCCTGTACCTTATCCGTTTTACTTTTTTTTGTGATTTACTTTCAGAAACTTTCTTCTACAGGAATTGAACTATTGGAAAAACTGTGCTCAGATATATCATGCCTGCCTACAATTACTAGTTTATCACCAGTTAAGTCTTCATATATCTGGTGCACATTGCTTTCTTCAAAATGTTCATCTTGAAGGTTGTAACAGTGTAACCAGCACTAAAAGATCATGAAAAATATGTTCTGCACTATTCATACCAGCTTAATTAATTTTGTTATTGATAGAAGATGTTGCTTTCGAGTCCAATCAGAATTTATTTAATTACAGTAAGG
>VZTY01022953.1:273638-297639 GCA_013400935.1 Turnix velox
TAGGTGGGGTAAGCTCTTCGAATGCCTTCTTTTGTCTCATCAATGGTCTGGGATAAGATCTCGAATGCCCTCTTTTGTCTCATCAATGTTTCCCGAAACTTGGTTAAGCTTTCTCGCAAGCAATTTCCATATTTATGTTTATTACAATTTTATAATTTTATAGAAATCTTATGCCATGGTCCTTAATTGTATTCAAATATTGTATAACCAAACCAATGAAATATTAGTGACATATTGTAATAACCTTGAGTATTTGGGAGCTAGAAGTGCCTTGAAAATTTCTTGGAAAACATTAATTTTATTTGGTTTTAGAAGAACTGTTTATTATGTTTGTGAATTCAAGGGCAAGTTATCTAAATTCAATAGCAACAGGAATTTTTAAGGCAATGTATTTTTTTCCCACTCCAAAAAAACAGGGAAAGACAGTAAACTGAAGGCTGTTCTGCCAATGCTGTGGTTCTCAATCTGCACTGACTGCATGAAAGTAGTTGCTTGTGCCATCTTATCATACAGATGAAATCTCCTGTAGACTGATATGACTGCATAAGCTGCAGTTTCTGCTTGCTTCTTACTTATCTTCTGACTCTCTCTTCTTGGAGAATGCAAAAGTAGTAGTACCCACGTTCTTCCATTTCTTTCCTTTTCTCCCTTTCCCCTCTTTGTAGATTGAAGCTGCAGACAGGCAAGAACTGGCCACAATTGCTCTTTGAGGAAAGGCAAGCTAGAGACAAGAACAGTGCAAGTAGGGATGATGCTCACTCCAAAAGAGCACCACCCCTGGGTACTTAAGTAGGGTCAACACAGCAGAGTTTCTGGCAATGACAGAAGTCAACAATATGCAAATGGCAAGCAGACAAGCAGAAGTAGGTGAGTGGATGCAGGAAGCATGGGGTTAACTGTAGGGTTAACAGATTGTGTTGGCTCATTGGATGTAAATGTCCTACAGACAACTGTTTAGGGAGTAAATGAAGGGTTTGCCCAAGAACGCTGAGATACAAAAGCTGGCATGTGATTAGTATTAATGATGGTAGCTACAAGGGGAACTTCTAACTGTACTGATTGTGGTGTGGAAATTTATCAACATGTAACTGGAAGATGTAAAAGGAGACTTTACACAACAAATGCTGACTGATGACTCTCTTGCAAAAGGTCTCAGCCCATCCATACATCTCAAACAAGGGCAGGCAGCAAGCCAGGAGTAGCTTGGACCTCATCTGCCCCGGAAGTAGCTCAGTTGGGGCTGGGAGCTCAGGCCTGATCTTCAGTGAGACAAAGGTGGAGGTCCCAGGAGAGATATTCAGAAGAAACAAGTACCAATAGTGCACTCAGAGACCTGACCAAACTGGTTGTTATTTCAGAAAAAAACATTTTTCTACTAGGAAAATAATCCTAAGTGTGTGTTTTGCTTGGCTGATCCCTTTGGTTCTTCCTCCTGTAGGCGCACTGTCTGATGTAGAAGAAGAGTCTGTGAGAAGATCAAAGTGAGAAGAATGGTTTCATGTAGATTGTTCCTTCACCTATTTGATGAACCGCTGAGCCCCATGAGCAAAGATTTCATCCCTCCTTTGAGTGAACATGTTGACTTTTGCTCCTCTGTGTGTGTATGCATTCCCTTTGTTACAGAATTGCCTAACATAAAACATACTCTTGCTGCTACTGATTGAAATATAGAAGAACTTATCAAAGCCAGCAAAATACCAGGCTGTTACTGGAGTAAATCATTTACAAACAGAGTATGTCCAACTGTTTAGATTTTACTTTAAGTTTTGATTTTTTTTTTAAATTATATAAAATGCAATAGTAACTGCACCTGAGAAAGAGATCTTGAGAAATCTCAATTCTATTAGAAGCATTCTAGAGAGAAAAAAGCAGGCATGAAATTCAAGCCATGCTTGGTAATAAATATTTTTTCCCTCTGATTGTGACTCAGTGTTACTGGTGTTCTGACCCATTTCATGAGGAAGTCCCTTTACCTGAATTATTCTCTAGTGACAGAGTCACAGAGGAAATATCAAGGTAGCATGCTTTGCTGAATCAGTTTAAACTGAAAGTGTAGACACAGAAAGTAAATGCAAAATGAGATGAAACTCATTAATTTGCTCTATGTTGTTAAGTGTGCAGTGCAAGAGTGGGATCATGTATACATGACAGTAAGGATTTCATACATTTTCCCTGGTTATTAATGATTCATTGCTGTCATTATAAACCTGCTGTGCTAATAGATGAAAGTCATTTCACCTCCATATTGAGTAGTTTCCTTGGCTTTAACTTATATTTGTCTTACCTGGACAAAACTGTAAGTGGCATGGAAAACATCTCTCAGACTTTTTCCAAAAGCAGACTTTGTTCATGTGTAACTACTTCAGTTAGGAGCAAGATTTACAACCAAAGGATTATTTTAGATTGATCTAAGCATTTTGATGCCCATTTAATGATTTCATTCTGCGCAGCTCATAGGGTTTTTGCTGTTCAGTTTAAAAAACATAGCTATTGGTATTATTAAGGTTTTCTATGATTTGGGGAGTATTTAGTGCACTGGGGACTTCTTCAATGCACCTTCAAGGAAATTAACAATAATTATTATTAGGAGTAAAGGCAATTGTTAAGCACTTTTTACATTTCTAATACAGCACAAAATATCCCCTGTTCCAAATGGCAATTTATCCCAAGCCAAGGATATCAGTCTTAACTATGCACATCTATAGTACCACTTTTACAGAGTTATTTTAATATACAGTTCCTTCAGTATAGAATTTTAATGGAGGTTTACATGAAATAAAAAAATAATTCTTCTTAGAAGTTTATGAGAGTTGACTGTTCCATTGGAGCCATTATGGTTTATCATGTATTTAAGGCATTCCAAAATATGAATTATTGATAGACTCCAAGGAGCAATGTTTATTTATCATTTATAAATATTTATTTGCTGAGTTTCAGAATGAGTATTATTGACCTCATATAGTTTGTAATGGCTCCAAGTGGTCTATTATGCAATAAAATAAGGCATTTTAAAAATCTTATCTCCTATTTGATTTCCTGGAAGCATAATTAAGTGCTACTAAAATCCAGAGAAGGGGGTAATTTTGGTTATGAAGCAGTTATACTTGCAACCTGCCTTGTTTTTGGTGCACAACAATGAAGTCCTAAATTCATTTGCTTAACAATAATTTGAGATATTTCCACTATCATCACATTCACTAATAATCCCTTAGCTTGCACACATCTCAGAACATGATTTTTCACTCAGTGAACACTGAATGTTATATTTGATGTAGGTGACAGGAGGTGTCTGTGATATCAAAGGGTAAATTGAGAGGAAAAAAGTAGTTAAAACAGGATGAGAGTGGCTTGAAATTTGAGGGTGAAAGCTATCTGACATATGCAGTTTGCATATTACACCAGTCAGGAGCCTCTCTGTTCAACTTATTTTTTTAATTATTGTTTTATTTTCTGTGGTTGGAGTATTTATTTTCTTTCTCTATGCTACTGATCAAAGTATTTTTAAAAGATATACTGAGTAGTTTGAACACTATAAACTCATTTCCTTTTTAATTTGTTCCAGAATGTAGACTTGAAGCTGCTTGCTTCTTTTTTACTCTACATGCTGTTCATCACACTTCTTCCTACAGAAAACAAGGCTCAGTGCAGGGGTTTCATATACTTTTTAATTTTCATAGTTGTAATATAAAATAAACATCAGGCACATTAGCCACTTGAGCTATGTATATGAAAAGTGGATCCAGCATGGTATTTATCTGTTGACAAATAGAAAAGATTCATTAGTTTATTTAAGAGATCGAACATTTTGAGAAGCTTTGATGCTGAGCACCATTTGCTTGATGTCAAGATATGTTCTTTACAAGATGTTTCTTGGTATCTCAAAATGTGCTTGTTGGTTTTTTTTCTGATTCAGGGGGAATTGGTAGACCATTATGATAGAATCCAAGAAAGTATATTAAATATCACACCTGCCATGCATGGTGTTTGAATTCTAAAATGGTTGTACTCAGATGTATTTTAAGTAGTATTTATAATAATTACAATAATTGATGTGTCCCAGTTATATATTAGTTATATATTACAGCTGGAGTACAACATAGCTGAATTTACAGATTTCACTTAGTTTAGCTAATAAGCAAGTTTGATGGACAAATGCTACCACTTACTACCACAAATACTTTAATAAATAGGCATGAGTTTCTGCCAACTCATTTAGAATAAATTTTATATTATTCCAGTGCAACTTCTGTGATTTTCTTATGACTTATTACTGAGGTTACAGTGTACAATTATGAACAGAGGGTAAAGTTCTTCAAGGAAATCTTTCAGATTAGAGATTATGCTTCCCAACCTGCACCGTTATTTTTGAGTAATAGTGCATTCACAGTCTAGTGAAGGTGTGATGAAAGTTGTTCTCCATGTTACTTATTATTCCAAAATCCAAGTAGGTATCACTGGTAATGCAAAGCAACAAACACCTGAAGCACTATTTTTTGTTGTTATTTTAAAGTGCAAAATGTGACAAATTTAGGAACTAGAATTTCTGAGTGTGTGTTTATGCAGCATGTGAGGGAAACAAACCTCTATCTAACCCTTTTTCTACAAAAAAGATCAAAATATCTGTTCTCAAACAGTAAAAAAATGCCTTAAACAGCTCTTTTCAAGCAGTTAAGAGTGTGAGACAAATTAAATTCTTTCAGGATCTAATATGGAAAAGCTTTTTGAAGAACATTGTTTGAAGTAAAGGTTTCACTTCTGAGTCATCAGGTTTTTAGGGATGAACTCAGCAGCTTTCAGCTGATTTGATTGGAAATCTAACTACTGGCACAGTTTGCCCATTTATGTGATTTTTCACTCATGTAATTTAGTTATACAGGGAAAAAACAATTCTGAGGTTGTAGAAGTGGTCAAGGGAAGAAGCAAAAGAAAAGGCTTTTGAACTGGTTTGTTTACTTTTTAAGTAGGACTGCACAGAATGACACATGTAGTAGAGAAGTGAATAATAAAATTACTAAATAAAATTAATAACAAATGGTACCAAACAAAAAACAGTGGTAGCAAGAGTCAAGAAAATCAAACTTAGGATGAGTTACAGCATGAAGAGTTCATATCCTTGCTTTTAATTTCACCAAAAATAATGAAATACACAGGACTGAAAAAATAAGTAGCTTGCATATGACAGCAAGTAAGAGCTGCTTATAATGTGTAAAAAGAAGGTGAAGTTAGACAAACTGAGCACTATTACTTCTTTCACTCATTGTTAATGGAATCTGAGAACAAAGAAAATAAAAAAACAGGGAAATATAAAGAATGCAAAAGAATTTTGACTATTTCAAGCTTTCAGCAATGCCTAATAAGTACATTTGCTTGTCATTAGTTTCTTTAAAGCAGTATCTTCTTAGTCTAGCTTTTTAGAAGTATGTTTCTGTAAACATGGGCAGAGCTGCTGAGTGTTCAGAAGGTGTTCAGAAGCAAATCTTTCTTAAAATCAGTAGTGGTAAAGAAAAACTGGCATATTTTTTCTTGTTTGCATTTCTTTCACAGTATAAAATGCTTGTGCACAATGAATGTTTAAAGGATCCATTAAACTGGGCCTACAGTTGTATTGATGAAGTAATTGAATATCAGTTAAAACCTTGCTGGCCACCTGAGGTTTTGACCAACAGGCCACACCAAATGTCTAATAGTCTTTAGGCAGACAGTTAATATCTCTGCCCAAATGAAATCAACCATGTAAAATGAGAAGGTAAAATTTTGTATTCAAGATTTTTCCAACTTCACAACATTTCTGTTTTGGAGACAATGCAAGTACCTAAATGAGCACTCAGAATCCCTTATTCTGATGTAGCTGTGTGCAGTTGGGAAATAATTTAAAGTAGTTTTACCTGTTCTTCAGTAATTATTGATTCAATTCTGACAGATGTTCAGTTGGTCAATTATCTGTAGAATATTGTGTAAGTAATTAAAAAATCATAGTCTTCTAATTCTGATCAAGTCTTTTGAAGGTAATCAAAGAAATACCATAGAATTTATTCTGAACTTGATTCATTAGTTTCAGTGGTTCCAAAATGAAGCTGAGCATTTGAACACATACAAACAGATATACAGCTTAATAACTTCTTTTCTTTTTAATTTAATGGTTTTTTACTTCTCCTAATTTAAAATTCTCTGACAGCTATTTTGTCAAATGAGATCCTACCAATTTTAACTAGATGCTTTCCTACTCTTTTTTCATGACCAGTGCATACTGTATACATATTTTATAGAAAATTGAAGGTTTTTCCATTATAGTTTAACTTTTTAATTTCTTAGAAAGAAATCTTCACTTTCTCTTGAATTTTTCTCCACACTGACAGGTAGAATAAACTGAAATCTTATAATATTGCAAGTGAATCTGCATGACCATAATCTTCCTTACTGCTGTTTGACTACACCTGCTTCCTTCAAGACATATTATAAGGGATGTTAATTTTTTTAAACTTTGTTGAGGGGGCCACAAGTTTGTTTTTGCTGATCCAGACAAAACTGTAGAGGAGGACTGTGCCAATAAAAATAGGATCAAGGAAATCTGAACATCTCTAGACCCTAAATAGATTGAGACTATAGGAGATGAAGATAATATTAATACAACCATATTAACAAAGAGTCCTCCTTTTAAAAAAGTAGTACATTTTTTACCATATTCCCTTTTTTGTTAGGCAGAAGATCTATGTGGTGCATGTGTTCTCTAATGCTCCAGTTTATTTTGGACAGGCTGATTTTATCTCAGAAACTGAGAAAAATAAGTCCTTTTTGTAAATCTGTTTTAGTTACCTGCTATGGACAAGAACATTTACAAGTGAAGCCAGGGCCAGGTTATGAGGGGTGTTGGAGAGTCCATGTTGTGCCACATCTCAGCACACAGACAGAAAGGCTACTTGTTTGCTAATGCCTTTTGAAATACTAGCAGGACAAATATCTAAACCAGAGAAAATTGTAAGAATAGCTTAATGTCAGTCTAACTCTCTTTTGTTCCCCATGGCTGTGAAGTAGGTTTTTTTAGAAGCATGCAGTATAGAATCTCAGCTATTGTATTTAGGAAATAAGAATCCATAATCCATAAGAGGATTTTTGTATGTAGCTGTCTAGAATCCTGTTTTATTTATCTCAGTATTTGCCATCATAATATCCTTTCTTCAGAAGTCAATAGACAATAACAAACAAATGGCTGAACAAGTCCAAGCAGTATTCAGGGCACCTAACACACAAACAGAAACAAAGCAAGTGGTAGAAAAAATGAATAGTAAAAGGAAATATTTGTTTCTGGTAAAATTTTCAACATTTTATTTCACTGCTCTTAATTGGCAGATGTCACTCCTGGCTGGCATTTTGAAGTCAGTGCATTCAAAACTGTGCACAACAGCACTGAGATTAGATTAGATCTTGAGAATGATCAAAACATCACAGATTCCAATCACAAACAATTTATTTTATTGTGCAGTAGGCAGAGATTGTCTGCCTTTTTCTTGACAGTTGAAGAAAATTTCATATCACAGTATCATCTTCAACTAAGCATTAAATGTCCAAGTGGTTAAGAAATTTTCCTTTAACCACATTAACTCATACAAGCAGAAGTTGTCATACTTTCCTGAAAATAGACTTTAGTTAAAAAATAGGGATAAACTATTCAGAAGAATTTAATCTGATTCTGTCCATTAAAAAAAAAAATCAAAACCAAAAAATCCAAAAGACCCAAACCTGGAATAGCTCTAAATGCTAATACTAAAACAACCCAGCCATGGCATATAATTCAGTCTCTCTTTCTATCTCTCAGATGGTCATGCCAAGAAATCAATGTCATTAACCATAACAGTAAAGCATAGCACTATGTGTCTTACTTATCAAGAAATCTAAGAGCTTTGCAAAAAGTTCCTGATAACAGCTCTTGGTAATTGGAACATGCAGCATCAGCTTGTCTATGTTAGATCACTTCTTAATGCCACTCCACAGTACAGAGATATTTCCCCAGAAATCTCTAACCTTCACGGGTATTGCCTGATTTGAAACTTAATGCAGACTGGGGATTTTCATACTGAGGTACAGAGAGTGCAAGGGAAACTGAGAAGTTTTCACTGTTGCTCTGGTTATCTCTAATTCTATCTCTGTATCAGTTTTCAGAGGAAAATTGAGTTTGTTTTGCTACTATTTCATTTCCCTTCATTTGCTTCTCATTTGGGAGGCATTTTTATTTCCTTTAGTAAGCGTGAATCAAACCCTAACTTAGTATCAAACATCACAATATGTAGTTAACATAAAAGAAAACAAAATAAAACAAAACGCTGTTTTTCATCAATAGATGTTTCTACACTTCTGAGTTCTGGATGAGCAAAACAATTTGTATTTTGCACTGACTAGAAGTAGGCTCTACAAGAAAGCTCTGAAGAAATTTTATCTGAGTTGCAATGACATTTTTCTTGATGCCAATAATCTTTATGGAATAAAATTTTTAAAAGATACCTTGTGCATACTTTTAGTGCTCATATGGGTGTAATAGAAAATGTAAAACTCTTTTATGGAGCCTTTTTCTTACCCAGTATAAATTAAAAAGTTCCACTTTTTTAAATACAGTTAGACTATTTAACATTAGTCATGGATCTGCTTCTCTTAGACTCCTGAGTACACTTAATAAATCTGAATTAGGGACTTGAGTTTTGACTCTTAAATACTTCTATTGAACAAGCTAACTTCATAGTAAAGTTAGTTACAGTAGTCTAAAATTGTTGTCATGGATTTATGAAATAATCCCAGTTTGACCACTCAAACCAGCACCTGGTAAAGACTCTAGTGTAAGCTGTTTTCTGTTTTACTTGTCTCTTAAATAAATTGGGTCTATGTCTACCAGTACTTACTCAAGTATAAACCAGGAGCAATTCCATTAGTGCCAGGATAATTATTTACATTTTAATTTGCTATGACAGCAGAATCCTTTGTGGAAATCACAAAACCAGCAGAGTGCCACCTAGCATCAGACTGCAGATGTGCTTTTTAAAGGGAGGTGTGCTACATAAAAAGATTCATCCTTGTTTCAGAAGGTGACCTACCTGACAGACCTTGTGAATCAGAAGAGGTGATAAAACACTAGTAATCTGACAAGAGAAGGTTAAGTTGTATTAAGGAAGAGTGAAGATGCAAAAGCTGAGCAGAGATGATGCAAAAGTTTGGGCACTACAAACATTTAAGAAGTATTTTAGCTCAGAAATTTGCCTATGCAGCTTGTTGATCAAATTAAAACATTCAAAAAGTACCAGTATTACTCAAAAGGATAGAAGCACAACTGATATTTTTATAAAGTGATTAAACACACTTATATGCATATGCACTCTCAACAGACACAGAGTAACTATGACCTCTTGGGATACATATAAAAGCCTGACAAGGAAATAACTTTTCCTTTAAGCAATGACTTGTACTGAATATGTTTATGAGGCATCAAACAGCATTTCCTTGTGAGCTAAGAAAGGATTGATTCAAATACTTGTATGTGCCAGAAGTTCAAAATTGTGTTCTCTAGATGAAACAAACACGATCCCTCACAAAAAATATTTTAAGGAAGCATAAAAAAACACACTGAGGCTAATATGTACTAATAATCTACAGCTTTGCTCTTCACTGAGCAGTGAGACAACAAAAGCAGCAGAGAGCAGCTGAAAAGGGAGGAAGGCTTCTGGCAAAGCAGAGAGAGCACAAGGTGCGCAGAGTCGTGTTCCCCTCCGTGCTACAACTCCCTCATGTGGCAGTCCAGCAGTGAGCAAGTGCTCATTACTCTGAATTGCCTTCTCATTGACTCGATACTTTTCTATCCCACTGATGCAATGGGATAATTATTCTCTTTAGCTGCAACGACATTCATGTGTGCTCCCCTTTCTCTTATAAAAGCAGCATCTGTCCACCCCTGCACTCTTCTGAGCAGAGGATGCTGTGGTATTTGAAGAGCCATCCTGCTTGTGGCTCTAAGACAGTGTGCTATAACTTAAGCTGCTTTTCCCACAGATCTGTCTGTTTTGCAGATCCTCATGACATTTCGTTTATCTCCTTGTTTCCTCAAATGTCTCATGAGGGAAGCATGCTTTGAGAATGCCTCGAGCTGAACCTCTCAGTCATCCTTGTATATGCTTTCTTTGCTTAAAGTCTACAAAGTTTATTACTAAAAAAAAATAAATGTGCTAGCATAGGGAAAACAATACAAATCCATAAAGCAACTGTGTCTCTTATTCTCTGATATACTGTAGGACTCCTACTGTGAGCCTAAAGAGCTACAACTATAGCATAAATATAAGTAGATTTGCAATTACTTTTATTGTCAAATCAAATTTAACTTAATTTAATCCTGAATTTTGAATTAAATAACTTACTGAAAATAAAATTTTTTTATTGAATTTCTCTTTATTTCCTGTGCAGATATACACACAGATCTTGGTAGCATTGAAACAAGGGGAGCCATTAGGAGGAAAAGCTTCATGTGATTTGTGACATCAGTATGCAGAAGAATGTTGTGATTCAAATTGTCTTAGCCATAAAAATCACATATTTTCATCAGCAGTGTAAATAAATGCTCTCAAAAGTGAATGAAAGGCATCCAATCTCACATTTCCTTCAAGATGGGAAGCATAAAATGATAGGTGAGGCTTGAGGATGTCTGCCAACATCCTGTATTCAATTCTGCATTACACCCCTATTCACTGAGTCTGATTACATAAACATCCCTGTCCCGAGCCTATTCCAATTTCAATGTATATAATCAGATGTGAAATATGATGGGAGTATTTTCAGAACATGTGTATTCATTATGATGCACTGATACTAGAGGTCATCTATTTTCATGCCACTCAAAACTGAGGCTACTGTAGCAGTGTAGCTGGTCTAGATTCAATACTGCACAGTGCTCCTAATGAGGATCATTGCAAATGTAGGGCATGAAGTAAAAACATGTGAAGGCTGCTGGTCCTCTAACAGGTGAGGCTGAAAGTTACTGCTTTCCTCATCTAGCAGGGTTAAAAGAAGTGCTGCAGAAGGGCCTGAAGGCAAAGTCATATATTTTAGGAAAGGTCTCCCTGGTTCATCCTCTTCTGTTGGCAGAAGGAAGTTCTTTCTGATAGGGTATTAATATTAATACGTATCTTTCATCTTTTTCTGCTTTTAATTAATTAACTCAAAATGCATCAAAGTCCAAAATCAATCCTACTGAAAGTTTTATATCTTAACCTTTTTCCAAGAATTATCACATTTTTTTACTTCTACAGATGATATTTATTCTCTTGTATGAAATCCTTAATGCACAGATAAATGCAAATGAACAAGCTCTACCTCTGTCTATGTCAGGTAGAAAATTTCTGAAGCTGGGTTTGATTAAAGCCCATTATCTTGACTCAGGATAGGAGTTCCATGTTCCCAGAGGAACTTCCTCCATTAGGGAGTAGAATGAGTGCCAGGCAGTGTGCCATGGTGAAGTAGGCTGCATTATGATTCACCATGTGATAAAGTACATAAGCCACATACTTAGGAAGAAGATAAATTGCCATCTCTCCTACTCATTTCTGTGCCTTATAATTACAATAACAAATGCATTGTGTTTACAGTTTGCAGCACTTTTCTATATAGCATCTACTGGTGGGTGTTTTGAAAAGTCCCTTGTATTTTAAACCAAAGAAGCTCTTGTTTTTCTGCACTGACTTTCTTAAGTCTAGACAATACATGAGTATGAAAAGTTATTTTGTAGACAAAGGAGGAACACAACAAAATTAGGTGCTGAGGAAATTTAGGATTGGAAGAAAGTGTTGGGTTGATTTGAAGTACAGCATTGCTTGAAGTATTTTACAAAGATCTATGTGCATACTCTGCAGTGTGAGCTTTGAAAATTAAGACAGAATAATTTCTGATAAATAACATTTCCTCCCAACCTTTCTTTCTTTTCCTTGAGAATTACTTGGAGCCAAACATCTCATAAATTTACAAACAACTAGAAGATATCCAAGAGCAACTAGTTTATCCATGAGTCATACCTCAGCAACTAACTTGTCTGTCACTGCCAAAATTTTGCTGCCAGCTGTCACTTAAATACATATGCACACATGCATATAATAATTACAAAAAGTGTTCATAGCATGTTGATAAGGCACAGGCTTTACAGCAAAAATTTGTGATGTTTCTTCAGTATCAATTTCATATATGATGAAGAATGGAGAGTTATTCGGTATGACTGTATACCATCTTAAATTTCGTCTTGTCCTGAGATGACTGTGACCATTTTTGCTGTGAAGTTCAAGTCTTCAGTTTTTCTGTGCCCAACTCTGCAAAGACTGTATTTTTATACAAATTAATCATATGATTTACTCAATTAAAGCTTTCCATACATACAGCTGGTTAATCTAGATTCCTTAAGACTTTCTAAGGGAGTAATCTAGTACCACTGGAGAATTAGTGAAGAAGGTACTACATTCCCCCTAAAGACTGCAACTTCATCTCACAAGTTGGAGACATATTTACATGTTTCTTGATTGCAAGACAGCAAAATAAAACACCTTAAACTGGATAGTGCATCTGCTATATATGTTTGTATAGAGATTTGTAAAACTGTTAAAAAATCTGTTTTATTTCCCTTACTTAATTTATACATTCTGAGATGCAGCTAAAAATGTGTCTTTGTATTTCCTTATGAACACCAAACAGCAGGTCTGTGAAACTCCACATTACAGGATGCTGTTGTGAACTAAAATTTTGTGTAGCTTCAAGAGAAAACTGTATAAATTCATGCCAGAGAATCTATTGATAATCACCAAATACTATTATATGTGACATATGAAGATACTAAATTAATATATTTCAAGTCTGGGAAAGGATGAGGGGAAGATATCATGCAGGCTTAGTCTGTTCTTTGTCTCCCTTAGGTACTTCCTCCCAGGAACAGGAACATGTGCAAGAGCAGCAGTACACAACTGGATCTTCTTCACGTTCCTATGTACATGAGTTTCATCATCTCTCAAAAATAACAAGGTCCTGAACAATCATTAAAACCTTTTCTTTCATAACTATATCCATATCTGTTGAAGAAGTATGTAATTAGCTGAAGGTATTCAGTTGTAATTTTTCAGCATATTTGCCTGAAGGTTGGCACGCCCCACTCTTCCCAGAAACATCTTTTTCTTTTCAGATTCTCTATATCCAGTGATTCTTAGAGAAAAAGTATCTCATTCACACTAAGAAGTTGTCTTGGAAGAGCAAATATCTCTTGGAGAGTAGGCTATTCATTCTCCAGGGAACTAAATAAGGCCATCTCATCTTGAAGATAAAGCAGTCTCCACTGACAGTTCTGGCTACAGAGAGGTTTTTGGGTTTTTTTGTGACAAAGAAATTCAAGCACAAAAGCCAGCATTCTGACAAAATATGAAAGAAATATAATATATAGGACCTAATCTAGTTAAAAAGAGGCATATTTGGTCTTGGAATTATTCCATGTGTCTCTCCAGAGGGAAAACTAGTTCATGAGATCAGACAGTTTACAAAATCCATGTGTTTTCTTCCTCATTGTCATGAATGATCATGAAGAAAAGATATCTGGATTTGATAATAGCGCTTTGATATGAGCTAATAAAAATTTTGTAGAAGAGGGGTAGATTCAGGCTAGATATCAAAAAGAAATTCTTTATGGTGAGGGTGGTGAGACACTGGAACTGGTTGCCTAGAGAGGTTGTGGATGCCACCCCTCTGGAGGTGTTTAATGCCAGGCTGGATGAGGCATTGAGTAACCTGATCTAGAGGGAGTTGTCCCTGCCTATGGCAGGGGGGTTAGAACTAGATGATCTTTAAAGTCACTTCCAACCAAGACTATTCTATGACTCTCTAACCCATACAGATGCATGTTCGCTTTTTCATCAGTGTCCAGGAAAATCGTGTGATTCTTGACTGAATTTGCAAAGGCAAAAGATGACACAGAAGAAATTTATGAACTTGTGCATGTTGCAATGTGTGTCAGAAAGCTTAAAAAGCAGAGAAGGCTAAGAAGAAGTTAGGCTACCACTCCACTGCAAAATGTTTTGGTGTTAAAAGGTAATTTCTGGAAACACCAAAATTTTGTTGTCAGTTAGAATTTTATCATGATTAGGTCAGCTACCAAAGACAAAGTCAAAATGACTTCTCTTCCATGGCTATGTTTTAGTGCTGAGCTTGTCTGGAGTAATACAAAAATGAAAAAAAAAACCCCAAAAAAACAAAAGAAAAAAGTAGTTCTGATTTAATGAAATGAACAATGACCTTTGTTATGTTAAAAGAGCAATCACTATATTGTCTTTACTTAGATTCTTCAGCTCTGAATTGGCTAAATGATGTTTACAGATATTGGCAATGAGGGAAACTAAGTCTCTTCACTATTTACCAAAGATTCCTAACACAGGCAATTCTTATCATGCTTGTTTGCATGGAGCATACTTACCTAGAGCTATTCTTTGTCCTTTTGAATAAATATTTATACTTGTAAGTAGATTTACATGTGCGAGTAGTCTCATGTGTGATTTTAGTAGTGCTACTGACATGCTAACAAAACTAGAGGAGGTTTTGTAGACTGTGAAAAATCTGAACCATTTCTACCTACTTCTCCACTTACTAAAAGTCCTCAGACTCTGGCATCTGAGAAAGCTCTGAAACTATCCAGCACAAATGTATAGACACATACTTACAGACCTTAAAGCCACTTAGGAAAAATGGATTGAGTGTTTGGTTTGAAAAGCAGTTTTTGCATTCTTTCTCAGCAGTAAAACAATATTCAAATATGCAATTTAATGGAATTTATCATACGATGGAAAACTCTGGGTTTTTTTCATGTTGTCACATACTTATAACAAGAAAACAATTCAGAGTGACTGCATTTCCATTCCAGACAATAATGGCCTCTGCACATTCCTGAATCAACCAGCAGACAGATTTTTGAACAGAAGATAAAAAAGGCACTGCTATTTTACAGCTAATTCAGGCAAGACATGCATTGTTGAAATATTTCAGAAGATCCCATGAAATATATTGCTAAAGATGTTAAGAGTCAAGCATAGTTAACAAAGAATTTCACCTTTCATAATGCAACTTGAGATCTGCCTGACAGACGTACAGGATGCATTTCTCATACAAAAAGGACTCTTTATATATAAAAAAAAAAGAATAAAGAAAAGCTATTGTGTTGTGTTCACATGCATGGAATAATTTTAGGTTCTCTTTCTTTAACTGATGCTGGTAAATATTATATCTGATTTTTAAAAATTTATACCAACAGCTGGATATATTCTGATACTTTAATGTCAGATTATACACCCCATGGGCTTAGAAATTTCACTAGCTCTTTGAAGAATAAAAGGAAGGAATTCAAGCCTCCCTCTACTGGACGAGCAGAAAATAGCTGCCTGGTTACTTAAACTGGATCTTCAGATTTTGCTGGGTGTTAAACTGGACACAGCAAGATCCTACTTTTTATTCAAATTAAAAATATAATTTTGATTATTTAAATCTACATATGTTACTCTTAGTTTTCATATACTTAATTTTCACATAATTACTGTTACTGCGAAACCATATAAGTCTCTTGAAGTATTTCTTTCTTGTTGATGACAAATCTTTACTAAATTGTTCCTGTATGAACGACTGAAATTAAAGAATCTGAAGGAGGTACATAGGAGAACTGAATTATATCAAGTAAATAGCTAAGGAATCACATCTGGATAAAGCCTCAGGAGGTTATTCAGCTTGTTGCTTTTTCTTGAAGTAGATGCAGCTATATATGTGCCATTTCTGTCCTCCATTACCTCTGAGTCTTAGATATTCTTAAAGCTCTGTTGTTTTCACACTCCTTCCTGTCAATAAAGTGTTCAGACAATTATTTCTTTTCATTTGAATGACTCATAATAGCATCCTATTTTGTCCTCAGATGTTTTGGTGTGCTTTTTTTTTTCTTTTTTTTCTTAGATGACACCTCCCAAAGATAAAAGAATGCAGAAAAAAGCTTAGGAGAATGTAGGATAGTAAAGCAGTTATTACTCACGAGAAATCACTAATAGTTTTTCAGTGACTACCTATTATTATAGCTGGATTCTGTGAGCAATAAATCTATATTCTTCTCATATACTACATTCATGATTTTGAAGACCTTCATCCCACCCTCTCCCTCCAAACTGATGACTTATAGCGTTTTATTTCTTCCCTGGTGTGTACTCCATCTCTTTAGCCTTTTTATCTACCTTTCTCTGTGCATTCACTAACTCTGTCATAACCTTCTTGGCTATGATGGTGGCATCGGAGAGTTGGCAGTGGGTACTTCAAAAAGTCCTTCTTTAGCTGTAATGCCTGTAAATAAGAAAATACTTAGCTTGTAAACAATTTTTTTCAGATATGTCTCATGCTTCTAGCTATTTAGACAAAGTCAGGGTCATACTAAAGAAAAGTTAGTTGTGTGCATCAATTCAATTTTCTTTAGAGTCCAAAATGTTTTTGTAGAAAGAAGAGTTATAGACCCCCAAAGTGATTGAAAAAATGAGAATATTTTAAAACAGCACAATGTAAAAACATATATTTTTTTTTAAAGCTTCTGACGTGCTGTGCTCCTACTAAGAAAATTAATCTCATAAAGGCAAACAGTGAAACAAAGATAGAAATTAAAATGTCATGGTTTTTTCATTTAGCTCTTCTGTTTGAGAATCTTTTTCTCATATAAATGGTGACTCATTATTATTGATAATGCTTAAAAAAAAACCCTATGTTTTTTTTCTTAAGAACTTCATGCTTTATTTTTAAGAGGAATTAAGAGTCTCAGCTATGTATTGACTTTGAAATAGGAAGAAGGCCAGGAAATTTAGAATTGTTTGGCTTATGCAGGGCAGTATCTTGTATGATGGAGGTGTGAATAGTACATCTGTTAGCCAATGAATCATGTAATAGCATATTCCTTGTTTTTTATTTTTAAGATGATTGTCATGTGAAGACATATCAAATAAATTACTGGATGTATAAGAAGAAAAGTCTAGACTGCAATGTAATTTGCTCAATGACTGGAAGGGAAAGAGTACGGGATGACAGCAGTCCTGGGACTACTTCCATGGCACAGAGGTGATCTGCATTTATTCAGGATATGTAAAAGTAGGTGCTGAAATACATAACATTCAGAGAGTATGAGTATTCTCAAAGGATAACTCTGTGGAACCTTAATGCCTCTTGAGGTATGATATAGTGAATCTGATTTGTCCACCTAATCACTGATAGTCAAACTATTTTCATTGACTGGGAAATTTGGGGTAACAGGTTAGAATTTCTGTCAGAAGCATGGAACATTTAGATAGTGTAATCAGCATTGAGGGAAATTACCCAAGCTCTTTCATCATAAAGTAATAACTATTGGTCATTGTTATCTAGCTATAATTGTCTGGAGCTTATACCACAGGATTCTTTTAAAAATGTCCTTTAAATTAGAATCACATGATACAGTATGCAAGAGTTTTATGATGGTATTAGTTTTACTGACCTAATTTAATAAAATCCAATATGCCAGAAGCACTAATAAAAAGAAAATTCCTTTTCAGATTTGCTGCAGTGAATAACCTTTGCTACAAAATCCAGAATTTACACTGCATTAATGTGAGCTAATTATTGCATCTGAATAAGTGCATCATATACCATAGCACATTTTTGATGACACAAGTCAGTGCCATTTTGCCCAAGAAAACCGCTAATAGGGACTCATAGTAAATTGCAATTAGAATGCTTTGGTATGTCATAACATGTGCAGTATGTCATATCCATGGATGCATGAGTGGAGCAGTGAATCATTTACTCTACAGCATTCCATATGTTTTCTTTTCAGTGTCAGGCAAGCCATTTAGATTATCTAGAAGAATTTTGCATATGTAAGGAATATTGTAATTTATTTAACGTTGTTGTACATCTATGTTGAGCTACCATTCACAAAAACTGTAAGAGAGTTTGGTTAAAAGCAATAATGTCACCTGATAGAAACATGTTTCTGGTCTAAAAAGGGGTATATCAAATGAAAAAGTTCAGGAATTATTCCTGAAAAGTGCTTTAAAATACAAAAATATAGCATAGCTAGTGGCATTCTGAATGCACGTGAGATTAAAATTTTAAATAATATTTGAAATAATAATAATAATCTGAAAAAAAAAATGTTGCATACTTTTCACCAGCAGTCTTTAATTGAAACTGGATATCTTTCTAAAAGAAACACAGGGCTCAGGCAGAAGTCAGAAACTGAAAAAGAGTTATTCCTTTATCACTGAACATGTAATGAAAGTCCCACTTTCATGTGTCTTATCTGAAGTTGGAGGAAAATAAAAATAGGGAAAAAAAGGTTGATCTACTTTTAAATAGTTATTTCTGTGTGTTCTGTTTTGGAAATGATGAAGCTTAAATATTATCTAAAATAAGGCCTTTGAAAGAAATAGATCTTAATAAAAAAAGCAAGCAGTGAAATAATAAATATCCATTAAACAAGCTTTTTCAATAAAAGTGTAGTTTATATTCTGCTAAATGGTTTTCAGTGTCTCACCTTAAAATTGCCCTGGGATATAGTTTTAGCTGTAAGAATCTTATTCTGAACCTCAGTTTTATGCTGAAATGATTCGCTTTCTTCCAACAGCTGCTCCCAAAACACAATAGTAGAAATGAACATACTTGTGAATTACTAGCGTAATGTTAATAACATTTTTTTACACTCTTATCAATCTACTATTTATTTAAGGTATTACTTCATAAGGGGTAGAACTCATCTAGTGATTAATGGGGTGACTAGCTAGTCACTTCACTACTCAGGAAAAAAGAAATCCCCAAGATTATAGAAATACCTTTCAAGGGACTATATTAATAAGATGTAGATACATTATTTATTGTCTAAATTCTAAATTATTACTCAGTTAGGACATACAGGCTCTGATCTTGACACATCATTTGTCTTCTAACTAAAGCAGATGCAAAGTGTCAGATCTACTTTTAAGGTGAAGCTCCAATTTGCATGCTGCTGTAAAGAGGCATTATTTGAGGATAAACTTTGTGGTAGAAAAGTTGTGCTTTATATTTTTATTTTTCATAGAGCATTTCTGCACATATATGTGTGCATTTATGTTGCATGTATATGTTGCATATTGTAGCTAATTTTTCTTTAGTTGTCTAGTACTGCTATATATTTGGCCCTTGCAAACCTCATGAAGCTGAGCAAGTCCAAGTACATGGTGCTGCATGTGAGTCAAGTCCCAAACACAAATGCAGATTGGCTGGAGAAAAGGTTTAGAGAAGCTTGAATAGAGGTACTGGTTGATGAAAAGCCAAACATGAACTGGCAATGTGTGCTTGTGGCCCAGAAAGCAAATTATATCCTGGACTTTATTAAAATAGTTTGGCCAGCAGGTAAAGAGAGGAGATTCTGCCCCTCTACTCTGCTATCATGAGACTCCACCTTGAGTACTGTGTCGAGCTCGGGAGCCCTTAGCACAAAAAAGACAAAGACCTGTTGGGATGAGTCCAGAGGAAGTTCACAAATATGATCAGAGGTTTAGAGTACCTCTTGTATGAGGGAAGGCTGAGGGAGCTGGCACTGCTTGGCATAGAGAAGAGAAGATGCCGAGGAGACTCCACAGTGGCCTTCCAGTACTTAAAGGGGACCCACAACAAAGATGGGAATGTACTCTTTATAAGGGAACTTAATGACAGGAAGGGATTTTAAACTGAAAGTGGATTTAGATGATTTAGATGATACATTAGGAAAAAGTTCTTTACTGTGAGGGTGGTGAGACACTGGAGTAGGTTGTCCAGGGAAGTTCTGGATGCCCCACCCCTGGTGGTATTCAAGGTCAGGTTGGACAACTCTTTGAACATCCTGTTCTAGTGGAAAGTTTCCCTGGCCACTGCAGAGCTTTTGGAAGTAGATCATCTTTAGGGTCCCTTCCAACTCAAATTATTCTATTCTATGATTCTCTGATTTAGGAGGTCTTATATAAGCAAATAGGTAGATACAAACCAGGGTGAATGCTCAATAGGTATTCACTTCTCAGAAATACAATTGAAGGGAAAAATAACAGCTGATTTCAGCCTGAGAGCTTTTAGTACCTGCTTTCTAGCTGGGTCCAGAGGTTATCATCAACCATGACCCTTATTCTTTAACACAATCATATAGTGAAATGCACAGCTCATTAAAAGCAGATTCTTGAACTGTCTTTCAGTTATTATAATTTTTCTTGCTTAAACAGTATCAGTGTGCTTGCCTTATTCACCACTCCTTTTCTATGGCTGAAGCTGTGCTTTGCCCTGAGAACCTGAACTGTTTATGTAGAAGTTGTCTAAGATGGGAAGATTTAACAGCTGAAACAGGAAGACAGTGAAGCCTCTATCTCTAGCAGGGAAGTAGAGCTTATTTTTACAGCTCCTCTTCTAATCCTCTATAGATTGTGAATACCATTTCAGTTCAGGCAACTCTGAATCACCCTCAGGCAACACCTACCTGTCTGCCTTGAATATTGTGTTTTTAGGTGCTCTGGCTTGCATCTAAAATACCTAACTAAAGTAAATGAAAGATGCAGCCACTCAGAACATCCAAGGAACACACAGGTTAATGCTAGGACTAGGGTTGACAGTATGCAACGTAGCCTGTCAGGTTGACAGTAGGTTAATAGAATTAATTGTACTTTTCTGATTTCACTTTCCTCATGCAAAAAAAAAAGAGGGCAGGGAGTTGAAACTTGGCATCAATCACAGCTTGGCAGCAAAACATTAGAGTTTATGGGGGCTTGGTTTGAAAATAATTATTTGGAGTTATTTCCTTAGCTAATGCTTCTGAACTAGAGAAAATGGTGCATGTCTCTAATCAGAGCTGTGGAGAGAAGGTAAGGAGGTAAGGATTGATCTGACATTTTCTTAAGGAGAAAGAATATTACAGTTTTCCATGATATTTTACATAAGACTTTAATGCAGTTAAGAGAAACTATTAACAATATGCACACTGTGCTTCTCATAGACACACAGCAATAAAACCAGCAGGGAGTGGGGCTTTTAAAAATATTGTTCTTCTGCAAGACAGTTGGAATGTAATGGAATTTAAGATAAAATATTTTACACAACTAAATACACCACCATATGTACATGCTGTTAAAAGAGACATGCTTTATTTTGAATCATGTGCGCCCTTTACGTTTCTCAAAATAAAAGAACTTCATTGCCAAACCTTAGGCTTTATGTGGCAAGTTGATGACTTGCATCCTCTAATGTTATAACACATTTGTTACTTTGACTGAAATGTTCTTCTGGCTGTTTGATCTTAAGGGCTGGGATTTGGGAGGAAGGGATTTCAACACCAAGTGGAAGAAGCTTAAGCTACTGCAAGGTTAGTGAGGAAGATGCTGTTTTTAACTGTGCAGAAATGCTTGCTTGTTAGTAAGTTTGTTAGAAAGTAGCTTCCAGAATCAAGCAGCTGTCAGTTCAGGGGGTTTTATGGTTTGTTTTATATTGGGGAACTGGGGACAGAGAAGTGTGTTCCTTTGGGGTGTTTTGCTGGCATATTGTTTTTTTGTTACTGTTTGTTTATGTTTAGTGTATTAGGATTTTTCTATTTAGTGTTTTTGATGTAGTATTTTGTTGGTTTTTGGTTTTTAAATTAAAGCCTATTCCTTATATTGTGAGCTCATGAACTACCAATGATGGAAAATTTTAAGTCAATTGACTATATAGTTATATATAAATATATAATGTTTGTAATCTATTTGCATGAGGTTGAATACTATGTCCTCCTGGTAGTATAAAAGCATTTCTAGAGAAATTCTCTTTTTCTCATACCAGTATATTATTCTGTCTCCAGTTTGCCAGCTATAGGGGTTTCAGTGATAGGAAGCACAGATAAAGATTGTCATTTGTTTTGTCAACATATGTTGCAGTTCCAGAACACATCATCACTACTGATAATCTCTTCTTTCAGAAATCTCAGCCCACGTAGTAACATCCAGAGAGAAACTCTGCCTCAAGAGTTGAATCTAATCAGAGACCAAGCCAGAGAACAAATTCTCCAGCTGCTCACACAGCTATTGCTAAATGCAGAAGCTTACATGACAACACCAGCTACAAAACAACTTATTTTTCAAAGCCTGATCACATGCTAAGGAAAATAACTTGGAGGAATATGTAGAAAAGTCTTGCTGCTGCTTGTCATGGTACTGTGAGCACTGAGCCTGTTGCAAGGATTATATACTGTAAAAAATATCAAGCTGTGAAAATGCCTGGGAATCAAATGCAAAAACACTCATTTTTATAAGGGTCATTCCAATAGTGAGAATAACATTGTCTCAATTTATTAGGCTGGCAATACTTTATTTGCATATCATAGACCTTTTCTGTGTTCTCATGGAGTCCTTGTTACAGCATTTTGTGCATGGTACGATTGTGTTGAGATTTCCAAACTTTGATCAATCTATACTACTGCATTTTAGTACTGATAGGAATGAAGGGCCACTGTAGT
Organism: Turnix velox; assembly: GCA_013400935.1. NCBI lineage: Eukaryota > Metazoa > Chordata > Aves > Charadriiformes > Turnicidae > Turnix > Turnix velox. The sequence continues at coordinate 296,158 of VZTY01022953.1, forward strand.
ACAAACCATAACTGTAATGAACCTCCTTTTAATCCTGACTTATATTATATCTGTAGTCACAGCATATGGTTTATGACATCATCCTCACTTTTGTTGAGTAAAGGCTTTCTGCATTAATTTTTAAAATTTAAAATTCCAATGAATTTCTGGCATGCTGCTACCATTGTCCAAGCTTATAGTCTCTTTTCATGAGAATCTTCTCCTGATCAACTGATTTTCAAGGATTCACCACCTTTCTGATAATTTAATTTTAAGCAGTAGACAAATATAAAGAAACTTAGGTTGCACAGATATACATACAGATATGCCTCCATAATTTTTTGATACTTATGTGAGAATTTGTACATGTATATGCTTATATAATATATAAATTTGCTAATATGAACTCTCATCTGTTTGCTCAGCTGTATCATTGATAATGCAAAATGGATTTGAGCCTTCTGGGCTATATAGATAATGATTCTATTTTAACATCAAAAATCTTGGGACAGAAGTTATTTTCAGAATTAAATGATTAAGTCTTAGCTGAAGTAATTTTATTAAAAGTCATTGAAGTAAAAACCTAGAATGTAAGCCTTATCATTTGGGGACTTATTTAAAATTTAGATAATAACGATTCAAAGGAAAGGAGAAACTGCCACCCGGGAATGCTGAAATTCTTTTTATTCAAGAGAGGATCTTCTATCCTGGAGGGAAAAATCTAGAGGACACTCTGAAAACTTTTTTTAAAAGAGCATTCTGATACTGATGTATTTCTCACGTCTTGTAGCAATCTTAGAAAAGGCATTTCATGAGAAAGGAAGAAAATCTTGATAAGGGGCTTCTACTTTCTTATATTTTTTGCTTTCTGTACTGATTGTTATTTTCTGAACTTTATTGAAGTTTCCATCTTAACATCTATGACGAATGCAAAGATTCTGGAGCTGACAGAAACAAAAAATTACAGATATAGACATAAATGTTCCCAAAATATTTCCCTTATCAAATTGCATTCACTTTTTCTGTATTATAATATGTTATAGTAGCATCTCAGAATGTCACACTTATGATAGAAGATTTACACCATTTGAAATAAAAATTTTAATACTGTTATATTGTTATAGGCATTTTAAAAGAAAGAAAAAAGGCATGTTAACCAAATAAAAAATTAATTTTTTTTAATGCACAACAATTATACTATCAACAAAAAATACTTATATGACAATGTGATCTGAAAATACTTATTATCAGTAATAAAAGCAGTCATAGTAGTTGTAGTAGTAGTAAAAATACTTGTAAGTGATCATTTGATTAGCCAACAGTTACACATTTTTAAAAAATAAATAAACTAAGGAAAAAAAAATCATAAAGTAATGAGTTGGTTTGCTCTAAGTTGTGAAAGTGAAGCATCAGATGATTCCTCTATGAAATTTCCCCCAGAATCTTTAAGCAGTGGACAGTAGTGGTGATAGCCAAGTTTGAGGTTGTCCTGGTTTAGGCCCA
>VZTY01022954.1:0-20956 GCA_013400935.1 Turnix velox
AATCATTCTATAATTCTATAATATCTTCAGACCCTTGTGTGAGGATGGCCTTTGTACCCACTCCCAGGTTACTCCTGCAAACTGGATCTGCATCCTTACTGGGTCTGTGATCCATTCCCAGTTAGGAGCAGACTGGCAATACAAGAGTCTCATTAGCAAAATGCCTGTCTTCATGATGGTCTGAGTATTTATTCTTTCTCTCTTTAACTAGTTAGCAGCAGTCTTCTTTGTTTATTGATTCAGATTCTGTACAGACTTGCTCCCAGCCCTTGAAAATCACTGTATCAGGTAATATTCAGGTCAAACAACACAGCCCATAGCTGTTAAATTATAGGATTGCTACTGAAATCCGCACTGCAGGGTCACTCTCTGTTGAGTGAGTGGTGAGATTCAGGCCAAGTCCTACTTTAGGCAAAAAAGTCCTATAACAAGACCAAAAGTTTGACTATCCAGCCCTACTCTGAGACCACCAGGAGTGTGAAACCTTATGGAGATGATCTGCTGTAACAAGCCCCAAGTAGAAAAAGCCAAGATCCTCCATTTTCTTTCAACTTAGAGATGCAAAACCTAGCTCTTTTGTAACATCCTATAAAAAGAAAAAAAAAAATAGAGGAAAATACTTGTTGGTGAGAGACTCACAGAGCTTTTTGCACATTGAGGGATAGGACCACCTCTCTTACAGAGCACTGCTGTGGAGCTCCCCCAGGCCACACACAGAAAGACATTGGCAGAAGCCAGTAGTTGATGCCTCGCTATTTTTAATACAATTTTAAAACATTGTAGCAACATCTGGGGGTTCTGTATGTGCAGTTCAACGCTTTTTAGGCTGTTTTCTGAAATAAAAATTGGTTTTTATCGTTAAATTCTGCTGGCATGTAGGTTTGTAGCTCTCACTTCCCTCTGAAACCTTAGTGAATCTCAACCAGAAGTTGAGACTGGAGCACTCAGAGGTATGAAGTTTCTCCATGTTTTCTGAGAGCAGCACTTGAGTAATTAGCCATAATCTATCTGTTATTAAGCACACTACAAAGAGATGTGATTTGTAAGCAAAAAGCCCCAAAATTAAATTACAAAAATGATAAAAACTAAGAAATGCAGCACATTGCTGATGGAGTTATGGGTGTTTGGTTCCCAGCACTGCTGTGAGACCACTAAGTGGCATCTGTGTGGCTGTGAAAGGGGACAGTGGCAGCCCTGTCTCCTAGCCAGTATGGTAAAGCTGCAAAGACAGAGAGAAATCTCTTATTCAGAGAATCATGGAATGTCAGGGGTTAGAAGGGATCTCAAGGGATCATCTAGTCCTGCCAGAGCAGGAACACCCAGATCAGGTCACACGGGAAGGCATCCAGGAGGGGTTTGAATGCTGCCAGAGAAGGAGACCCCACACCCTCTCTGGGCAGCCTGGGACACTGTTCTGTCACCCTCACCCTGACAAAGTTTTTTCTTTTATTTCTGTGGAACCTCCTCTACTCCAGCTTGCACCCATTGCCCCTTGTCATTGGAGGTCACAGAGAAGAGCATGGCTCCATCCTCCTGACACTCACTCTTTACATATTTATAAACATGAGTGAGTCACCCCTCAGTCTCCTCCAAGGTAAATAGACTCAGCTCCCTCAGCCTTTCCTCAGAAGGGAGATGCTCCAATCCCTTCATCATCTCCATGGCTCTGTGCTGGACTCTCAAGCAGTTCCCTGTTTTTCTCAAACTGAGGGCCCTAGAACCAGACACAATATTCAGGATATTGTGTAATTTCATGACAGAGATTCTGACTTGACTAGATAAAATACCTAATAAGAAGTACCAATGACTACAACTTGTTCCTCTGAATACACCGAGCTTATCTGTGTGCATGTAAACACAAAGATCTCCCATCAGTATCTCACCAGACCCTTTTACAGCCATTCAGATGAAGGAACTAGTCGAACATAAACTATTATCATTAAATGGAGATGGTTTATGATTAAATCAACTCCCCTATAAACCCTTAACAAAGAATTCACACACAGCCCCACAGCAGGCTTTGCTCTGCTCATAGATAATGGAGAGACATCATACAGCTTCAGGGCTGCTGAAAGGCAGCCATTAAAATAAAGTGTTAGGGGATGTGTTCCTGTGCTGAAAGGCAGATCTGTGAGCAGGAAATCTGCCAGCAAGACTTGTCTCCTCCCCCACAGCCTCTCCAGCACAAGAAGGTGGCAATTGAGTAAGGATCTCTTGTCCCTGTCCCCTTCTTAACTGTACATTCCATCTCCTGATGTCTCCCTCTCCTCTCCTGTGATTTTTATGTGCTCTTATCATAGAATCTGCAGGATAGAATAGTTTGGGTTGGAAGGGACCTTAAAGATCATCTAGTTCCAACCCCCCTTCCACAGAGAGTGACACCTCCCACTAGACCAGGTTCCTCAACGCCTCATCCAGCCTGACCTTAAGCACTTCCAGGGAGGGGGCATCCACAACCTCTCTGGGCAACCTGTTCCTGTGTGTCACCACCCTCATGGTAAAGAACTTCTGTCTTCTATCCAGCCTGAATCTCTCCTCTTCCACTTTGCATCCATTACTCACACTCCTGCCATCCTGGACCCTATTAAGAAGTCCTACCCCAACCTTTCTATAACCCCCTTCAGGTATTGAGAAGCTACTCAATACTCCCCACCTCCTTCAGCCTGTCCTCAGAAGGAGGCATCCACAACTTCTGATCAACCTGTTCCAGTGTCTCACTGTAAAGAATTTCTTTCTTATTTCCAGCCTAATGAGGGACTTCAGCTTCTGGATTCTCTTTCCTACTTCATTTAATCACATTCATAATTTTTTAATTATTTTTTTTTCCACGAGAAGGCTTTTAGCATGTTAATGTGGGCAGGACTGAGGTTGACTGGAGGAGAACATGGTTAATTCCGGTCAAGGAGAAAATAACCTGACATAATATTCTCTATAACCTATCTGATGTTATTTCTTTGCACTGAAGTCGTGCAGAAACACATCCTCTGGAGGAAAATAGTCCCACTGCCTGTCCAGGTTGTTTCTACTTGTGCTACCCAGGGCTGGGGGTGAGAGGCAGCATCTCCTCGAGTGGACTTTTCAGCTGAACGCTCCAGTAGACATTGCACTTATCTAGGGTAAAAGGATCAGAGAGCATCCATTTAATGTCATTTGTAAAAACCCTGCCTTGCTGTTAGGGAGTTTTCATTTGGTTACGTCCTTTCCCTGGTATATAAACCATCTGTGAGTGTGTGTCTTAAAGCTGTTAGAGGCTTTTTCCATCAAAAATGCCAGTTTGTTGATATCAACAAACTCATTAACTCAAAATGTGTTTTTAAACAGTCAAAAGGGCTCTTTCTGCCCCCTGTTTAAATATGAAAAATGTGGTTTCAAGTTCACTTTTCATTTAGAAATATGAGCTATTATGAATCCCAGCTGTTTGGGTTTTGCCTTCCAGTTGTCAGCCACAGATTTTAAATCTCCTGCAGAGGCAAGTGCAAGGGCAGTTGTTGGAGCACAGAGCAGTAACAGGGCAGAGCCTGGAGTTCAAGGAAGGAGCAAGCAGGAGCTGGAGCAGTGAGATGTTGGTGATAACAGAGGAGGGAGCTGAGAAAGTGCTGGTGTAGCACTAGAAACAAAATACCAATAGCCTCATGAAGATGCTCAGAAGATGATTCTATTGTGCCTGACTTACATAAAGAAACCAAAACCACTCTGATGGCAGTGTCTGTTCCCATCCCCATCTCCTGGTGGATGCAAGGTACCAACTCCTGTGGTCATGCCATGCTCCTGTGGGCAACCAGCAGCTACTTGCTGCAGGATAGAATCCTCTGAGATCTGCAGAGAGATCCCTTTGGCTCCCTTTTCCAATTTTCACATATTTTTAAGCCATATAGTTTCAGGAACTTAACATTAAGATGAAAATCAAACACCAGATAAAATAATGTGTCAGAATTAAGGTTGCTGGTGTGAGCCCACTCCCTCCATTGCCCTGGTGATGCTCTCTCTCCTTTGAGCACAAGGATCCCAGGAATTTAAACAATTTTAAGATGAAAACCAAATATTAGATAAAATGATGTATTAAAATTAAGTGTGCTGGTGTGACCTCCCCCCCCATTGGCTTCGTGATGCTCTCTCTACATTGAGCACAAGGATCCCAGGAACTTAAAGACTATTAAGATGAAAACCAAATACAAGATAAAATGTTATGTTAAAATTAAGGATTCTGGTATGAGCCTCCCCCATTGCCCTGGTGATGCTCTCTCTCCAATGAGTACAAGCATCCCAGGAACTTAAAGAATATTAAGATGGAAACCAAGTACCAGATAAAATAATGTGTCAGAATTAAGGTTGCTGGTGTGAGCCTCCCCCATTGCCCTGATGATGCTCTCTCTCCATTGAGTACAAGGATCCCAGGAACTTAAGTAATATTAAGATGAAACTCAAATACTAGATAAAATAATGTGTTAAAATTAAGGTTGCTGATGTGAGCCCCCCTCCCATTGCCCTGGTGATGCTCTTTCTCCATTGAGCACAAGGATCCCAGGAATTTAAATAATATTAAGATGAAATCTAAGTATTTGATAAAGTGATGTGTTAGAATTAAGGTTGCTGGTGTGATTCTCCCCCACATTTCCCTGTTAGGCTCTCCAGGAACTTAAAGAATTTTAAGATGAAAACCAAATACTAGATAAAATGAAGGACAAGAATTAAGGTTGCTGGTGTGACCCCCCCCATTGGCCTCGTAATGCTCTCTCTACATTGAGCACAAGGATCCCAGGAATTTAAATAATATTAAGATGAAATCCAAGTATTTGATAAAGTGATGTGTTAGAATTAAGGTTGGTGGAGTGATTCTCCCCCACATTTCCCTGTTAGGCTCTCCAGGAACTTAAAGAATTTTAAGATGAAAACCAAATACTAGATAAAATGATGTGTTAAAATTAAGCTTGCTGGTGTGAGCCCCCCCTCATTGTCCTGGCGATGCTCTCTCTCCATTGAGTACAAGGATCCCAAGAACTTAAAGAATATTAAGATGAAACCAAATACTAGATAAAAACCAAATACTAGATAAAATGAAGGACAAGAATTAAGGTTGCTGGTGTGACCCCCCCCATTGGCCTCGTAATGCTCTCTCTACATTGAGCACAAGGATCCCAGGAACTTAAATAAGATAAAACCATGTACTAGATAAAACCATGTACTAGATAAAAACCAAATACTAGATAAAATGATGTGTCAGAATTAAGGTTGCTGTTGTGAGCCCACTCATCCCATTGCCCTGGTGATGCACAGTGAGCACAGCCCCTAAACCTCTTGTTTGAGTGTTCCTGAGTCCCTCCTAGAGCCATCCCCAGGCTGGACATTGCTCCCTGTCCCAGTGGAAGTGCGTTTTCCCATCTGGTCTCACTCAGCACATCCCAAGGGCAGCTGCTCCGAAGGGGAGGATGCATCATGCCCCCAGGGCTGCTTCTGGGGAAGCAGGAGCCACCAGAGCAAGTACTACCTCTGAAAGAGCAGCCAAAAGCAAAGTTATCAACAAGCAGCAGCCAGCCCACATCCTCTCGCCATTTGGACTGAAGGATCTGCCACCCGCCCACAGAAAGAGCCTTCCCTGCAACTCGTCCCATGCAGTCAGGGTGATCATAAATCCTCCCCTCGTTTATGAGCTATGAATAGGGCCCTGTCTGACCTAACTAGGGCATGGAGAAGCTATTAGGCTTCAGAGCAAGGAGCCTTGAAACACATGCCTGGATTCATCAAAGCAATAATGGAAAATATTTTGTTCCACATGGATTTGAAGTAACGATGTTATTTCTAGCAATTAGGGATTTGCAAGCTGTAGCCCTGCTTTTGAGTATTGGGGAAGAAGAGGATGTGTCTTGTGATTTAAGCACAGGATTGAGAGCTGAGGACCTTGGTATGCTTCCCAGGCATGCAGCAGATTGAGCTTGGGGACGTCATTCTGTCTGTCTACATGGGCAATCCTTCCTGTAATAACAGTCCTTGGTTGAAAATGTGCCAGTTTCTGTTGCTGAGTAGCTTGGAAGTGGCAAGGAAGGGAGAAATAATAAGGAACTCAGAAACAAAATGAAATAAGCTTCTAGTACTGAAGCTGCAGTGAAATCAGCCCTGTTCACAGTTGGAGCTTGTGGTTCCTTCTCACATCCTCACTTGTCTGTCACTTCCCACCTTCGCCTCCACCACAGTGTTGCCTTTCCTGTGAATGTCAAATGCAAGCAGAATTTCCTTTTATTCCTTCACACCTATCCTGAGACAGAATTTGATACTCTGTGTGTGTGCACACACTCATTTACCTCTGCACTGCTTGGATCCCGTCAGGAATTGCATTTAGAAACACTGATCTCATTCCTGCTAGACTTCCAACTTCTTTGAATCTCACCTGATTTTCTTCATGTTGTACAGTTCAGATGGGATGTAAATCTAATGGGTTATCTGTGGCAAGCAGGACACCACATTGCTTGACATCCCCCCTGGTGAATTCAAATGGCTTCAGATGGCATCAGGTGATGGCTCTGAATCAAGCTGTATTTACTAGGGAGACAATATATTACCAGGATCCAGAATCTGAAAGCAAATGAAGGAGAAAGAAATAATTATTATTGGATTATAGCATTGAATTGAGGTCTGAGATCTCCTAAAGGAAATGCCAAAGAGTTCTCCTTTCTTTGCAGTCTTCTTTCCTCACAAACAGTTGTATTCAAATATAATTATTTCCTTTTATTAAAATACAATTTCTGTTCTCTTTTATATGGAAAACTTGTGGTTTGTCAGTGAACCTGACCATAATGATCCAAAAGGTCCCTTCCAACCTAAATGATTCTGATGATGATAAAAGGCCCAAAAAAGATGCAGCTTTGACCTTTTAAAATATTTTTCCTATTGTTAGTCTTGCTGTTGCTTTATCCCCTAGCAAGGAATCATGGAGAAAAATGTTGCTAAGGTGCTGTAAACACTCGAGAGTATCTGTGCTGTAAGAGCTGAAATGACCCATTCTCAGATACCATCTAAAAGGGCAGGAAATTGGATGAAAGATTTTTAAACCCTTGTATTAAGTTTTATGAGAACATAATGGGTTCATCCCCAAAATGGTCACTAAAGGAGAAGTTCTGCTCTCAGGGAATTTTTAGCTTTCAGTGTATTTTTCATCAGCAGAACAAGTTTCTCTGCTCTTCTTGGTCATTGTCATTTCCCAAACTGAATCGGGTCGTAGTTGTAGATTCCTCAAGCCAGCCTGACATGTATGTGTATAAATATGTAGTTTCAGCCTTAAGCTGCAATAGCTAAGTCAGCCCTGGCCAGATAGATGGGTAATAGCATTATTACTACATTGTGGTTTCATGTCATTCCTAGGTCTGCTTAGCTGGGGTATCTATTACAGCCAGCCTTTGGATTTATTGCATCAAGCTTGGAGCAGCACATACATCTTCCAGCGGGCAGCACTTCTGAAATTTGTTCTTCCAAGTGTTTGCCAGTTCAGTCTGATTTACCTTTTTTTTATTTTTTATTTTTTTTATTTTTCCTTTTAACTTCCTCCTCATTTATCATCTCAGACAGCTTGTATTGGACCAGGTTACTTAATTGGTTTGGCAGGACTTTTTGGGATCCTTTTTCAAATGTGAGCAGTCATGAAAGCTTTTAGGCTTCCTTTTTTTTTTTAATTTTTTTTTTTTTTTTCTGGAAAATATCTTGATCCTAAGGCTAAACCTAAAGCTTTGTATCCCAGGCAATGCCAAGTGAGGATGTCTCTAAGAATGTGTTGTTCTAATGTAGTCACCAGGGTCCCACAAGTTATGTTTTCTGCCATGGATCCAGAATTCCATGGATTAACAAGTTAAACCAACATAAATCACTAGGAAGGACACAACCATCCCAAAAGACAGTGTAGGAAGGACACAACCACCCCAAAAGACAATCTAGGAAAGACACACCACCCCAAAAGACAATCTAGGAAGGACACAGCCATCCCAAAAGACAATCTAGGAAGGACACACCATCCCAAAAGACAATCTAGGAAGGACACAACCATCCCAAAAGACAATCTAGGAAGGACACACCATCCCAAAAGACAATCTAGGAAGGACACATCCATCCCAAAAGACAATCTACTAAAGGTGTTCACCTGGTGCTTGAAATACCACGGTGTCAAGAATTAATAAACATTTCTCTTCTGGTCAAGGAAATAATTTTACTTTCTGTGTCCATCTTCCCTTTGAGTAAAACCAATAAAGTTGCCACCTCTACTAACTGAATAATGCTTTCCTATGAAATACAAATTACTTACATTTTATTGATGTTAATTAAGAGCCACAGTCTGAGAAGATGTGCCATTAGGATTTGGTCAAAGGATAATGGAGGGTTTTTAATACTTCCATCAGAAAATGTTATTTATTCTGCAGATTTCTCAGTGTTCCGTTAAGGCCACATCCAAAATGAAGTTATAATGGTGAAATATGAGTGCAAATATTGATTTTTTTTATTTCATTTTTTATATCTGTTCCAGGCAGAATATGAAATTGCTCCAGATGAAAAGCTGGGAGAGAAAGGAAAGGAAATCATGATGAAATACCTCACCCCAGAGGTAAGGGGCAGCCAGTTGGCATTACTGAAGGAATGCTGCAAGGCACACCTTTGCTAAACAAAGTCATTATAGGCTTTGTAAAACAGAGTCCTAAAATTTATGGTGGCAATCACCAGCGAATAAACCTTCAAGTCTTACACAAACAGTCATAGAGAAAAAAAAAAAACCATGACAATCCAATACAGCAACTTTTTAAGGATGAACTTGTGCTTACCAAGGGCTTCATTCATCTGTGGATGAACAGGAGTTTTCTTTGGTCTCTTCTTGGTGTGCAAATCTCTACACTGGTGGTGTATTGCAGAAGACCTCAGCTGTTATCAACAGATGCCACAATTATTTCCTCTCCAGCTCAAAAGAGTTGGTGATCTTTCATATATGGTGGTGTAGAAACTTCTGTCTTTGGTAACAGACAGTGTATTTTGGTATAAAAATTGTCCCACCACCATTTGACCTGTTTGTAGTCACAGATTTACCACACTGACATGGGACATGTTTTGGAGGTGCTGTCACCAGTTCTTCTTTCCACCACAGTGGGTTCCTTGTTCCTTAGGGTTGGATCTCTTGGTTGTCTCAGGGTTGGATCTCTTGGTTGTCTCAGGGTTGGATCTCTTGGTTGTCTCAGGGTTGGAGAGGAGCTCATGCTGGCAGCTGTGTCCACAGGGTGGCACTCCTAACAGAACTACAAAACTGCTGCCAGAATTTTGGGCAAGCTGCTCTGGACCAAAGCCTTTCTGGTGGGGTTTTGATCCTTTGCTGTCTGTGCTTAACCTTTGCAACAAAAGTCACTGCCAGTAAGCAATAAACATCCAGCTTCAAACACTAGAACAATCCTAGCATTTTTCCTAAGTTGCTTTCATAAGAGTAATCAGGTTGTATAACTGCAACTACTTTACAAGAGAAATACATTTGACCTTCCAGGAGAATTCACTGCATTTTTGGCAGACATCTTTTCAAAGTGTTTAAATGGTCCAATATGTTTTGGAGGTGCAGGGGTTGAGCAGACCACTTCTTTTTTGATTTTTTTTTCCAGTCAGTCATTTTCCTGCAATAAATTTCAATGCATACTTTGGGTTATCTCAGACTGCACTTTGGGATCTGGTTTCTTTTCCTGAGCTTGACTACTTTCATGTGCAGCCACTGAGCACCACCAGCATGAGTTCTTGCTGCCCATTCATTAAGGGCATGAAGTTCCATTGCCTTTTTAAATCCACCCTAATGACCATTTGTCTTAAATTTTCTTTCAGCAGTGGAATGAGGGATGAATAAAAAGGGAAAATAGTTTATACTGCTGCCCTACTTCTCATCTGGAGATGGAGAAAGGCATTTTGCTGGTAGAAAGGCTAGTAAAGTGACAGAAGGATAGCATTGCTTTGTTTCAGGTGGTCTTGGTGCAGGTTTCCAGACATCAGATCCCTTCCCTTCTGTCCCATGGCACTCCTGCCACCTTTGTTCCTCTGCCAGCAGCCCCATAGCACAGCAGAAGCAAATGGAATAGTTTACTGAGATGAGTGAATGTGCATTGAGGACCATTCTGTGACCAGTTGCTTCTCCATCAAGAAAAAAGTGGTAATGTTGCAGGAGGGGAAATTACTGGGCTGGAATTTCCATTCTCTGCCACACTCTGCACATGATGTGTGACCTGTGTACCTGGTTTTTCACCATCTAAAAATGAGCACAGGATGCTTATGGTCTCTTGTGAAACTTTTATGGTATTTGTGAGTTACCATACAGGAGGAAACACAAAGTTGAGCTCCTTCACTTGTAATCTAAAACTGCCCCCCTGGTGGTGATGCTTTAATGTCTACTTTGGTCTCACTGCACTTCTTTTTGCTTAATGGGAAACTTCTGCTTCTTCCCAGAGGGATGTTAAAGCCCTGTGTAGCAGAACATACTTCTTAGAGGTGAGGTTGACTGTGCCATAGCAATGAGTTGATTACTAGATTTTCTAACAGCAACAAACACTTAAAAAACTATAGAAAAACCTGGATTAATTTAATTTCTCTTCAGATACCTAACTAAGGTGCTCAGGTTAGGAATTCAGACAGCCTAATATCCTCAAGAAAGAGAGACAAAATTCTCCAAAGGGCAGATTTTAATCAATTAGAAGTCAATGATTCGAAGCCAGTGTAGATGCTTGCAGTCAGGAGGGATGAATCTGAACTTAAATGTGCTAATGGAATATCATCCTGGCCAGCAAAGAAACCTTTTCATTAGGAGCTGCATTTCTCCATTTAATTATCAGTGCCTTGAAAGATACAAATTGCCTCTGATTCCAAAGTTGTCTGCCTTCAGAGGAACACTTCTTTTAAGTAGGTGTGTGTCTGTGCTTCAAAGAATCTGATTCTCTTGATATAAAAATAGTGTTACTTAAAGCTTTACTGATAGAATAAAATGGTGAGTTTAATTCCTGGACAGATAATTCAGTCTTATGATGTGAAGGGCTTTGTTTTGTTTTGTGGTTATTTTTTTTCCCAGAGTGCAGGATCAGAAGCAAAAAAATGAAAACAAAAAGTAGACTTCATGCTCTTGAATATTTATAAACGTTTTTTAGTTCTTACTTGGATTTTTAAATGTCATGCATATTTAACACATGAAGTGTCAGTGTATCATCATTGTAAAGTGAGCTCGTTTGTGTTGGGAACATGCACTTTATTTAATAAAACATCCACTACTTGCACAGCAGAAGGGAAAAGAAAACACTTTCCCAGAGGAACAGACATCACTCCAGTCCTCACAGCCCTGTGTGATGTCCTGCATCACCCCATGCAGTTCTGCAGACCTGTGGGATCTCTGAACTCCCTGTGGACACCCCTGTGCGAGAACATTCAGCCCTGAGGCCAACAAACAAGCTCAGCAATTGCCAAGACAGTTGAGAGGAGACACTTTTTCAAGAAGCCATGATTCAAGGTCTTTGCTCCTCTAGCATCCTAAGCAGCCCTTATCTGCTCACTGAGGAGGTTGAGAAGAGGTCTAGCAACCTTTTGTCATGGGTCACAGCAGGGACAGCGTGAGTAGGTCAGGATTCCACCATCTCTCTACACCACAGGCAAGATAGGTGTCAAATTTTGGTTATGTCCTGGCATCTAGCAAGGAAAATGCTTCTCAAAGAAGTGGCACTTAGGAACAACCTCCCCAGGGATGTGGTAGAGTCCTCATCACCAGAGGTTTTCAAGATGCCATTGGGCAGGCTGCTATATATCACAGAATCACAGAATGTGGAGGATTGGAAGGGATCTCAAGAGATCATCATCTAGTCCAATCCCCCTGCTGGAGCAGAACACCCAGATCAGATCACACAGGAACACCTCCAGGTGAGGTTTGAATGTCTCCAGAGAAGGAGACCCCACACTCTCTGGGCAGCCTGTTCCAGTGTTCTGCTAGCCATAATCTCATCTAGGCTTACTTTCCCATGAAGGATTAGATCAGATGATCTGTAAAGGTCCCTTCCAACTTGAGCTGTTTTATGATCATATGCACTTAGTTTCTCATCTGGGAAGGCATTAGTATTCTCACTCTGTTGCCTAAAGTTTGTGAACGCATTAATATCCAACAGGCAATCCTGGACTATTTAATGGAAGGAAAATGTAAAGAATGAATGTGATCTTCACTCTGAGAATGCCAAAATATGAGCATTTTCATGGGTTCTTTAGCACTTTCACTTGAGAGATGAGCAGGAGAAGAGTATCCTGTAGCTGAAGACATCCCCTGTTCTTGAAATTTGCTCTGAAGAATTATTAACCTACTTAATAAAATATGTGATGGCAGGACTAAGAATAATGGATGTAAATTGGAAGAGAGGAGATTCAGGCTGGATATGGATATAAGAATGAAATTCATTATGGTGAGGGTAGTGAGCCACTGGAGCAGGGTGCCAAGAGAGGTTGTGGAAGCCCCCTCAATCCCTGGAGGTGTTTAAGGCCAGGTTGGACAAGGCACTGAGCAGCCTGATCTAGTGGGAGGTGTCCCTGCCTATGGCAGAGGGGTTGGAACTCGATGATCTTGAAGTTCCCTTCCAACCCAAATCATTCTATGATTCTCTGAGGAGGTCCAACTATGAGCTGCCACTTCTCTAGGGCTGTGTGGGGATGAGCACTGGCAAGAGGTCCATTAAAAGGAAGAGAACAAATGAGGCATGTGCCACTGTGACCATTTAGTTGAAGACACAACAAGGCACATACCACCTTAGCTTTGGCACCTCAAGGAAACTTCACCTGCAGGCTGTTGTGGCTTACAGTAGTTGCCACATTGGTGAGATCAAGTTTTCTTGCCCAGAGCCTTGCTTCTTCAAGAAGCACTTTAACAGTTTCCATGGAAAAGGCACTTAAAGCTGCCTTCTTGACTTAATAAGCCCATAGGGCAAAAGTCCAACCCACAGGAAGTCTAAAATTTCTGAGGTTGTGAAATATGATGGTAAAACTGCTAAAAGGAACTGGTTGCAAATATTTCTTTCCTGGCTTTTCCTAATCTCAACCAACAGTCAGGTGGGAATGTTTCAGTTTTCAGTTCCAGTTCTGCCTGTAAATGGAAAAGCCCTGAGTGCTTTGTGGAACAGTTGAGTTAAGCTGAAGCCAGCCTGGCTTTATTACCTGGCTTCTTCTTTTACTGGAAGAGCAGAGATACATTTACCTTTGTATTGCTTTTAAATTAGAGTTTTGCATCCCCACGCAGCATTTTTTGCCTTCCTGCCTGACAGCTGCCATCCCTTACTCTACTAAATCACTGGCCCATTATTTTCTTTTTCACTGTAAATCACCTTGAGATACTTGAAGAGACGTGATCTAAAATGAAATTGATTTGAAATGGCTCTTAAGAAGGTCTCCATATGCCATTATAGTTTATATTTGGACTCAGCTGAGTACTAAAAATGTTCCTGAGTAGCATGGCTAATGTGTATTGTTATGCCCATTAATGCACTTCACAGAATATGAAGAGCAGCAACAGCATTAGTTTTCTTATCTGGATTCCTGTTTGGTCTCCTTTCCTCCAGGAAATGCACAGAGTAAAGGCCACGTTTGCAATTTCTTTCTTTGCTGCAAGAGGTTGGCTGGACACACCAATAACCTCTTTGCTCCATCCTGAGGCTGGCAGTGGGTATTTTGGTAAATGAAAATGTGTCTTTGTTTTTATGAACAATTATAGGATAAGGAAGGGAGGGAAAAGTCCTGTGAAAGGGAAGCTGGCTGATCACCAGTGTCTGGCCTTCCACTTGTCTGCTGGCTAAAATGCTCTCTCCTCTCCAATCAGTTCTTTCTGGAGAAGAAAACATCTTTGTAATAGGGGTGGGATGAAATTAAGATGATACATGAGCTTTTCTGCTGGAGAAAGCACTGCAGCTCAGTCCAGCCTCCTGCTCACAAACACTCTCTCATTGCTCTGTGCATTGATAAAGAGTTGGGGGGTTTTATCACACCATTTCTTTAATCTTGATGCCAAGGATCTTTGCATTTGGTTGCTCTCTCCTTCAGATTTCTTTCCCCCCTTCCTGTTTTCACCACTAAAATAAATGCAAACTTCAGCACTTGAGCTCCTGAATGAGTCATCCTCGCTGATCACTAAAGCCTTCCATTTCCCATAAGGAAACTTTCATGTATCACTTTTTTAATGATTCTGGATGAATCCTGGCAGGGCAGATCACACCAAGAATTGGATTCAAGTTCTGAGACCTCTTCCTCTAACTGTTTAGTTTTTCTGAATGCCTTCTAGGGAGCACGTCATAATTAGTTTTTGGAGTAGCCAAAACAAAAAGCTGAATGTCACTGTAAGGGAAGCTCTGAAAGAAGGAAACATGAAGCTCCTGTAAAGCAATCTGCAGGGTTTAATATGAGACAGAGGCTTTGTGTTTTGAAAGTTGAGCCTTCAGGGACTGGTTTCTACATTGTTACGTCCCTTGTACAAATTCAGCTTATATCACTTATGGCCAGCAAGCCATCTCTGTCCCCTTCTAAGCCTATTATCTTGCTGATAAAAGGCCACCACAATATCACTTTTCAATTGCTACAGTAGATGGTCCCTTAAGGCTTGGTCCAAGACTTATCTCCACAGCTAGTTTTCAGCTTTTTTTTTTCTAAACCCTCTGCATTTCATTAATGACCCAATTGAAGGCAGGAATGAATGAAGTGCCTGTCTGAACACAGTTGTGTTACAAGGATTCAGGATGGTCTGGAATTATTTACTTGCTCAAAGCCTTATTCACCCTGTCTTTTGGGTTCCTACTAGAAGACTCTTTCGGGATGCTAAATACTGAAGGAGAAATCCTGGCCTTACTTAAGCCAAGGAGAGTTTTCCAGTTTAATTAATTGCCCTGGGACTTTTACCCTTTGACTCAATGGATTTCTCATCTCCCCTTTCTATTGACTTCACTACTCTACAGCAGCGTTTCAGGCAGAGATGATAGCATTACTTAGGCCTCTGCTTTACAGCCTGCATAATCAATACATAATTCAGTCTCCAGAGAAATCAATACATAATTCTTGCTGTTGTTCCAGAGACAGCACAATCAATATCTCTCTGCTGATCACTGTGTCTCAGTCCAAGAAAGTACCTTCTCAGCATTACTTTCTGCATCAAACTCTCTTTCCAGAATTCAATTCTGGGAAAGTATCTGAACAGCAGAATGGCAACCTTCTTGCTTGAGTTAGTGCTTTCTAATCAGAATTTATTTTAATAAATATTCTTCTGTCACTAGGACCAGGCTGTAATGCAGTGTGGCAGAAGAATCATAAAAAAAAACAAGTGTTGCCTTGATGAGGAGTCCCTTTGCATTTTCTCATGGTTTGCTCAAGTCCTGTTTCCTCATCCTTTAGCCACTGTTTATAATACAAATGTTAGTTAACTAAACACTCACTGAAGATTTTTGTCTCTTGCAATGGTGCCAAGCTGCATGAGAGCCTATGAAAACAGCTCTGTCCTGGTGATGCTGTCCCAGATTAGGTGCTTGCCCATCCTGTGTCCTGTCCTTTAGGTTTAAGGAGGGCTGAATTTTCAATGTGTTGGCTCAGACTGGTTGAAAGTTTGGGCTGGAGTCATTAACTACTCTGGTTTTTATACTAAGCAGAGCAATTAATTGAAGTTCTGCTTTTCCTTATTTGTTTTTCTGGAGAGGTTACACTCCCAAGCTCATGTGCTTCTTAACTGTTTGTCATTTGTGGTCAGGAAAATCATTGGGATGACTTGGTCAGTGGGCAAAAGCCTTCCCTGCATTTGCTGGAATTGCTCTGACTCGACCCTTTGGAGAATGGAAACTTGCTTCAGCTAATTGATGTCAACCACACATGTAAACCTGGCTCACATCTGTCTGCTGAGGCAAGGCAGGCCCCCCAGGTTGCTGTGACTCCTCTCACAGACAGGCCAGGGCATCCAAAAAGGCTGAGGACACTGTGTGAATAAAGAACAGTCTGCTCAGGATTATTTGGGAACAGGAAAGATCTACTTGTCTGCCTTTGGCTAATGAATATGCTCTTTGTAGTTTCCTCCTCTCATTTTCAGGGGGTTATCTTTTCCCTATCCCAAGTGCATACCTGTCATCCCCTATGTTCAGTTCTGCAGTGGCCAGTAGAATTAACTTAGAAGTTAATTCTAAGCCTTTCAGGTTCATTCAGCTTTCTCAGAAACAGTTCTGCCAGAACATTTTGCCACAGAGGAAAAAGGATTCAGCCTTTTCCAGCTGCCTGAAACACTGGCTTGCAAGATATCCAGAAGTCTGCCAGAGGTGGCTTTTGTGTATTTTTGCAGAAAGACATTAAGATAAAGCTTTGGTGAGTTCCCTTTCTTCCACCCCCAGCAGATACACTGCAGCCTTGGTTGGCCCAGCCCAGGGAAGAGTTTGAACAGGAAAGATAAAGTGCCTCTTTCTACCCACTGACTACAGGGAGCCCAGAAAAACTCTGAGTTTCTTATGTTTTAGATTATTAAAGTGCAAATTCCATGCCAGGTGTAATACAGCATACATTAAATTACACTCCATGGCATGTCCACATGGGTTTCTGAGCATGATTTCTCAGCAGTGTGAGACCCTTTGAAATGCTGACCTCCACAGCCCTTCTGTCCACCCACTGTGACTTCCAGCAACTTTCCTGCTTGTTTCAGCTTTGCTTTTCTGTAGCTAAAAGGGGAAGGGATCAGCAAATGTCTCTTTGAGCTCAAGATTCATTGTGCTAAACTCAGAAGCTGTGACAGGTAACCATATGTTTGATCCCAACAAAGAAGATAATAAAGAGGCACATGATGAAAATGGAAGCTAAACATACCTTGCTTCTCATCTAATTCTTCCATCATGGAAAATTAGGATTCTGGAAAAACATCTCCAAGACTATAGCAGCTGAGCAGCCCCACAAGAATAGGGGCTGGGCAAATCTAAATGAGATGCCTGAGGCTGACACCTTTGGCTGGGATCTTGCAGCCAGAAGAATCACAAAGTTAATAATGTTAGAGTGTGGTATTTTAACCTGGAAGCAGGAATCACAGTGTTACCCTAAGGAATGTTTAAATTTCACCAAAGAAAAATATAAACCAGCTCATTAAAATATTAGTGTGATTTAAAAAAAAAAAAGAAAAAAAGAAGAATTATTAAAAGAATTATTCCCTTGATTGCAAATGGATTTAAAAATAACCAGCATGCTTAAGATGTGGAAATGTGGCACTTCAAGCTCTTCATGTTTGATTTTTTTTTCTTTTCCCAGTAATGCAATTACACTTGCAAAACTCATTTAACCTGCATGCCAAGCCTCAGCTTGTGTATTAATTTATTATTTTTTAATCAAACCAGAGTAAAAAAAATCAAGCATGTCCTGGTACAGATGCTGTTTGTCCAAGAACCAGGGCTGAGGAAGAGAGGAATATGCCACTGCAAACACTGTGTCATCTCCTACAATAAATGTCTTCCCTCTCCATTCTCTGCTGATGGCCATTACCCTGTGGTTGTTAATGGCTCGTGTGACACTGGTGATTAGGGAATGCCCTGTTTCCAGCAGTGCCAGGCACTGATTTTGTTTGCTTTTGTGGGTGTTTCTAGTCTTTCTGTGAGAGGGCCACTGATGTTTGTTTGATTCCCTTCCTTCAACACCTTCACAAACCCTCTTTTGGGTTTTCATTTCTTCATTCAGATGTTTCCTCAGGATTTTGACCTGCTGATGAATAAAGATAAAGGGAAATCCTGCAAAATCCCTGATGGCACTTTGGTCACTGCCTTCATGCATGAGCTACCCTAATGCAAAGCAAATAGCTCCTGGATTTCAGTGTGAGGAAGGGTTACTCACGTTTATGTCTAAGAGGAATGAATTCAGGCAAAGATCTGTTTGTTTTCCTGCAAGAAAGCCATTCAGTGATGTTGAAGTTGTAAATGAGTGTTTATGGATTCAGGGATTTTTTTTTTTAATGGAACAAGTGAACATTTGGTTTACCAGAGGAAGCCAAGCTATGGCTATTGCAACATCAGGTTGCTTGCTAATGTTTGGGCTATCCATCAGTGCAGGAGGACATTAAAAGGCAGAAAGGTTCTGATAAGAGGCTGGACACTGGGTGCTACCCAAACCTATTAAGCACACGTGATGAGAGAGAAAAAATCATCGAGAAAAGAAGCTTTCAAAATTTTCCTGTCCTCTTTGAGGGCCACTAATGGTGAGAACACAGGTAAAACATCCCTTCTCCTGCTTTAAATCAAGTTTATATTAAAAAAAAAATCATCTGGCTTCTTTATGAGCACCTTTATACCAGTAAAACTACATGTTGGCAGGAAGGGAAAAAATAGTTTATTTGGTAAAGAAACCTCCTTAAGCAGATTTCCAAAGAATTATTAAAAAGTTTGGGTGGGGAAGGAATAGGGCTTAGAGACACTGAAAAATACCTTACCAGGAACTTCTTGTGAGGCCCTTTTTCTCACTAATTGAAGTCAAAAGCATGTCTTCCATGGTGATCAGTTTAGGTCCTTAAATGAAGCTGCACCAGAACCCCTATAGCTGGTTGGGATTGTGGTGAGTGTTTTTTATTTAATGGAAGAGTATGAAGCCTGCAGCTGATTCACTGGGCTTGCAAAAGAAGCTGTTGAAACAGCCAAATTTTCTCTCCTGGGACATTTTTGTTGTTTCAAAATTACTTTCTCTGGGGCTCTAAGTGTTTAAGATTTCCTCTGGTTACCTATGGAAGCCAGGAAATTTCTCCTTGATCTAGGCAATCTTTTCTCTTCCTTTGTTGCTCTGAAATGCATGTGGTAGTTAAACCCCAAGCTCCTCTGAATCAAATAATTTAACATTCCAAGAGAACCATGTTTTGGATCGCAGAACTTTGCATAGGAATTTCTTCACATGGCAGCTGGTTGTTTTCCACCATTAAGAACATCTAGAAAGGAGCATTTGGAAAGAAACTACTGAGAACAAGAAAACCAAGCCACAGGTAGATAGTGGATCCTGTTGCTGATTAACAGGAGACCCAGGAAAAATGCTCCATAGACTTTCAATGCACTTGTCAGAAAGGAAACCTCAGTGCTTGCTGAGGCTCTCCAAGGATGGCCATAATTCAAGATTGCAACTTGTACCCCAGGAACAAAGAGGAAGGATGCTGGAAACCCAGAAAATAAACTTATCCCTTTCCTTCCAGTGGGCTTGCCCGGGTCCCAGGGGCAGCCCAGTGAGCCTGGAGCAAACAAGTTGGCCTGAAGCCACATCAGATCCACTGCACTAAATGAGTTCATGACCCGAGGTGGTTAGTGATGCCTTTTGTGGTGGATTAGTACAGCCCCTCCAGGCAGAAGAACATGTTCTGCTGTTTCCTGAGGGCTCTGTTGTCTTCAGCCATTGTGTTTCCTTTGCATCAACATGTGTTTTGATTGTTTAGTAGAATATGAGGGAAAACAGTTTCATCCTGACTCCACATCAGCTTGCAGCTACAAAACAAACGCCACAGTTGAGAGGCACTGCTGATTTGCTTAGCTCAGCTCCCAGCAAGTGATCCTTCCCTCAGTCCTGAAAACACTGTTTGATCAGAGAACAGGGTCAGATTCAATTTTTCTCTCTGACATTGACCCACTCCATAGTCCCAGGCAAGGAATTTCATGCCTTTGGCCCCCATTCCCAGGTGACTGGCTTGGCTTTGGAAGCTTTAGCTCTTGTGACATGTATATGGAGTCCCTGGCATCACAGACCCCCATTCTCAGGTATAATGTCTACATTCTACCCTAATAGATAAATTGCCACTAATAACACAGCTGCTCTCCATGCCCCCCATCCACCTCACTTCCAATTCCTACATCTGTCATCTCCAAGCAAATATCCCAGAATTATGAAGCCTCGTGTTTTACTGGTTTGCCTCATACAGACCCAGATGAATTTTGTGGTAGGAAAAAAAAAAAGAAAGAAAGAAAGAAAATGCAGAAGTTGATTACTTAAAATGTTGCAGCTGCTCCTGATGTGGAATTGGCTGTTTACTACACAGAGAGCTAAAACCAAACAGACAAGATCAGACACGGGGCAAGAAAAAGGAATGTTCCAACATTTTTGTGCATAACACCAAAAAGCATCAGGATTCTGTGCTGTGACAGTGCTGGGAACATTTCCCTCACCAGGTTGAAACACATGCCCAACCCAGACTTCCTAAAATCAAAGTACCACTGAAATAGAATTGTAGAATAGTTTGGGTTGGAAGGGACCTTAAAGGTCATCAAATTCCAACCCCCCTGCCTTAGGCAGGGACACCTCCCACTAGATCAGGCTGCTCAGTGCCTTGTCCAGCCTCCTCTGTTGCTTTGCTCTGCATCATTTTTTGGTTGGACTCAATGATCTTAAAGGGTTTTTTTCAACTGAAATGATTCTCAGATTTCATGCCCTTCACACTTCCCCTCTGTTGGTCTCCAGCTGTATGGTCAGCACTCCCCAGGCTATAGCTCAGATCAAGTCCTGGTTGGCTTTGTCCTGCCCCTTCCCAAAGCAAGGAAGTGGAGGGACATGATGGCAACCCAAAGTGGTTCCAGATATCTCTGTGAGGTGGAGGCAGCATATCCCTGGCTGTGCCCTGTTCCTGCATGTGGCATGTTCCTGCTCTGAGGGTGACAGTGCAGACTCCACAGGCCAGTTCTTGAGGTGAATCTGTAGCCACAAGTAGCAGATCAGCTTTGGAGACACAAAGGGGCACAACTTTGTGATCTCTGATTTGTCTTCCATTAATTTTCCCCTTTGAAAACATTTTCACTTCCACCTTATACCTACCTATTCTCTCTTCCCCTGATAACTGCTCTGATCACAGTCCTTCTTCTGATTTCTTGTGAGTGTTTGCCTCAAAGGACTGAGGACAGTCACCATGGGTAGTCAAACCATTGTTACCTGTCCTGGCAACTCTTCTCCCTGCTTGCTGAGCCTGCCTCAAACATGTGGGGCAAAATGTGACTGC